>PVLA01002726.1:0-251537 GCA_004027455.1 Hydrochoerus hydrochaeris | reverse complement strand
TTGGGCTGGGGATTTAGCTCAGTGGCTCAAGCACTTGCCTGGTAAGTGCAAGGTTGTGAGTTTGATCCCCAGTACAAAAAAAAAATTGGATCTTTAAAGGTAATATTCTTGTCATTTGAAAAACATACTCACATAAATTACTTCATTCTTTAAGAATGCCAGTTAAATAAGATATGACAATATGCACTTTTTTTTCCAAGAAAGGAATATGTCCAGAATCTGTAGCTAAAGGCTTATGTATGCAGAAAAATAATCATGGGTTTTCAAACTTCTAAATTATTGGATTAATGGTCTTCTGTTTAGAGTTACTAGTCCCATAGGGAGGTGATACATTTCAAGTTTAGAATAAACATTAAACTTTATTTAAAATTAAAGCCAGACATAGTGTTGCATGTCTATAATACCAGCTATTCAGGAGGCTGAAGAAGGAGGATTGCAAGTTAGAGGTCAGTGTGGACAATTCAGCAAGACCCTATCTCAAAAAAAGGTGTTAGGTCAGTGAGTAAGAATGTGTACTTATATAGCATGTGGAGTTAAATCCTGGATGCAATCTCTAGTACTAGTAGAAAAAATTACCTAAGTTACATTATATTAACTCAAAACTTTTATCATTATATTAACTCAAAACTAATTCCTCACAACCAATTTTCTTAGGTGTCTCTCTTATTATATATTCATTTGTAACATTATTTTTAAATAAAACCTGTATTTTAAGTATCAAATTACTGGATAAGAATAAATGTTTCTCATGTGTGTTGTCATAGGAAAATCCAACCCCTTTATGCATCTTATTAGTCTTTTAATGGTTAAAGCTAGTCTGTATTTTTAGAACTAGCAAAAGTAGAATGAATTAGATCATAAGAATTATGTGATCACAAAAAAGAAATTCAGTAACAGGAAAATTTTCTACTCATAGAAAACAGCTTCTATTTCATTCATATATATACATATATATGTAAAATCCTAGCAATACGGCCCTTGATTCACTTTAATAAAATGCATTTAGCAATAAATAAAAATTAGTACTGACTACAGAGTTTTAGTCACAGTAGACAGCAATGTTATTGGTGGCTTAGAGTGAAAAGGATAAAATTAATGGTATTTCCTATGAATCTATTCTGAATGAAATAGTTCATATTTTCATTATACCTTATTTAGAAAAGTAAAAAGAATTATCTGACAAGACACCCAATCTGGAGATAAAAGGAGATTGTGTCCTTTAAAGAAAATAATTATTAGTAAAATGAAAGCATGATCAAAAACAATAAAGGAGAAGTATATAGTACATGTGAAGAGAGAATAATCTGTATAAATTCAGGAATTTAGATGGAAGGAAAAAGAATCCAGGAATCAAATCGGGTAAGTAGTGATTTTGTACCTAGTAACTATAAACTAAGGTTCATGCTTATCATCACTTAAGCCATCATTGAATTATTACATCTGACTTTATACTCCATACTGCAGAAAGATGTGGCAAGCTTTTTAAAGAGCCTCAGACACAAGAAGAACAGGTTAAATTAAAGACTAACTTAATTTGCCTTTAAATTGGATTGATGAGTAAACCAATGAGGAAAGACTAACATACTTATTCTTTCATGTCAGGACTATTTATTGAACACACACTATGTGTAAGACACTGGGGTAGACATTGAGTGAAAGATGTAATACTTACCTGTAAGAAATGTACAGTCTCAGTTGAAGAGACCATTAATGAAAGAAAGTATATACCATGCCATAGTAGTGGAAAAGAAGGGCACTTTTCCCCACCTGAGGAGTCAAGGGAGATTTCCTGAATAAGGTGAACTAAATCTTGGAGTTCTCTGTGTAAACATGCCTCCTCATGGAGTCTTGCCCTGTCTTCAAAATAGCATGCCAAATCACTATGGTGTCTTAATCTGCACTATTGTTTCTTTTCTTCCAGAGCACTCATCACTACTTATTAATGTTTGTTTGTTTGTCTTTGAGATGGGATCTTCTTGTATTGCACAAGCTAGCCTCAAACTCATGGGCTCAGGAGATTCTCTTGCCTCAGCCTTCCACATAGCTAACTATAGACACATAGTGGACCATGCCTGGCCCACTACCTATTACTAAACATATTTATTTATTTTTGTTCCTCATCACTAGAATATAAATTATAACATTAGGGGCCTTCTCTGTCTCATTTACCTCTGTGTTCCCAGTGCCTAAAATAATGGCTATGACACAGTAGGAAGTCAGCAAATAATTTTAATTAATTAGAAATTGAGTATGAAATACCTAATTTGGTATTCATAGATAAAAATCATTAAAGGGAATTAATTATGCTTTCTTCCACCTCCCTTGTGAAGATGACAAATTAGAAGTTAAGAAGAACTGAACTGTAAATATATATATGAACAGTGATTAAATATGAAAGTTATACCCAAAGAGCAAGAAAATTACACTTCTTAAAAATGGATAATGGTAGAAAATATAACCTTGCATGATAGATGTATAGTGTTCCTCAAAATGTGGTGGATTAAGGCCTTCTTGAAATTGCTTTCTACTGAGAAACATTTATGCCTAAACCATAAATGTGAATGTATAAACCCATCAGGTATGTATGTTTAAATATACACTTTACTGATTAGCATTGGAAACTAGCAAAGCAGAATTTAGTTGTAACACATTATGGTCAGTATTATTCCAAGCAAACAAAATGCTTTGGAATATAACTTCATATTGCTGTGCTGTCTTGCACTGATGTCACTCAGATTGTTCTCCATAGCTGCCTCTGTGTAGCTCTCTTCCCCTGTTTTTAATTGCAGGAACTGAGTAAGGCAAAAGTGAGCAAAGTAGAGGCTATATCTAAAAAGATTTTTTTAAAAAAGGTATTAAATTACTCCTTTCATTGCATTATTTTCCTGTTACTGATTGCTGATTTCCTTGCTTCTGTTGTTGTTTTTCCTTCTGCTTAGTTGCTTATCCAGCCAGGTGTATTAATTCTATTTGATTTATTGGCATTGTTGGTGTCACTATCTCTTAATAAGATATCCTTCAAAAAATTTTTATTCCTGGTTTGATGGTCATCAATATCTTAAGGTGCTCCTTGTCAAAGAAATACCTTATTTCTCTACCAATTGTGAAGGAAAAAAATTGGGGGTATTATGTAAGTCAGGCTTGAAAGTTGATCTCTTTTAGGGCTTATAACACTTCATATCAAGTTCTCCTGGTCTTCAAGGTCTGTGTTAAGAAGTTTACTGTCATACTAGTGAGTTTACCTTTATAGGGATGTGTTGCTTTTCTCTAGTAGTTTCTAAGATTTTTGTCTCTGTGATGGACTTTTGGTGTTTTGATCATAATGTGACTTGGAGCAATTATTTTGATTATGTGATTACTTAGGGTTCTGTTGCCTCACTTATCCATATGTGTATTTCTTTCTCTGTATTTGCGGGGTTTCTGTCATTATTTTTGTGAACAAGTCTTTTATGCCATTTGTGTTGTCATCTGATTTTTCACTTAACCTAATTATTCTTAGATTAGTCTTTGCATCACTTAGTAACTGTTGGATCCATTTTTCATGCTGTTTTGTTGCTTTCAGGGTGTGTGAGTAGGTGGTTTATGAAGGCATTATTGTCTTCTAGTTCTGAAATTCTGTCCTTACACTGGTTGCTTCTGCTGCCCATACTTTCAAAATAACTTTTTATCTCCTGCATTCCTGATTCAAACCTTTTCAGGGACTCTAATTCTTAGCATAAATGGTCACTCATGTTTTGTACTATTTTGTTTAGCTCAGCTAACTTTTTAAGTGTCTTCTAAAAGCTTCTGGTTCATTTTGTTTATTACAGTAAGTCCTGAATTACAAACATACAAGTTGCAGCAAACAAATCATAGAACTAGCTTACATGTCTGCTAGACATTGTCACAGTTTTGCTACTATGTACTTTTTGTACAATGCAATATATCGTAGTATGGTGCTTAATCAGAGCTGAAGAATGTCCAAAAGCAAGAGAAAAAGCCTTATATTGTATATTTCTGTCAAAGATGTATAATACTCACTTTGTCCAACTGATAAATGAATTCAATTTAAGAATGTTCTCTCAGAATGAAACTAGTTTGTAAGTTGGGGACCTACTCTACTCTACTTGTATTTTGTTTAATTATATCTTCTGTGATCCTGCTGAATACCTCTTTGATCTGTTTTCTAACCTCTTTTATCCTTTTGAGTAGTTCGGGTATGTGGTTTATGCTATTCAACACCTTTTAGTAATAACTCTCAATGTGAATGATCTCGGTTCCCTAATCAAAAGGTAGAGATTGGCAGAATGAATCAAGAAACAAAACCTAACAATATGTAGTATATAAGAAACACATTTAAGTCAAAAATAAATTCACAGATTAAAAATCAAAGGATGGAAAACAACATCCCATGCAATGGAAACCTGGGGGAAAAAAAAAAGTAGCTATCCAAATCCCAAAGTGAATTTCAAGCCAAAACTGATCAGATAATACAAAAATGGTCACTGTATAATGGTTAAGGGAAAAATTCAATAGAAAGAGATAACAGTTATAAAAGTATATGCACCAAACACCAGTGTACCCAGCTTCACAAAACAAACACTAATGATCATGAAAAATCAGGTAACACTGTGCTAGGTACTTTTCCCCTTGCTGAGACAAAATACCTGACACCCAAAATTAAGGGAAGAAAGGTTTATTTAAATTGTAGGGTATAGAAGTTTCACTCTATAATCAGCTGGCTCCAAGGTAGGGTGGCATGGAAGACAGGCTTCACAAAGGAGAAACAGTTCATGACAGGCAGAAGGTAGCAAAGCAACAAGGAACAACCACAGCTCTTTCTATCCCTTGTATCTTATCCAGGCTACTTAGGGAGGGTAGGGCTCATACTCTAGATCCTTGATGCTAGCATTGCACCACAGGTCAATCCCAACGTCATACACACTAGATCCAGCCACCCCTGAAGAAGCCCCACCTGTGACTGCATGAGGTTTTGGGGAGACACCAATACAATTGTAGTAGGGAACCTCAACACCCCTTGTCACAAATAGACCAATTAGACAAAAAAATCAACAAAGAAATACAACATTTGAACCAAATATTCAAACAAATGGACTTAATAGATGTCTACAGAGTGTTCCTACAACAGAATACACATTCTTAGAAGCACAGGGGGCTTTCTGAAAATAGATCACATGTTAACCCATAAAGCATGCTTAAATAAATGCAAAAGAGTTGAAATTATCCCATGCATATTTTCAGATCATAGTGCAGTGAAACTAGAAATCAGTAATAAAAGAATCCGAAGAAACTATGCAAATACATGGAAATTAAACAGTTTCCTCTTGAATAATCAATGGATCACAGATGAAATTAAGGTAAAAAGCTGGACATGGTGCCTATAATTCCCAGCACTTGGGTGACTGAAGCAGGAGGATCACTGTGAGTTTCAAGGCTGGTCTGAACATATAACAAGACCATATCTCAAAAAACAAAACAAACAAACAAAAAATTAGTTTCTAGAATCAAATAATAATGCCAGTACAACATACTGGAACCTATGAAACACATGAAAGCACTGCTAAGAGGGAAGTTTATACTGGTGAATGCCCACATCTAAAAAACAGCAAGTTCAAGTAACCTAATGATGAAACTCAGGTCCTAGATAAACAATAACAATCCAAAGCTAGTACAAGGAAAAAAATTATAAAGAACAGAACATAAATTAATTAAATTGGGACCAAAAAAGGGGGGGGGGGAGATAGAGTCAGTGAGTCAAAGGATTGGTTCTTTGAAGGAATAAACAAAATAGACAAACCTCTCCAAAAAAAGAAAGAAAAGACCCATACAATTACAAATGGTGAGTGTGAAATTACAGTCAATTCTGCTGAAATCCAGATCATTGGCAACTACTTCTGGAACTTGTAAAACTACTTTGGGAAATTGGAAAACACAGAAGAAATGGACAGATTCCTAGATACATATGAACTACCAAAGCAGAACAAGAAAGATATAAAAATCCTGAATAATCCAATATGAGTCAATGATTTTTTTAAAAAATACCAACAAAGAAAAGATCAGGTCCCAAGGGATTCACTGCCAAATTCTACTAGAACTTTAGAGAAGATTTAACCCCAATACTCTTTAAACTCTTTAATGAAATTGAACAGGAAGTAGTACTCAAAAAATCACTTCTGGAAGCTAACATTACCCTGATTCCAAAACAAGAAAAGGATTCAACCAAAAAAGAGAGCTACAGCCAATGTCTTCAATGAACATAGACACAAAAATCAGTAAGATACAGACAAACAGAATGCAACATACAAGATTGGGCGCATTTAGGTGGTGTGACCATAGACCAGAATGCAGCAAATCATCAGAAAGATCATACATCATGACAAAGTAGAATTCATTCCAGGGATGCAGGGATGGTTCAACATATGCAAATCAATGTAACATTGTATACATCAATAAATGTATTTATACATGAATAAATGTATACAACGAAAACAGAGCAGGACAAAAATCACATGATCTTCTGAATAGACACAGAAAAAGCATTTGACAACCATCCATTCTTGATTTTAAAGACTCTAAAAAACATAGGTATAGAAGGTCTTTATCTCAGTCTCAAGCCATCTATGACAAACCAACTGCCAACATCATACTAAATGGAGATCTGAAAGCTTTCTCTCTACAAACAGGAACAAGACAGTGATGTTCATTATTATCACTGTTGTTTAATACAGTTCTCAAAATATTAGCCAGAGCAATAGGCAAGAGAAAGAAATAAAAAGGATATGGATAGGAAAGGAAGAAGTTAAATTATCATCATTTGCAGATAACATGATCATCTCCATAGAAGACCCAAAAAACTAACAAATGACTCCTAGAATTAATAACCAAATTCAGTACCATAGCAGGATACAAAGTCAGCACTCAAAAAATCAGGAGTGTTCCTGTATACCAATAATAAATTCACCTAGAGAAAAATTAGAGGAAAAAAATGCCTCTTGTAATAGCATTAAGAAAAATGAAACAGGAATTAACATAACCAAGGAAGTAAAAGAGCACTACAACAAAAACAATGGTACTCTGAAAAAGAAGACTGAAGAAGGTATCAGGAAATGAGAAGATAGCTCTGTTCTTGGATAGGCAGAACAAATATAGTCAATAAACACATTTCCAAAAGTGTTACACAGATTTAACCCATCCCAGTAAAAAATACCATTAGTATTCTTAACAGAACTAGAAAAAACAATCTTAAATTCATATGGAACCTGAAGAGACCTAGAATAGCAAAAGCAATTCTGGGCAACAAGAGCAAGGCAGGAGGTATCGCAATCCCAGACTTCAAATTATACTACAAACCTGTATGATGAAAAAAGCATGGTATTGGCACAACAGACTTCTGGATCATTGGAACACAAAAGGGCACAGAAACAATTCCAGGCATACTCAGCTTCTTTGGCAAAAAGGCCAAATATTTTCACTGGAGGAAAATCAGCCTTTTTAACGAATGGTGCTGAGAATACTGGCTATCCACATAGCAAAGATTGAACTTTGACTCAAACCTCACTATGCACTAAGCTAAAATCAAAATGGACCAAAGATCTAAATATTAAAACAAACAATCTGCCACAAAAAATAGATAAAACTTTTGAAGACATAGATATAAGCTAAGATTTTGTGAACAGAACCTTGTTTGCACAAGAAATCAACAAATGGGATATCAAATTAAAAAGCTTCTGCACAACAAAGGAAACCACCAACAGAGGGAAGAGACAGCCTACAGAATGGGAAAAAAAATTTTGCAGGCTATTCCTCAAACAAAGGACTAGTATCTAGAATACATAAAATCTCAGAAAAAAAATTAGGTCCCCAAAATTTAAAGACCTAATCAAAGAATGGACATCTGAAATGAATATACATGTCTGAGAAAAAGTACAAATGGCCAATAAATGCATGAAAGAAGATGTTTTAATATCACTGACCATTTGAGAGAAGTGCAAATTAAAATAACACTGAGATTCCATCTCATTCCAGAAAGAATGACTATCTTCCAGAAATCAAGTAACAATAATAAATATGGGAGCAGCTGCAAGGAAAAAGAAACACTTCTTCATTGTTGGTGGAAGTATAAACTTGTACAACCACTATGGAAAGCAGTGTGAAGATTTTTCAGAAAACTAAAAACAGAAATTCCACTTGACCCATCCTTGGTATCTTCCCCAAAGAGTTATAGACATGATATTACAGTGATACATGCATACCCATATTTATAGAAGCACAATTCATAGTAGCTAAATCTTGGAAGCAGCCTATATGTTCAACAGTAGTGAATGGATAAAGAAAATGTGGTATTTATATACAATGGAGTACCACTCTGCCATAAAGAAAAATAAACTTGAGTCATTTGTAGGAAAATGGATAGGCCTGGAGACTGTAATGTTAAATGAAGCAAATCAGACACACAAGCTGAAATATAGCATGGTTTCTTAAACCCAAAAGCCAGGCATAGTGGCAGGTACACTCCTGTAATCCTAGCACTTGGGAGGCTAAGGCAGAATTGTTTGCAAGGTCAAAACTAGCATGGGCTACAAAGTGAGCCCAAGGCCAGCCTGCACTGCATAGTGAGACCCTTTCTCAAAAAGACAGACAGACAGACAGAAGAAACCCTATATATAAAGTGTAAAAGAAAAGGTTGATCTTTAAAACTGGTTGATCTTTGGTACATTAGAAGGGAACTGAGACAGGGAGAGGAGAAATGAGATTTAAGTGGGAAGGTAAAATGCTATGTGCATATGCCAAGTTCCTATGATAGGGGTGGAACCTATAGCACAGGTGCCACTGTAGGCTGTTTGTATTGCTGAAAGCTCTAAAAGATTCACCGTCACTGCGCTGAGGAATATGATTATCACGTACTGCAAACATGAATAAAAATGATATAAGTACAAACAGAATTCACTGTCAGGAAATGTGCAATACAAGAAATGACCTTCAAGGACCATTTTCTTTCCAAATCAGATACACAGTCTGCCCCTAAAAATGTATGCACACTTTAGGAAAAGCAAAATTTTTATAAATATTTTAATACTAAATTTATTGAGACATGAAATTAATGCAAGTTACCTTTGTCTTCTACAGTTGCAAGAAGTGCTCAAAGTAGTAGCCATTAGCCTCCAGACATTATTAGTACAGCAAACTGCTACTTGGGTGACCTTGGCTACTGAGATTGCTGCACATGCATTTTTAATGTCTCTTCTAAGGGTCAGCAGTGTAGTGGGTTTTCCACAGTATGTAACATCATTTAGGATCCCCCGTACAAGAGTAACACTATTGAAAAAATGTCATACTAGTTTTCCTGAAGCGTGTATACATTTTTGGAGCCCAAGAGATGTGGGGAAGGGGAAGAAGAGGATTAAAGAACAATAATTAAGAAATGCCATGTTCATGTACCAACTCTCTATGATGAGTGTAGTCATTATATACTACAGACATGTACCAGTAAAAAAAAATTTTAAGTAGGCAAAAAAGGATAGCTTATACTTCCTGAGTTTTTTAGTGCTACTTTCCATTTTTTACTTTCTTTAAAATTTGTTTTTTGAGTATAATTGACAAAATCATATGTATTTAAGGTACGCATCATGTTCTTAGATACATGTATGTTTTAAAATGCTTCTGCAACCAAGCTGTTAACATCCATCTCTTTACATTTACAGCAGTTCTTAATTTCCTGCACTTAGAAGCATACTAACACAAGTCAAATAGCCCTGTTAAACATAAAGAATGGACCAACCATTCACTCCCAGAGTTAAGAGTATAACAGTCACCTGAACACCATTCTAGATTAACATTAGAGTTTATTATCCTTAGGATGCTTGCTATATATCCCAAAAATAGCTATTGTGGCATCTCAACCGACAATACCCTATCTACACTTCAAATCACTTCTTTCCTGTCTTTTCTTACCCATCTGTGTACTCCTGACCTCTAAATCCAGTCAGAATCTCCATTCCCTAGTAGGAAAACAAACTGAAAGTTTTTCTCTGTCCCCACCAGCTGTCATCCCTGCTAAGCTTCTCTAGATGCTAAAAGTCCTTAAGGTATGACCTTTTTCCTACTACCTATCTCAACTTTTTTCTTATTGTCTGTCAGAACCAAAAGATAGGTTCCCTGTGGCAACTTCTTACTTTTCTCCCTGGGAAATTAACTAGAAAGAGCATTAGCCAAAAAGTTCTGGAATTAATTGCTACCCCACATTCAGCTTTCAGGAAGTAGGAAAGGCAATTCTTAGGTACACAAGAATAGTTTGGTTTAAATCATATTATTGCCCTCTCTCATTTATTCATAATAATAGTTTAGCACTTATTCTTCATTACTAGAGACATAATAGAAGCTATGCAATTAGAAATGGCATGTCAAATTAACTACAACTTCTACTTTTTACCTTTCCTTTACTTGATTATTTGTTGCTCATGTACTGTGATCAGCTACTTTCAGTTAAAGAAGTAGAATTGCTAAACAGTCCTCATTTGTGCTAAATAGTTAATACAGGCAGAGTATCTTGGTTTTAAAAGAAAAATATTTATCTGAAGTGTTGAAGTCTTCTCAGAAACCTATGGGGATTCTTGGCCTTCTAGAATTTTGCATGCTTTGAAACCATTCATCTTTATGGTATTTAATCTAGTTAGGAAATCTAATGTCATTATCCTGGAATGTGTGTGTCTTTCAAAAGCCCTTAAAAAGCTACTGATTCTTACTATAAATCACAAATTCCTTAGATTTGGGGCAAGCTTGGAAATAAACATGCTGATATTGCCTAAGATAAATGATATAGTGTCAATTTTTCTGCCACTAGTTAGATAACCAAACTGCCACATTTTAAGAGATTCATTCCCTTTGGTTTATTACCTGCACATCTGATTATCTTCACTCTGTGTTAGCTGCTGCAATGTACTAGTTACCATTCTCCTGTCTTCCAAGAGAGATCACTTGTTCAGAAGTTGCTGAGAGGCTGTGAGACTCAAAAAAATGATCACTTTTTTCTCTGTATGTGGTAAACTTATGGAGCCTTCTGTATATCAGATAATACTTTTAGTTTGCATACTTTCATACTTTGATGACTGCTTAGACTTCTAAAATGTATTATTTGTTTTTATAGGACAATGAAGGTCAAACAGCTCTTCATTATGGTAAGATGTTTCAAAATTATTAAATGATCATATTTGAATATTTTTTTCTATTTGTTTCAACTTTGGTTAGCCCCATATAGTGCTTATAAAAGTACCCAGTAGCTAGCAGAGTTATAACTTTCGCTTATTAATCTAAGAAATAAATTAATAACATGTAAAGTTGGAGATGTGTGAAAATTCTTATGGGCACATGAATAGTAAATCAAACATTTCTATAATACTTGCCATCAGGAAAGTGACAGCTCCTCCAGCCTCTTGTTGAAACTTCAGTATTTCATTGTTGGTATTGTGAGTGGCATCTAAGATGCTAATCACTGTTACTGAAGATCTAGCATTTCTCTTAATTTTTTTTTTTTTTTTTGTGCTGGGGATCAAACTCGTGACCTCATACTTGCCAGGCAGGCACTTACACCGCTGAGCTAAATTCCCATCCCTTAGCATTCTTCAATAAGCAGCACTTTCTTGATATTCAGGAGACCCCTAAGTGCAGTTTTTCTTTCTGCAGTTTCAGTTTACTGTGGCCCAAAAATATTAAATATTCTGACATTTCCATAAGTAAATAATGAATAAATTTTAAATTGTGTGCGGCTCTAAGTAGTATGATAAAATCTCATGCCATACCGCTATATCAGCCCAAGACACGAATCACCTCTTCGTCCCATCTATTCATGCTAAGTACAGTGTACTTCCCATGTGTTAGTCACTTATTAGCCATCTCATTTATCAGCAACTGATTGCTGTGCTTGTTGTGTTCAAGTGACCTTTTGATAGTATCCAAACACTGTGTCACAATGCCTGCATCATTCATCTTACTTCATCTCATCATATAGTCATTATATTGTCTTACATTATGAGAAGAAAGGTAAACACAATATAATAAAATATTTTTGAGAGATAGAAACCACATTCATGTAACTTATAATTTACTTAGCATATTATGATAATTATTCTATTATTAATTATTGCTGCTAATCTACTGTACCTAATTTATAAATTTTATTATTGTATGTGTGATGCATATATATATATATATATATATATATATATATATGAAAATGATATCTGAGATTTCAAGAATTCACTGGAGGTCATTGAATGTGTTCCCCAGAAGATAAGGGGAGACAACTATAATTGAAGTAAAAGTAAATAAATTTGACTTTTAACTCATTTCTGCTATTAACTGATCAGCGTAGTTAAGTAATCTTTACAGAAGTATAATCTTTACAGAAGTAATCTGTAAAAGAGAGTAAAAATAATAGTATGGCTCTTAGAAAACTGTTAGAAATTATTAGTAAAATTAAATATATTTATCTATTTCATAAAGTATAAAGTATGGAAATACATCCAAAGATTCTTTTTGTGAATATGGTTGAATTATAGGCTGTTGTCAATATTTAAACCAGATTAAGGATGAACCACCGTCAGACATTTTGGGAAGGAATACATTAGGCCATTTTGCTCAGCAATCCTAGACTGCTATTTAGTAACAAGTGGCTCAGATGCTCTTAGATATCTTTGTCTACTGCTTAACATTTATTTGGCTATCAGGTACTTTAGTAGGTTATCTAATAGTTTGGACTAGCTGTCATACTACCCATATAAGTCAACCTGATAATGAAGATTGAAATGTCAGTAAATGTCTCCCCAATTTATTTATGAATTTATCTAATGTAACCTGGAGACTTCAACCAGCAGGAAAAAAAAAAAAGAAGAAAAGAAAAGAAAATTGTGAGTCAATCTCACTTTGAATACAGTTGCAAAAATTCCATGGAAAACATTAGCAAATTAAATCCATCAGTGTATTTAAAAAAAAAAAACATATGTCATAATGAAATTGGGTTTATTCAAGGAATTCAAGAATGATGTAACATTTTTAAATTTATTAATGTAGTTTTCCACATTTGCAAGTTAGGTGAAACACCATACAGAGGAATCAAACGCAGACAACTTTCCAGGAAATTCAATCCCCACTCTACAAAGCAATATAGAAAACTAGTTAAGGCCTTGTGCTTTTTTAAACAAGACTTCTATGTTCAAATTCCATTCTATTCCTCACTTTGGACACATTATTTAACTCACTGTATTTTCGTTTCCTCCTGAAGAAATAAAGATAGTAACCTCAGAAATTTGTTATGAGAACATAGTAAGTTAATGCAAGTAAAGTGCTTAGAAAAGTGTGTGTATTCATCTGATTTTACATTTTATGTTAAAAATGCTTAATAAACTAGAAATATGTAGTCAAGTTTGTTAACATTAATAGATACAACAACACTGCCACCAAAAGAGGGTCCGTGGAAGATAGCCACAAAGGAGCAATGTTTCTATGTATCCCTGAATAAAGCTAGTTTAAATCTGAAGCGGATTCTGATAAGACCAGAATGGTAAATCCTAGAATGACTACTAAAGGAAAAAACTTAAAAATCTTAAGTCAGTAAAGAAATTAAAATAATAACAAAATAGACTGAGAACTTCTGGGAAGATGGCAGAATAGTAAGCAGCAGAGAAAACAGCTTCTCTGAGAGACACCATCTAGATGCGGGAGTATACCATCGCAAGGAAGACAAGAAGGAAGGAAGTGGGTTCCTTGGACCCAGCAAGAGCCTTAGGTCTGAATTGAAGCTCACAGAGAGAGAAAAAGAAAAACTTTAACGAAGAAGGTCAGGAGCTGGTTGTGCCTTTGCCCCAAGCCAAACTCACTGTGTGAGGGGAGCTGCTGGAACCCGGGAACAGGTGCTCGGGGCAACCCCAGAGGCCACTGAGGAAAGACTTGGCAGTGGAGGGAAGCAAAGGATGTGGAGGACTGTGCTGGTTGGAGGTGAGTGCAGAGGACTTGGTCCTCCCACTGGAGGGAGCAATTGGCCAGGAGCCACACTGGAGTTGGACCCGAAAATCCCAGAACCAGAACTGGTGCCGGCTTCCTCCAGCATCTCCTAGGCACAGACCTATGGAAATTGCTTAGACTGCGGTGAGCCCAATGAGTCTGGTCTCAAGGCAGGCCTGCTAAGGTTGTATACTACTCCACCATAAAGCAACAGCTGGCTTGCTGGAATACAGTGGCACGATTTGGTACTCTGTCTCCACAGGCTGTCTACTAGGGAATCCAGAGACAATCCTGAAAGTGGACTATTTTTTTTCTTTTGTTTTGTTTTGTTATTGTTGTTATTTTTCTTTTCTGCTTTCCTTGTTTGTTTTATTCAGTTTGGTTTTTATGTCTTTTTTTTTAAGCATAAGTGGTTCCTAACCTCCTTGTGGGTGTGGTTTTGTTCTGTTCTACCTCTTATCTCTTCCAGCTCTCTTTTCCTTCAGTCTTCTGTATCAGTTTCCCCAAATTGGTGGGATCTTTGTCCTCAAACCTACTTGTAATCTCTCTTTTCTCACTTTTCTGTTTTATCTTTAATCCATTTTGAATCTTAACCCTTGAGGGCAGAATTGATACTATGGTCTTAGATATTGTATATAACTGTTTTGCATTCCATTGAAAAGATATGAGAAGACAGTTAAACAGGACACAACCTCAGACACCCAGTTCACCAAAGGCAAACCTAGGGAGCAATGAGGCTGGAAAATCCAAAAGCTCCCTACCAGGACTCCAAAGTGTTGGCAAATCAATTGAATGGGGCTCTGGAAAAAATGAACTCAGAAATAATCTCTCAAATAACTACAGAGCTTACCAAAATACATACCATGCCTAGTGATATTAGAGCAGACATAGACAAAAAAAAATAGATGAGCTTAAGCAAATTATGGAAACACAACATAAGAAACAAATGCAATGCATAAAACAGATTTAAGCAGATATCCAGGAAAATAAAAACTCCATTGAAAGTATTGAAAGAAGAATAGGCCAATGTGTGGACAAGAGCTCAGATATTGACAACAGGATTGCAGTTAGTGACCAGGAAAAGAAATATTTCTCAAAACTAGCAAGGAAAAATGAAAAATCAATCCAGCAGCTGCTAGATGAGACAAAGAAGAATAATTTAAGATTAATTGGAGTCACTGAACAAGTAAGAGATACCACAAGTGACATTAAAAACATGTTCACAAACATTATGACAGAAAACTTTCCTGGTAGAGAAAAAGAATTTGACATACAAATAATTGAGGCATACAGAACTCCAATTAACAGGGATCAAAAAAAAAAAATCTATATCCAGGCATATCATAGTCAAGATTCCAGAAATTCAACACAAAAATAGAATTTTAAAAGTTGCTAGGGAATAGAAACAAATCACTTATAAAGGAAAGCCTATCAAAATTACAGCAGAGGAGAAGACAAAATGGCCGATCAGTGAGCAACAAAATATAAAGCCTCCTGGGAGAAATAACTCATATGCCAGAATAAAACACCCTGGAGAGACCCAGATAGAAGGAGATGGATCCTCTTGACACAGAAAGAAATTAAAACATAAAAAAAAACCTCGTCAGATACTTTGGGACTACAACTGAAACAGCTAAAAATTACAGGACACAGTGTTTTCGCAGTGACCTGCCAAGTTTGCATCAGCTTGACTCCGCACCGGCAGGCAGAGCTGCCCAAACTCATTCCTGCCACCACTCACAGGAGGCACACCGGCGCTGGGGTTGGGGGTTGGTGGGCCCAGCAGAGAGCAGAGCCGGTGGGGGGACCTTCATGGGTCCTTGATCAGTGCTGGGAGTGGGGACCCCCCCCCAAGGGAGGGGTGCAGCCAGATGGGCAACATGTTGGAATCAGGCAAGAAGAGCCTGAACTGGGAGTGACAGTGACTTCAGTTGGTTCCTCCCTCCCCAGAGCAGATTCGTGGGACTTGCTTGGAATGGGCCATGCCCCTGACTGGGACCCAATGAGCCATCCCAAATTGATTCCCTGGGCCTAGTATGCACTAACCGGGTGAAGGCACCTGAAGTTTGGCTGGTCCGGTGGGGAGGGGCAGGTGTACACAGCTGCTGCTTACACCTCAGTGACAACAGCAGCTAGGAGAGGGCAGAGGTCCCTCGCCAGTGTGCTTCAGAGGAAACGTGGCTAACAGGGAAGGGGGCTGGGACCTGCACTGTAACCCGTGTGGAGGAAGCCAGGGCCATGACAGGAGAGAGAGGCAGGAGGAGGCCCCCAGCCCAGAACCCTGAGAGCCCTGATCCAGGAGAAGGAAAAACAAGGGAGACTGAGGGCAGCAAACACACAACATCAGACATGGCTTCAATGGACATGAAGAGATATCTTCGGGACCTTGTAGACAAGCTCAAAATGGAAATATTAAATCAGGTAAAGCAGGATATGAGTAGAGTAATAAAAGAAATGCTCTCAGGAAGCATCTCTCAGGATGATACACACGGAAGAAGGGAGACACACAAAAAAAGGAGAGAAACATTCGATAAAGAATATAAAGAAAATATAGAATACATGAAGCAGATTCAAAGAGACTACTAGGAAATTAAAAACTATTGAAAGCTGGCAAAACTCCTTAAAAGAAACTGAGGATAGACTATCAAAACTTGAAGACAAGTTTGCAGTGTGTGATCATGAAAGGAAAGATCTCTTAAAAATAACAAGGAAACAGGCAGTAACAATACAAAGGCTAGAAGATAACAAGAGAATCTACAATTTAAGAATAAGAAACATGAACGAAGAAGTAGGAATATATACATGTGAATTACAAAGGGTATTCACGGAAATAATTAAGGAAAACTTCCCAAGCATGGGAAAAGAAAATGACATGCAATTGTGTGAGGCATACAGAACTCCAGCCACCTACAACCAAAACAGATCTACACCCAGACATATAATAATCAAGATACCAGAAGTTCAGTATAAAAACAGAATATTAAAAGCCATCATAGAAAAGAAACAGATTACCTATAAAGGTAAGCCCATCAGAATCACGGCTAACTTCTCGACACAGACCATCAGATCAAGAAGAGCTTGGAGTGAAGTATTCCAAGCCCTGAAAGAAAATAACCTCCAGCTCAGATTGATGTACCCTGCAAAACTGTCACTAGAAATTATAGAGAAACAAGATGCTTCCATGACACAGAGGAACTGGGGGAATTTGTGATCACCAATCCAACCCTACAGAGAATACTGAAGGACGTTCTAGAGAGAGAGAAAAAAAATACCAGGATTTTAGGAACAGTGGCAGAAAGGCCTCAATGAGTGGGGCAGGCAGTAGAATGAAGGAGAAAACTAAACAAAGGCAGAAAAGTAGCATAGCAGAAATGAGGCAGAGAAGGATAACTAGAAACTCTAACATAGATGACCTTGATATGCTATATTGTTAATAGTGCACCAGGATTTAAAACCCACATTACTCATACTACTCTGCTTAGATGTATTATATTCTTTTCCAGTCATTCTACCTGTACTAGATTTGAGGGCACAGACAGTAATCCCAAAAATAACAGGATATAGGAGTGGTAATCATCCTTAATTTCCTATTAAGTTAATCTAAAGCTCTGTAAAACCTACACTGTTTTACCATGACTGATCGTAATCAAATCTGGTTTGTTGGATCGCTGTTTTGTATTGATAGATTTTATTCAAAGCTGTTATGATTAATAGTGTCAAGTCTGAGAGTACAGGCAACTATACTTACGATGACAAGAACCGCTAGAATATCCACCACTATGGTTTGATTATTACCTGCCTTTGGAGATTTATACTGTCTACAATGTTTTCTTTTGCTAATATTGTTATTTACTGCTATACTCAATTATACTGCTTTATTCAGTTATGCCTGATGATATAGACATTCTGTTGAAGATAATAAGAAACAACACAGTAATCATTGTAGATCATCTTGTACTGTGGTATAATACAACTTTTTGGTTTCATGTTTTTATAGGAATTTGTTTTGTTTTGTCTTGCTAAATTTTGTTTTTCCCTCTAATACAGAAAGGATAGAAATACATGTAGAGATTCATTCATGCATAGCTGTTTACACACTTACTGTTTGACTATCTACTTTGTATGCTTTAATTTTGTAACTTGAACAACTATGTCTAAGAGGACAATATGTGATTTATTAACTAGTGATTTCTTATTGTCTATCTTTTTTTTTTTAATTCTGTGCTTTTGTTTCTCTTTAAATAAAAAAAAAAATTACAGCTGACTTCTCAGCACAAACTCTCAAGTCAAGGGGAGCTTGGAGTGTAGTACTCCAAATTCTAAAGGAAAACAACTTTCAGCCCAGATTGATGTATTGTATTGATGCAAAACTATCTTGCAAAATTATGGATCAAATACTTCCATAACAAAAAATATCTGAGGAAATTTATGACCACCAAACCAGCACTCCATAATGTTCTGAAGGACATTCTAGAAAGAGATAATAAGGACTACAGCTCCATGAACCCCAACAGAAGGAATCCACCAGGAAAGGCAAACAATTAGAGGGAAGGGAAAAAGAAAAAAAAGGAGGGAACCAATAATAGGAAAATAATATGACAAGGATAAATCAGTACATATCAGTTTTAACCATTAATGTTAATGGTCTCAATTCACCAGTCAAAAGACACAGACTAGCTGAATGGATCAAGAAGTAAGAGCCAACTATATGATGCATATAAGAAAGACATTTAATACAAAAAGAAATTCATAGACTGAAAATTAAAGGATGGAAAACAATATTCCATACAAAGGAATCCAGAAAAAAAAAAACAGGGGTTGTTATGCTATTTGCAGATAAAGTAAATTTCCAGACTGATTAAAAGAGATAAAGAAGGTCACTACATCCTGGTAAAGGGAACAATCTAAGAAGAAGAGATGACAGTCATAAATATATAACAAACATTAGTGCACTCAGTTATATAAAACAATTATTAATGGACATGAAAAATCAAAAAGTCTTAATACAGTTGTTTTTGGAGACCTAAATACCTCACTGTCACAAAAAGACAGATCAACTAGACAAAAAAATCAACAATGAAATATTAGAACTCAATCAAACTTTTGAGCAAATGAACTTACTACCATACTACTCTATAGAGTGTTCCACCCCAGAACATCAGAATACACATTCTTCTCAGCTGCACATGGGACATTCTCCAAAATAGACCATATACTGGTTCACAGAACATGCTTAAGTAAATGTAAAGGAATTGAAATTATCCAATGCATACTATCAGACCAGAGTACAATGAAATTGGAAATCTATTCCAAAGGAAACCACATGAATTTCATCAACACATTGAAATTAAATAGCACCCTATTGAACACTCAATCGGTCACAGATGAAATTAAAGAGAAATTAGACAGTTTTTACAGTTGAATGATAATGATAGTACAACATACCAGAACTTGTGGGACACAATGAAAGCATTCTTAAGAGGGAGATTTATAGCAGTAAATACCTATATCAGGAAAACAGAACAAGCACATATAAACAACTTAATATTGATCTTTAATTTTCTAGAAAAAGAAGAGCAGTCTAAACCAAAAGCTCACACAAAGGAGGAAATTATAAGGATCAAAGCAGAAATTAACGCACTGGAGACCAAAACAAAATACAAAGAATCAATGAATCCAAGAGTTGGTTCTTTGAAAGATTAAATAAAATTGACAAACCTTCAGCCAACCTTATCAAAAAAGAAAAAAAGATTCAAATCTATGCAATTAGGAATGAAAAAGATGAAATTACAGCAGACCCTGTAAAAATCCAGAAAATCACCTATACCTACTTTGAAAACTTGTATTCTAGTAAGATGAAAATATAGAAGAAATGGACAGATTCCTAGATACATATGAGTTACCAAAGCTAAAACAAGAAGATATAAAATCCTAAATAACCCAATATCAGTAAATGAAATTAAAAATGTTAATTAAAAACCTATCAACAGAGAAAAGCCCAGGCCCTGATGGATTCCCTGCTGAATTCTACAAGAAATTTAGTGAAGACCTAAGACCTAATACCACTACTTCTCAAACTCTAATGAAATTGAAAAGGTAACAATACTCCCAAATTCATTCCTGGAAGCAAGCATTACTCTGATTCCAAAACCAGAGAAGGACCCAACCGAGAAAGAATTACAGGCCAATCTCCATAATGAACAATGATGCAGAAATCCTCAATAAGATACTGGCAAACATGTTGCAGCAAATCATCAATAAGATTGTACACCATGATCAAACTGAGATTCATCCCAGGGATGCAGGGATGGTTCAACATATGTAAATCATAAATGTAATACATCATATTAATAGAGGCAAGGACAAAAATTCATGTGATTGCAACCTGCTTGGGACTCCTTTTGTCTCTTCAGACAGAAGCTTTCTTTCTTTCAATAAATATATTCTGGTCTTTAAAAAAAATTCATGTAATCATCTAAGTAGATGTAGAAAAAGCTTTTGACAAAGTCCAGCATCCATTCATGATAAAAAAAAAAAACCCTACAGAAAATTGGGCTAGATGGTCTTTATCTCAACCTGATAAAATCTATCTATGACAAACCAACAGCCAACATCATACTAAGTAGACAAAAATTGAAAGCTTCCACTCTAAAATCAAGAACAAGACAAAGATGTCCACTGTCTCCACTCCTATTTAACATACTCCTGGAAACTTTAGCCAGAGCAGTTAGAAAAGAAAAAGAAATAAAGATAGAAAAGGAAGAAGTTAAATTATCATTATTTGCAGGTCTACTCTACTTAAAAGACCTCAAAGACTGCATCAAAAGACTTTTAGATTTAATAAGCAAATTTAGTATTGTAGTTGGTTATAAAGTCAACACTCAAAAATCAGTAGCCTTCTTGTATACAAATAACAAACTCACTGAGAGAGAAACCAGGAAAACAATACCTTTTACAATAGCATCCGAAAAAATGAAATACCTAGGAATCAATCTAACAAAAAGTGAAAGACCTCTACATTGAAAACTGTAATACTCTAAAAAAGGAGATTGAAGAGGATATTAGAAAACAGAGAGATATCCGATGCTCTTGGCTAGAAAGAACTAATATAGTGAAAATAGCCATACTTCCAAAACTATTATACAGATCCAGTGCAATTCCAATCAGAATTCCAAGTGCATATCTTACAGAATTAGAGAAAACAATCCTAAAATTCATTTTGAATCATAAGAGACCTAGAATAACAAAGGTGATCCTAGGAAACAAAGACAAGATAAGAGGCATCACAATCCCTGACTTGAAATTATAGTATAAAGCTACTGTGATAAAAACAGTGTGGTACTGCCCAAAAAAAAAAAAAAACAGACCTGAAGATCAATGGAATAGATTAGAAAATGCAGAAATAACTGCAGGCACACTATGCTACCTTATCTTTGACAAAGGTGCCAAACACATTCACTGGAAAAGAGATAGTCTTTTTAATAAATGGTGTTGGGAAAACTGGCTTTCCACATGCTGATAATTAAAACTGGACCATATACTAAGCTAAAATCAGAATGGTTTAAAGATCTTATTATTAAAACAGGAACATTAAATCTGCTAGAAGGTAGAGTAGGTAAAACTCTTGAAGACATTGGTGCAGACAAATACTATGACTAAAACCCAGAGTACACAAGACTTATCACAAGGAATCAACAAATGGGATCTCATCCTACTGAAAAACTTTTGCACAGCAAGAGAAATCATCAACAGAGTAAAGAGACATTGCCTAACTGGGAGAAAATGTTTGCCAGCTGTTCCTCAGATAAAGGATTATTATCAAGAACATATAAAGAACTGGGAAAAAAATCAGTCCTCCCATATTTAAAGACCCTATCCAAAAATGGGCATCAGAGATGAACACATACTTCTCAGATGAAGAAGTACAAAAAGCAAATAAATACATGAAAAAAATGTTCAACAGTACTGGTCATTCAAGAGATGAAATTAAAACTACACTGAGATTTCACCTTACCCTAGAAAGAATAGTTAGTATTAAGAAATCAACCAATAACAAATGCTGGAGGGCCTGGGAGGAAAAAGAACCCTTCTCTGTTATTGGTGAGAATGCAGACTATTGCATCTACTGTGGAAATCAGTGTGGAGGTTCCATTCGACCTAGCTATTCCCCTTCTGAATATCTTCCCAAAAGAATGAAAAACATCATACCACAGCGACATATGTGCATCCATGTTTACAGCAACACAGTTTGTAATAGCCAGATCTTAGAAACAACCTAAATGCCCATTAACTGAGGAATGGATAAAAAAGATGTGGTACTATAATGGAGTGCTATTCACCCATAAAGAATGATAAACTAGGCATTTTTATAGGTAAATGGATGTACCTTGAGAACATACTTATTAGTGAAATAATCACTCATGTATAAACATATTGTTTCATTAGTATGATAAGGAAAAAATATTTACTTTGTCCCAGAGAAAAGGACTTCAGCCAAGCAACAACTCAGGCCACATCTGCCTTTACTTTAACCCACTGTGAGCCATTTTCAGTTGACTTTTTAATATCTTAAGAAAGTTTTGATGTGCTATAAGGTTTGAGTTTTTTGCATGTGCATATCCAGTTGTTCCAGTATATTTATTGAGGGTACAATCCTTCCTCCACTTAATTGTTTTTGCATCTTTGCCAGAAATCAATTGTCTGTTCTGTGGGTATCTATTTTGGGACTTTTTATTGGTACTTTGGTAGTTTGTCTGTCTTGATATCAATGCTGTTTTGTCATGATTGATGTAACTTTGTGATAAATGGTGGGATTGGGGAGGACTGGAGCTCTAATTTTGTTCTTTTATCAAAGTTGTTTAGTCTATTCTGAGTCTTTGCTATTTTTACAAAAAAAAAGTAAGAACCAAAATGTTAATCTTTATGAAAAATGATATTGGCAGTTTGATAAGGGACTGTGTTTTTTGATGTTTATTGTTTTTTTCTATTCATTTTTTGTTTTATTTGTCCTTTATTTTTAATTTCCTAAGGAAAGATATGAGGATATTTCATAACTTTCTTCTTTTCTAATAAATATATTTGGTGTTTAAAAAAATAAACTGCTACATTCATTTAATGTAAAAGCAAAACAGTAAAGGAAAAATAAGGGAACCAACATGAGATGATACATGTAGAAAACAAAAGGAGAAATAGCAGGTATAAATTCTGCTATATTAACAATCCAGTCAAAAAGCATTATCATTAATTATCATTAATTGTTGTCTACAAGAAATAATGCCTTTTAGATTCAAAGATATAAATAGATTGAAAATAAAAGAATAGAGAAATATATATCAGACAAACAGAAACCACAAGAAAAGTGGTTGACTATAATATCAGACAAAACAGTTTTTAAAATGGTATTAGAGATAAAGAGGCACATTTTATCATGATAAATGGATCAAACTATCAAGAAAATACAGTTGTAAACATGTGTATACTTAGTGATAGTATCATATATACAGAAAAAACTGAGATGTGAAGGGAAGAATATACAATTCACAAATATTGGAGTGGCTGAACCGGTGAACCTAGTTTCATTCCATAGGACAGCAATCTTAAAAAATGATAATAATTAGACACCTTAGTATATCCACTTTCAATAATGGATGGACCAACTAAGCAGAAGATAAATAAGGAAGTAGAAAATTTGAACAATACTATAAGCCACTTAGGCCTAACAGACATATTTAGAACATTCCATGTAACAATAGAATATACATCCTTTTCAAGCACACATGGAACATTCTTCAGGATAGACCATAAAATAAACCTCAATAAATTTAAAAGGATAGAAATAATGCAGAGTATATCCTGTAACCACCATAGAATGAAATTAGATTTCTAGAGTGGGAAAAAAAAATTGGAAACTCACAAGTATGTTGAAATTAAACGGTGCATTCCTGGATAACCATTACATCAAGAGAGACTTAGAAAACTTTGAAATGAATGAAAACAAAAACATACCAGAACTTATGGGATGGAACTAAGCAGAGCTTAGATGAAAATGCATAGCTATAAATCTTATGCTAAGAAATAAATAATAATATCTCAAATCAATACACCAAGCTTCCATCTTGAGACACTGGGAAAAAAATAGCAGATTACATCTAAATAAAACATGAAGAAAGTAATAAAGATTAGAAATAGAAATAGATGGAATGGAAAATAGGAAACTAATGGAGAAAAGCATTAAAACCAAAAATTTGTTCTCCGCCAACTAGTCAGCCCTGAAAATTGTGAAAAATAGTACATTATTATAGTTAACTAAGTTTTGAACAGTTTGTTATGCAACAGGAGATAACCGGAACAACTTATCCCACATACATAAGTCTGTTTGAGATGAATTAAAGATATAAATAAGGAAAAGCACCAATTTAAATTTTTAGAATATTAAGAAACGGTTTTTTAACAAAACATATACCTTAAAGTGGTATCTCAGTTCATGAACACTTTTGTTCGTGAGCAATTTTGTTTGCAGACTCTGCGTCAGGTGACAAATGACCTCTGCTGTTATGAATTAAAAACTGGTGGTCAACTTAACACTATTTGAATTAAATCAGCATGGTGCTTGAGTGTAGATGTTCCACCTGAGGAAAGTTGCCTGCATAAATGGAGACGTGGAAAAGGAGAAGTGCAGCACTGAGGCATTGAGGCGTTGAGGCACTGTGGGTTCTCCTATGTGTTACTGTTTGATCTGTTGGTTCTCCTGGAGAAGCTCGGGTCCTTAGCATTGCTTCCTGGCTCCAGAGAGGAAGATATGTGCCATTTAATCTCCAGGAAAACTCGTTATGCTGGCTTCCTGGCATGTACTCAACTGTGCTTATCGTAGGAGGAGCTCGCGACCTCCATGTCAATGAGGATAGCTGTGGTGCTTTTCAGGACAGCCTGGTCTGTATTATGAGAGTGACTTCTCTTTATTATGAGAGTGTAGAACCCTCAACCTACCAGCACAGCTCTTTCACCTCGCTAGCACAGACTTTCTAGCTTCCACCACTGACCTTTGGGCCTTCCCAGCACGGATCCATAAAACAGACTGGTATGAGTCCTTTTCATAGGCTCTAGATCCCCAGTTGGACATTGGCTCTTGGAGGCATTGTCATGGGCTCTGGGTTTTCATCTGGACTCATGTAGGACATTGCTGTGGGATTCAGGTCCTTGGCTGAATATTCTGTCTTTGGTGTTGTGGATAGATTTCCTGTACTTCCTTGTGTTAACTCTGGGTGACCATCAATCATAAAATATTATAAATTCCATGTCCTGATTTTAATTGTTCTCACAATTACAACATCTGCCATCTTTTTCACACAAACACAAACATGGCCATCTTTTCCAAAATCAAAGAACAAATTTTTGTGAATCGAGGTATCACTGTACTTTAAATTATGGTAACTTGACCATATTAGAGTTTTGTTTTGTCTTGTTTTGTTTTGTTTTATGATACAGGGTCTTTCTGTGTTGTCCAGGCTAGCCTTGAACTCACTATGTAATGAAGATGGCCTTGAACTCATGGTAATCCTCCTACCTCAGCCTCCTGAGTGCTGGGACTATAGGTGTACACCACCAAGCCAGGCAGAAAATCTTAAACTTCAGTAAAACAACATAGTATAAGCAAAGTACAAATATAATCTACAAATCAAGAGAAGATGTATAGAATGCAAATAGCCCTCATCAAGTTAGTACTCAGAATATATAAAAAATATCTACCCTGTTAGTAGCAAAGGCGATCCAATAGAAAAATGGACTGGAAAAATATGGGCAGTCAGTTCATAAATGAGAAGACCCAAATAATAAATAAGAAAACATACTCAACATCACTAATAATTGTCAGGAGATATAGAAGGATCTTACCTCAATATAATTAAAGCTGTACATAACAAACACACAGCCAATGTCATACTGAATGGGGGGAAATCCTGAAAGTATTTCCTGTAAAATCAGGAACAGACAAGGATATTCACTTTCACTACTTTTCTCCAAGATGGCATTTGAAATTTTAGGCAGAGCAATTAGGCAAGAGAAAGAAGTTTTTAAAGGGTTACAGATAGGAAAATAAGAAGTCAAATTACCACTACTTACATATGATGATCTTTTCTTAAAAGATCCTAAACATTCCTCTAGAAGACTTTAAGATCTGATAGATTCAGCAAAATGGCAGGATACAAAAATCAATAGCTTTTCTATATACTAATAATCAGGAACCAAGAATAAGACACTATAAAAAACATTTGAAAGAGAACCCAATAAAACTTTAATAAATGAAAAAATATGGAAATTTTACAACTGATAGATTAAATTGTAGAACTGGCAAAGGTTAACAAAAAGAAGCTGTTTCTAAGGAAATCACAAAAAAAAGACAAAGAAATGACAAATGTGATAGAGAAATTGAGTGTAGTAAGAAAGTTCAGCATTTTGAATAGGCATTCCAGAAGAAGTTATAGGAGAATCAATATGAGGATATATAAACTGATTATTTCTAGAAATGATAATATTGAAATATTCATATTCAACAATTGTGAAATCTGATCACAGTAATCTAAAATATTCACCTAGTGAAACATTATGTAGCAATGAAAATGAAATAAAACCCCAAGCAACTACTTGGAATAATCTCAGAAACACACTGTGAAGTTCAAGAACTGGCCACACAAAGTACCTACAGGATTCTTTCCTTATATTAAGATGAGAGGTGCAAACCTGAAATCTCAGCTCTCTGGGAGGCTGAGGCAAAATGATTGCAAGTTCAAGTTCACCCAGGGCAATTTAGCAAGACTTTGTCTCAAAATTTTAAAAAAGGATTGAGGATGTAGCTCAGTGCAGAAATCCTATGTTCAATCTGCATTACCCCAAAAATATGAATGAATGAATGAATGAATGAATGAATGAATGAATGAATGTAAGAAACAAGAAAAACTCATCCCTAGCATTAGTAGATAGGATAATGATTACTTTGGAGGAAGTGAGCAGGTTGCAACTGGAGGGGATTATCATGCAAAGTTGCTTCTGATATTTTAATAAGGATCCTGTTCTTGAACATCTAGGTACTACTTACATGAAGAATTTATATATGTAGTCTTATATGTATTTTATGCTCTAATAAAAAGTTTACACACAAAAATGTTCCAATTTAGACAGAGCTAAGGTGATGGTGTTACTGTTCCTATTTTGACAATCTTTCCAACAGATACCCGAATTTAGATACTATTTTTTACCCTAATCACAGATGAAAAACTGAAGGCTACGGAGAGAGGTGGTATGACCTTTATAGGTTGTAGGCAGCAGAGCCAAGACACTTGACAGGTCTTCTGATTGCACATTCTTTCCTTTTCATAATTTCATTAAGTAACTATAGTTCTGGATTCTCTTAAAATACACAATATCTTGTGGAAAATAATCTTTTATAGAAGTAAAATAAAGGAAAATTCTTTATCTCCAGTCAATTTGGTTGGTGAGTCAAGACTAATTTTCAAACCTGTAAGTAAACACATATCTGTCTGTGCGCTTTTATATTTTTATATCATCATGTCAGAAGCTTGACATTACAAATATATAAAACATTCAGAATATTTAATAAAAATTAATATTTTAAGTTTAATTTTAGAGCAATTCATTTTTAACTTATATTTTCTTATTATGTCGTTGAACTTTTGCCGGTTTTTGAGGTGGTCAAAATAGTCTTGTATCTGTAATTACCACTGTAATTACTATTCATTAAGTACTTGTTATATGCTAGAGAATCTGCTAGGCATATTTTATTTAATCCCTTAATAATAGTTATCCTTTTATTTAGTAGGTGTTCAGTATCTATTACACAGTTTATTTTATTTAAGTGCCTTTAACCTATTCTTGAAACTTTTATGAAACTGTAAGTATGGTTAAATCCACTGAATGCAGACAGTATTAGAGAGGTCTTTGGGGGTTTTGCTATTATTTTTTATGAATTACTGTTCAGCTTGACAGCTGTCCTTGTGTTGACAGCTCTTGTGATTATAGCAGTTGTCAAACTCCATCTTTAAGCAGGTTGTAAATCCTGGCTTCTTCCGATTAAAACTGGGTCAGAGCCAATCACAGGTTAACTAGAGGCCAGTATTCTACTACTGTATGCCCTCACTAGTTCCTTCTGATTGATCTTTGTCTAGCAGCATATTAAAATCCTTATTTGCCTATATTTTACCTGAGTGTTTTGAGTCTTTAGGTTGTGCTCATCTTTTTATTTTTGTGATTAAACATGGTCTTTGCTGAAGAGTATATAGGTATAAGTGTGGTCTTCCTTACAAATGACCTGTTAGCCTTCCCCTCCTCTTCCTCCACTGGGAATACTAATATCATTGCATCTGTGTCTCCCAGGGGAAATCAAGGTTTTTCCTTGCATGTGTAGTCATGTGATTGCAAAGTGGGCAGGCTTTGTATCCTCATGAGCCTTCGGTCTTCCACGTAAAGCACCATCTGTTCTATTCCTTCCATGCTGTTGCAGGGCAGTGGGAGGGACATTAGAGTGAAAATAAATAAAATAAAAAAGAAAGAAATTCATCATCAAAACCCTGAGGATTAATGGAGTCAGAAGGCTGACTGCTCTGAATGAAAATTCATCTTCACCTGTGCCAGTGTGAGGGCTGCCTCTGTGGCATTTGACAAATAGAGGTTCCCAGGGTACCATAAATTCAGCAACAGTTCTAGTCCCTGTAGACATGCTCAAGCTTCTCCAAGATGGGCTTATGAGTGTTTTTGTGTTTCCCAGCGCATTGTGGGCACCAGTGTTGGCAAAATGTTAGCACTCTCTTTCATCTTTCCCTTTGTTCTGAAGGGGTGAGCAGCTTACACATTTCTGAACGATGACTCTACTCTTGCAAATTGTATTTTCCTGAAAAAGCTAAAGGTGGGGAAATCAATTAACTAATGAATTTTTAACAAATTCTAAGTTCTCAGCACTGTGCTACATAGAGAGACTAGGAAAAGGGAGAGAAAGAGAAGAGAAAGAAAAAGACAAGGAAGGCAGGCACAATATCAAGTAGCTCACCATCTAATTGGAGGTGCCAAGTATATTTTTTCGACAACTGTTTGTTGAGCATCTTCTATGTGCCAGTCTCCCACAGATAGTGCAGGTGTCCTAGCAAGATAAATTCATCTGTCAGGCTTAAAAGGAAGGACCCCTTTCTTTTAGTCAGTCTTGTCTCCTTTTTTTCTCCCTCTGCTATAATTTCCTGATTGTTTATACTATTGTGGGAGTTTATCTTTGCATAAACCCCAGACTTGTTAATAGAATTTTGTTTATATGGATACCACATTCCTTACGGTGAAGTACTGTTTTACAGCTCTTAAATTCCAAATTTAAATCTCATTTTATAGTTAGACGAGCTAAAATTTCACTCACATCTGTCAAGTCAGCAAATTGCTTAGTGGCATTTTCTTAGTTGGTTGGCTTTAGTCTTCTAGATGTGGAATTTAAAATTTTAAGCTCTGTTTCTGAGTTAGTACCCATGATTTTATCGTATCTCACTGTTGGGAAAATCATTTCATCATACAGCATACATAAAATTAATGCTCCTGTGTCTGAAAGAGCCATCTTTCGGGTTTTCAGCTATAGCATGCATCCACTTAGCCCTGATCTTCATATTAAGTATTGGGTTAAATTTGAGCAAAGTATGACCTGATAGACTATGTTGGTTATTATACTGAAATACAAATTTATACACGGGGGAGTTTGTTCATCAGATACTACTAAAGTCCAACTTCAAAATTTAACCAAGTGTTCCCCACAGTAAATTGAGACAAATAGCTGTGGTATAAAGGCTAAGTGTTTATGGTCAAAATATAGTTGTTATATAGCTGATTCTATATAGGATCAATCCCTTCTCACAGCTACTTGATACCAGGCTATGTACCTTTAACTTCCTTCTTTTTTATAAGAGGCTGTTCCCCATGTGAATCTAACTTAGTATACAGTGATTTGTGGTTAAACTCTTCAGAAATTTAAAATTAAAAATTTAATTAAAATTATGTTGGGAGTAAGTTTTAAATTCTTAATGTAAGAGATGAATGAAGACATAGCTTGGTGGTAGAGCATGTGCCTAGCATATGTGATACTCTGGGTTTAATCTCTAGCACCACCAAAAAATGAATAAAAAAGATTCTCAAAGAGATGTTATAATCCTAAATGCTTCCTGTAACCTAATGCCAGATTTTTATCCAATGTAGCTACCTCAATATCAAAATTGAGGAGTCTAAAAAGAAGTTACCCTTATCCCGGTGCTCTTCAATTCTTGGCATTTTCAAAGTTTTTAGTTTTTACTAATCTAGTAAGTTTGAAATGCTGTCTCTTGGTTTTAATTTTAATTTCTCAGATTACTAATGTAATTACTTATCTTTTTATATATTTGTTGCCATTTATGTTTCATATTTATTAAATGCCTATATTTACCTGTATCCTAGTTGCCCAAGCCGTCACCTATTGTTTAAATCTGTGATGCCAGTTTTGTCATAAATCGAGTTTCCATATATATGCAAAATAGATGGCGCTTTGTTGATTTGTTTGTATAACATGGGTCTAAACCGTGCTACATGGTATCTTTATAATATCTTAATGTCTAAAGGCCCTTCCACTCCATGATCTGGACTTAATTGGTGACCCTCATTGGTGCCATTGTTTTTTAAATTCTGTAGAGGAATGGATAGTTTAATTACAAGTACAATTTTTTCTTTTTTATATAACTTATTTATTCATTTATGTACTCACTTACTTATTGCAATACCAGGGATTGAATACAAGGCCTTTCCACTGAGCTTCTTGCTTTGTATTTGAAACAAGGTCTCACCAGGTTGCTATATTGCCCAGGTTGGGCTCAATTTATAAATTTTAAAGGGCAGTTAGTTATGCACATACCTCTGCCCAAAGACAAAGCATAATGTTTTCTTTGACACTTAAAATGCTTTTAGCTCTTCTATGTGGTCTGCATGCCTGTCATTCTGAAATACAGATAAAAGTAAAGTAGATACTTACTGTATTTTTTATCCTTTGTCTTCACCCTATCCTTTAACAATAAGATCATAAAGCAAAAAATATGTTTGTGTGTTATTTTAGACAAGCAGAAGGTATATTTGATTTTCCTAGGATTTGAAAATCCAGCATCCTACAGAGTTCTCATTACAAAGCCTGATCATCCTTCAGCCATTGTAAAATTGTTCATTGTTTAATATTCCTCAGCACTTGCCTTTCTTACTGAAGTGGAGGAATTTCTCAGTCTCACAATGAACCTGTTTTCATATGTGTCCATTTTCCTTTCAGCTGCTGCCTGTGAGTTTTTGGATATTGTGGAGCTGCTGCTCCAGTCTGGTGCTGACCCAGCTCTCCGGGACCAAGAAGGCTGTGTGCCAGAAGAGGTGACAGGCTGCAAAGCAGTTTCTTTGGTGCTGCAGCGGCACATGGCTAGCAAAGCTTAATCAAAAGCCTGGAAAACCAGTCTAATATAGGATAGGACTTCAAGGATGAAAGAAAGCTGCAGAAATAATACGTCTGTCACCACTCATCTTTGGTATGCATTGGCTAATAAAATCAGTTCTGAGGATCTGGGATTTTGAAGTATCAGCAATTCATTCTTCATGCATACATTCAGAGAGTACAGTTTTGGTGATGAACATGTATACTGTGCATAATATAATCCAATTCTGCCAAGCATGCTCTGAAATTTATCACTGTTTTAGAAGGTGGGGAGAGGTGGAGACAGATCATATTTCACAATATTAAACATGACTCTCTTTTAGAAAACATACAGAAGCAAAATGTGCCCAGCAGCACTGCCCTGACAGAGGAAGTTTCATGAAATTCTAGTGCACAGATCAAATGACCTTGTAGCATTGTCTAGAAAGCTACAATGTCTATTCTTTGGACAGACAAAAATTGCAAAGATAAAAAGAAATTATAAAGAAGAGAGGTCCTAAGAAAGGGAAATTGAAAGAGAGAAAAGACAGAATTTTGTCAGGTCAGGGCGTCAAAACATGCAACAACCAAAATTACTGGAAACCTGACAACCTTGGGCATTTTAGGATGACATTCAATGACCTTATTCAAAGATTGAAACAGTTCCTGGCAAATTCACCAGTTAGGTCAGGCTTCCTGAAACTTAGCTTTACAAGATGAGAGAAGAATTGTGTAGTGTACAGCAGCAGTCTCTGTAAACAAAGCTCAAGACTGAACTAAGGGTCTAATGGTTAATGTTGAAGTTATATAGAAAAGTTTCAGCTTTAAAACATAGGCAAATATGCTACAGTTTCTGTTGCACACTTATCTGTCTTTAAATAGAAACTGTGATGTGCCACTGTGGTCCTCTATTTTCCCTTTAAGCCTCAAGGATTCTTTCTGAAAAACTTCTTGAGATTCTTATTATATAAGGAAAATAATTATCATAGGAGGAGAGTGAAATAAGAAATGAATTAAGATACAAACATAACCATTTAGAAGATTTTTTTCTAACAAATGTTATCATTAACATAGCAAGTAATAAACGTACCCTCAACAGCTAACAGAATTTTCATTATCTCGAGCTAACCTGTCCTTGTAGAACAAACTCCCCCAAAAGAAATGAGGCATATTAATTCTTGTTTTGTGATTTTTCTAGCCTGATTTCTTGCTTTCTGAGATGAAAGCAAAACTACTCATCAAGAATATTTAGTTTTTCTAATTTTATTTTAAAGAGAATAAAACCAAACAAAATAAAACAATAAAGCCATCAAAACAAAACAGTGCAAGTGATACAGAACTTCAAAACAGGATAATAGCAAATCAACAATTACCATAATGCCTCTTGTTATCTTCAGAGTTACTACCCATACCTTCAGACATATTAAAATCAAACAAAACAGAACAGAATAAAACCAACCAAAACAACACTAAAGAAAACGAAGTAGTAAAATGGAATAAAACAAAACAACAATACTAGATTTCAAAAACAAGACAGAAGGAAATCCCCCATAATTGCTATATTGCATAATGTTATCCTCTCAATAGATCTTCAGACTATGGCTTTAGGCCTGCAAAGTCAATAAAACAATACAAGAATTAAGTTGTTTTTGTAGCTCAGTTGCTATCAACTCATCCTGTAAGCCTCTGAATCAGCTGATTGCTTCTAGGGGTTGGGAGGAAGACTCCTTTTCTCCCAGCCCACGTACTGGCTGGCTCACTGGAAGGGTGGATTGGCTTCTTGATTATTCAGTTTTTTAAAAGTTTATAATCTATCTGTGGAAATGATATGCGTGTTAGCACATACTGAAATTCTAATTGTAATTCTAACTGAAATGTTCTCTTCATTATCTGTTCTTTTGCCACAATCTAGCAATACTGCACCCTACTGTTTAAGTAAACTTGTTCATGTTCCACATTAAGCAAATGGTTCAAGAAACTGTACTAGTCACAGTAAAAGTGACCATGATGTTGCATGCAGTTATTTTTTCTTTGCTTTTCAGTGCCAGGAATTGAACCCAACGCCTCATCCATGCAACAAGTTTTGGATCACTGAGCTACATCCCCTGACCTTTTTATTTTGAGACAAGTTCCCAACAACTTAATGTTGCCTCGCCTGACCTTAAGCTTGTGATTGTTCTGCCTCAGCCTCTCAAGTAGCTTGGAGTACAGGCATGAACCATCACACCCAGCTGTGTGCAGCTTTTAATAACTATTATTATTTTGTGCATTTTAAAACATTAAAAAATCAGAAAGAATCTATTCTCTTCAAATGTATAGAGTAGTCATCCAAGCAAGAGTCTATCCAAAAATATTTTTTAATCCCTTTGCAATTTGACCTCAACATTTCTTAGCCAAGTTCTTTATTTCCTGTTTTGATCACATTTAAAACTAATAGAATATTTTAAACAAAGACCATAACTTGTTTTGGGGGTGGTGCTGGGATTCGAACTCAGGGCCTCATGCTTCCCAGGCAGGCTCTGCCACTGAGCTACATCCCTAGGCCTAACTTGGTTTTTTTTTACTAGTTTTATTTTAAAGGTTTCAATTTTACCTCAAAGCTATGACTAAAAAACACCAATTTAACATTTTCAAGTACGTTATAAGTAAGTTTCAAAAATCTCATCACAAGAATCTGAATTTTAAAAAACCTTGTTATTCTACAATAAACCATAGATTATCTCTTATGCTTTATGAGGATTTCGTCCATAAATGTCAGAGGACAGTGGGTCTTGGTTTATTTTCGTTTCCTTTGAATTATTGATGTATTATGCTAGTACATCTCATGTCAACCAGATCCTGAGGTCATTGACAAAAGTTGGGGTAGATCTTACCAGCCAGAGAACACAGTTTCCTGAAGCGGAAAGCCAGCTAGCTGACTTCTCCCAGATATGTAGGAAACTGTGTTTCCATATAGTTAAGCAGCATAAGAACAGTTGACACTTTAATAAATTTAAGTTTGATTCTGATGTGCATGGTTTTAGTAATATTCGAGCCAATTAGAAAATTTCATAGAAGACCTTTTTCTGAAGGTTAATTCGTGGTTATAGGCCAAGTGGAACTTTAAAATTATGTATCAGCTTTTTTACTATTTAATGTTTACTGAAGTTAGGTTTCAGTTTCCTTCATACTTAAACTCTAACTTAATATTTTCAGTGCATATGAACATTTTAAAAACTGAGTTGCCAACGTAGTTGAAACTGATTAGTGAGAGGGCTCATAAAGTGAGGGATGACTAAGGACATTTGTGCCGAATTCTTTTATTGTCTTGTTCTGATAGCCACCTATATAGATGAATATGTGTCTGCACATAAGAATGTGTTTAACCTCATTTCCTATGTCCTTAGAAAAAGCAGATTGTAACTTTTCTTTGTCTTCATTTTCTTTTCTGAAGATACTGCGATCAGAACACACCAATGACTAATATTTATTCATGATTGTCATTTACTGTGCTTTCTGCCCACTAATCTAAAAGGTAGAGATTGCCTTTATAATAGTCTTGCCACATGCTATAGTGAAAAATGAAGAATAAAAGGGAAATCTTGTAAACAGATAGCAAAGAAAAAACAAAGTGTCTGACTCTTACCTTCAGAACCCTTTTTTTGGTTTGGTTTGGGTTTTTTTGTTTTTGTTTTTGTTTTGTTTTTTTGGTAGTGTAGCAATGGAAACCTGGGCCCCTTTTGTGCTAGACGTGCACTCTGCCACTGAGCTATAGCCCCAGGCCTGCTTGAGTCTTTCTTCTAACTTGCTATTTTTAACTAAGCAAGTTCTAGATTACTTGGAAAGATTATGAATTACTTCTTCTACAGCGGGGCTATACCTGACATTTGTCTCCTGAAGCCATAGACACTGTGAAGGTCTGCAAATCTCATTTGGGACCCTTTTTCCTGCCCTGTGTCACAGCATTTTAAGAATGAGGAACCTTTTGCTGACTAATAAAATTCTTAGAGTTTTAAGTACTTGTGCCAGATGACATATGTGGTGTTGCCATGCATACTTGAAGGAATAAGACATGCTCAATATATATACAGAATCTTTGAAGAGGCACTGGCTGAGAAGTTGGACTCTGATCTTTTTTGACCTCTGATTCTGTGGCAGAACAGAAATGAGCCCACATGTTCGATTCTGTGTGACTAATGATGCCTTAGTATTGATGCTTAACATTTTTTATTTTTCGGAATGCTTTCATAGACATAATTTATTATCAGCACAAAGTTTGGGAGAGCAAATGTTATTGAGGCTACTTACATGAAGAAGAGTCAGACATAAACAGATTAGTTCAGTTGCCCAAGACCACAGAAATGGTAATTACGCCACCACTAGAACAAGTCTAATCCGAATCCTTTCTTTTAAACTACAGAACTTCTTGAGGTTTTCAAGCCTTTCCTCCACCAACCCACAGATAGTTCTAGAAGATTTACTAAATGAAAGGCAATGGCCTAGGCCAGTGGCACTGTCTTGCCCATTTGCATGACCATTTAGAATTAACTAAACAAGTCTCAAGATACTACCTGAGGTATCTTGAAAAGTCTCATATAATTATGAGAGTTATCAAGAAACTAAATTCTTAAACCTGTTGTAACTATATCTCTAATAAAGATATAGGAGTCAGAAACTGGCTGCAATTGTTATCTATTATGCTTGTCAGGTAGAAGGATAACAACCAAAACATATCTGGAATTCTATCTATTATATCTTTTTTTAATGCTTCAGCATTTTCCAGCTATAAGGTTGCTATAATCCAGTGAACCTTTATATTAAATAGCTATTTCTTAGCTTCCTGCCAGGATTAACTACTTAGCTATGGGTTATTATTTCATGTACAGTACATGATCTCTAAGATTGATGACCAAGGTCTATGACTGTAGCAGAGTTGAGCAAAAGTTGCAGAAAAGTTTAGGATCCAGACAAATACATGCTTCAGCTGAACACAAATACTTTTAAATGTTTACTTTTTAGATTAAAAATAAAGGCTTTTATCAAACTTCAAGGCACTTTAAAAAAATCTTTTGATAAATGTCTTATCACTAAATAGTTGTATAATCTACCAGCTCCAAAGTAGTAATGAAAATATTGAGTTTCAATATGCATGAGTGAATTTCTAATCCCAAATCCTGAGATGATTTTGGATTACATATTTTCATAAAAGTTATAAACTATATTTGAACAATTCTAAGATGCAGTTTTTCACATTAACTTATCCAAAGTCAAGTATCTTTTTCAGACAATGGCATGCTATAATCAAATTGGTAGTATTTTTGTTGTTGTTTTTCCTTAATGATAAACTATTTTCCTTTCTCTATCAGTAAAAAGCTACCTGGCCCTAAAACCCAAATAAGGATATTCATAAATTATATGCTACTTTGTATTCAGAGCCAAAATCCCTCTTACTGATTTTCCTCATACAGTTCTCAGAAGGGAAATTTAATAATAGGCTTTAAAAAAAAAATGAAAACATAGGAGGGCTTCCCCTCAATGGGCATTATTCTCACAGTGGAACTCTGGACACCCAGTGTAGGCTTCTCCTGTAGGTGGGAGCTGAGCACTGAACCTAGAACTACTGGATGCAGTGGCTGGGTGTGTGGGACTGTGAAGGCATAAGGAGGAAAGGGGTGATGACTAACGGGCTGCCCATGGCGGCAGCAACAAATTCATCATCTAGACTGCAGCCAGGATTTATTTTTCCTCTCACTTGTGTAGCAATCCTGGCTTCCATTTTAATATTTAGAAGGTAAGTTCAATTGATGGACACTTTGTGTAATAAAAAGCTCTTTTAAAGTATGTGCAGGAGCACACACAGGATAAAAAGTGGCACCACCAGTGCCCGTGGCTTTCATGGAGTACATTTGTGAAACCCGGAGCTTAGTCCTGGATATGTTTATAGCACTTTAGCTCTGTTTGTGAGTTTGGAACCTTTCCAAAAAAAGAAGAGAAAGACATATATTATTGTTTATAATCTGCTTTATTCCTCCAAACCTTGAGTGAACAGACTTGTGGATTGCTGTTTAAATCCCTCAGTGCCTTTAACTACCGATACAGAAAGTGGTTAATGCGCATTCTAAACGAAGCTTGGCATCCACTCCAGGAAATCACTTTAATTGAGAAGCATTAAATGTTAAAATGATTTAAAAAAAAAAAAAAAGGCCAGCACACATATTGAGTATAAAGTCCTGGCCACCAGTAATATAGTTTCTTGGTTATCATATGCCTGCAGCCTGGTGAGCTTTAAGCCCTGCAGTTGACAGGTGTCGAAAAGTGACTTTAATTCTCTAGGCTGCTATCTGCAGGCAGCCACCCATGAGCTGGCCAGTGAACAAGCAACCTTCAAGGACTCCACTTTAGAGGAAGGGAGTAGCTGTCAACTTTATAAATGTTTGTTTTTCTGCAATAATAAACTAGTCCCAGGTGACTAAAATATGAGATTTAACCCCAAAGTCCTTGTCTGGGCTTTCCATTGCTGTGCAGAAGCCATCTGTTGAAACCTATTTACTATTTTAATGGCCTTTTAAAAAAAAAACTGCTTGTTTCCAATTCAAGTGTATGCCAAGACTACTTTTTTGGGTCTATATTTTATCCTTCATTAAGCAGTACCCAGCCTTTCCCAAATCCCCAAACCCCTCCCAACCACCGGAGATCCTGATCCAGGCTTGGCAAGCAAGAGGAAACCAATAAATCTTTCCTTAAAAAGCCCCTAGGGACAGCTCGGCCTCAGTCAGCCTTGTGAACTGTGACCAGTTCAGTGGTCCACTGAGCAATCCAGGGTGTCAGTCAGTTACGTGCAGATGGTTTTCTCCTAGGAGGCGCTCCCGTGGTCCTGTTTTTGCCTGTATCCTTTTGAGAAGGGAAAATGTGCATCTTGTCAAGTACAGCCTGAGATCTGTTCAGTTTAATTATAAAATAAACTAGTTTGTATGTAGTATCTAAATTCAATTTTTGCACTTGGAGAAAAGATCAAAATTTTTTAAAGTCACTAAAAGGAAAGAGTGCAACTGGGAAATCCTGAACTCACACTGGCAGAAATGGGAGGGGATGACTCAAATCATAAAGAGATAAATGTTACCAGGTCTGCTTTCTCTGAAAGAATATGATACACTCTTCCTCTGGCAGGAGCTGATTATTTAAAAGACTTTGATTTAATAATTTGGATGTTTTTATGGCCCCCTTTAGAAGGATGATAAAAATTTCCCTTGTCCTAGTGACTCGGTCCCGTTCTGTAAACATAGTTGTCCCTCTTTCTACCTCCATCATATTTTTCCAACAGTAGTGACCAAACACTCCTTACCTCCCTGCAACAGCCATGATCCAGATAATTATTCAAGCTGAGCTTGATCATGGTTCCCAGCATTAGCCAAGCAAAGGGACTTCATGAAGAAAGGCACTAGGAATTTTGAATGATAACACTGAAATAACATCTAAAGGGAGAGTAGCAAAGAATTAAACAATTTTCCTTTTATGCTGTGAAGGATAATTTTTAGACTATATCTGAAGAATTAGATCTAAGGAAGTGCATTCAGATATGCCAAAGCTCATCTCTTAATGATTTTTACTTCTAGCTTAGCAGTTGGCTCAAATTGGCAGCATTGTCTTTGATCTCTACCTAACCTTACATGATTTTAGCTGAAAAGAATCCTGGGCGTAAGGAAAAAGAATGGCAACACTGACCATTGAGCCTACATTTACTTCCCTGAGTGGATCTTATTTAATTTCTGGCCAGTTGCTTTCTGTATTCTCCTTTAAGCAGCTGTTCCTCTATGAAATCTGTGTCAGAAAGAAAATCTGTTCAGGAACTGCTGTCCAGTAACCAAACCAGAAAAGAAGAAAACAAGTGAGGGAAGGAAGGGGAAGAGAAGGGGAGAAGAGAGAAAAGAAAAGAAGGGAAGAATGGAGGAGAAGGGATGAAGAAGGGAAAGGAGAGAAAAATCAGGAATCCACACAAAATGACAGCAACATGGGCGCTACCACTGTCCTAGGAGTTTCAGAATTCATTCCAAGTACTGCAGGGTAACTAATAGACTGGTGAGTTTTCCCTGCCCATCCTGCCTAGCCAGCCTGTGGGCACTATGTTTACTATCTGTGTTGTCCAAATACTGTAGCCATTCGTCACAAACAGCTATTGAGCACTTAAAACATGGTTAGAGTGTCACTGAACTTTTAGCTTAATGTTAGTGTAAAGAGACGTGTGCCTACTCTATTGGACAGTGAAGCTGGGTCTGAGTCTTCAGCTACACAGTGGTAATCACTGAGAGGAACAGTTTGCTCTAATATTTCACAATGAAATCCCAGTTTTAAAAATATCCTATGGCTTTATAGGGTTTTGTTTTTGTTTTTAATAATTTTAAGGCTTGGTAGTATAGGTGGGGTAGAGTACTCACCAGCATGTACAGGGCCCTGGGCTCAGTCCCCCATATCCCAAAACAAAAAAGTGTTCTTTCAGTCCAGCTAAAGTTCAGGGCCTCTACACTAGGCCCTAAAGGGAAAAAAACCTATATGGAAATTTTCCTAGACAATGCTTGCCCAGCATTTTTGATGATGTATTTCTATCCTCCTGCCCTTCTCACACAAATATAGATATTTGCACGTTTAGGAAAAAAGTCATTGTGAATTTGAATGTAACAGGACAAATGGTAAAAATTACATGGTCAAAAAAATTTTTTTTCCTGCCTACTCTCTTAAATCTAAGGACAAATGATTGTGCTCCCGTGAAATTGCTATTAGCAAAATCAGAGAGCCTCTCCCCTCAATCCTTTATTAAGTGATCCTGGTGTTTCATGGCTTTAAGCAGCTCTGGCACTCTGAATTAGATTTTTGGTTTCCTTCTGGAGATAAAAGGATCCCACTGTCAGCCTAGCATTTTATGCTGTGTCAAGAGAGAAAATGTCCAGAAAACCAGAATGAAAAGCAAGACACATCAACTTCTAAAGAATTTCCATATTTATTTTACACAGTTTTACCATACACATCTCATGCCAACATACAGGAGGCATATACAAATGCACCAGCTTCTGCTCTCCACAGTCAGTCACATGGCAATAAATAAGAGTGGGTCCTTTTTGTTGCTGTTATTTTTTCTTTTTTCCAGGACACAGAACTTTATTTTTTTTACTGTACAAAATTTACACTGGGAAGAATGAGGGCAACAATCCAGAGCAGAGGGAACCTGGGACCTTGAGCTCTGAATGAAATTCAGAGCAGCTTCTGGGGTCCGGTAGCCCTAAATCTGCTCATTAGGCTGAACACAGTCCTCAAGTGGGGAAGTATGATGTGGTCCTTGTCTCTAGGTGGGCAACAGGTGAGAGTGGGGGTGTCTTTGCCCTGTCCACCTGTGCCCTGCCTCTAAGCAAAGAAATGCTTGGTGCACCTCCCAAACCCGCAGCTGTCTCCTCACCAGAGCGAGCAGCGTGAATCTGTGCTTTTAGTGTGGTCCTACCAAGCAGAGTGTGGATGGGATGACTTTGCTGAGCTCTCTCTTTTTGGCTCCAATCATTGTTAGCAACTACTGCAGAAAGGGCCAGTTGACCAATCCAAGAAAGAGAGAGCCAGTGATGTGCTTTTATTTAGCTTTCAGCATGCCCAGAGCCCGTCAGCAGCAGGCAATAAAACAAAACTCATTTCCGCTTAATTGAATTTTTCTTCATCTTACGGTTTCCAATTTTTAAAGTGCAATGTTTAAAAATGAGCTTCCTCAGGCCTTCCAGACCCTGCTGGCTGAAGAGATGTGGTCATTATGTCCATGGTTATAACCAAGGTGTCAGTTGTGGCACGTGGGAGTAGCTGTGTCAGCATTTAGGTGTCATGGTGGACTGTTGCAAAACACAGTTGCTAATCTAAAGCCTTGAACACCTCCTGAAAGAAGTTAATGTTTTTTTGGTTTTTGTTTCTTTTTTGTTTTCAGTACTGGGGATTGAACCCAGGGGCTTATACGTACCACTGAGCTAAATTCCCAGCTCTTTTTCACTTGAGACAGAGTCTTGCTAAGTTGCCCAGGTTGGCCTCGAACTTGAGATCCTACTACAGCCTCCAGAGTAGCTGGGATTAGTGTCCTGGCTTCTACAGATATTTTATACCTCCTGGCAAAATGAATTTAAGAATCAAGATCTAACAGCCTTCAATTGTATCACTAGATTTGATGTTTTAAAATAGCATAAAAAAACTTATGGACTCTGCCAAATGCTTTTCTTAGGTGGTAATTTCCCTGCTGTTTCACTATATTAATTTGCAGGACCAATGTTACCAGTATGATAGTTGATGTTCATCTTATATTTGTTCATAACAGATGAGGCAAAAAAGGAAAAGCACAAAAACTGAAAGGAATTTGCCAAAGGTTGCACAGCAGATCCTTGATAGGGGTAACAAAAACCACTTTCCAACATGATTTAACCATTGGTCAATTAGCTCTTATTTGGTATATTTTTCCCCATGGTTATATTACTTTTGAGCAAATATAGAGTTTACCAAGTCAGCCACTCATATCTCATTTTTGCTAATCTGAATTACCACTGGAAATTCAGGGCAGGAGGTGGAAGAGATGTTGATTTGCTCCAGTATTCAGAAGCTTCCTCCTCAAGCCTATTAGGCAGGCACTGCAGAAAATAGTTGTTAACTGGTCTCTCAGAGTAAAACATAGGCCCAAATATTGTTAATGCTCTAAAAGGTCTCATTTCATTTTTTTAAATTCTGCATGTCCTTTAGCAAGATAAAGACACTACCGGGTAGAGTACCTGCTACCCCAATCATATAGGCTATGAGGCAGTAAGAGTGTCTCTAAGAGATTCTAAAGTAAACATTCCATTCCTCTCCATCCGCAAACCACAGAAGAGCCAGAGAACAGTCTTGATGTGCTGTGCTCATCAGTGGCACCAGGCCATCCATCATGCAAACTTGCAGAAAGAGCACTTCAAATCTAAGACCTGTCATGGCTGTGCTTCTAACTGGGCACCAGGGCTTGCTGTTCGCTAGAGAGGTGACGCTGGGGAAGGAATTTAATGCTCTCCTGACCCTCTGGTCAGTAGTCTCTCAAGATCTTTTCCAGGTCGCCTGCACAAATGAAACCAAACACTACTGCTAATTTCACTGTGTTGCCCACTGAGTTCCTCAGAAGACTGTTTTTATTAGCATGAATGAGGACAGCTTCCCATTCTTCCATCATTGAATTAGGAATATGATGAATTCATTTACAAAAACAAAAACTGGTTAGCTTAAATTGATCTTCAGCAGTTCTACACAATCACCAAAAAATATGAAGTGCCTCTGCACCTATGTGATACTAAGCCAACCAGTCAAGGTGACATAGTCACCTGGCTGATACAGCTTTTCAACTGGATTGTCCAGCATAGGTTTTCACCTGTGTAGCATGAGCAGCCTGCTGAGAATGGTGTGTTTAAGAAGTTGGTCTCCAGATAGTTGCAATTTCCTTTTCTTCACATGACTTGTTGTCTAGCATTTTATCTCCATCCCCAAATGGCATTCACATTGTTGGGAAATTTCAGTAGCAGAGTTGAGTTGACTTAACACACCACCATTGATAAATATGGAACCTCAAAAAGTCTGTGGTTGTAGACTACCCAAGCAAAGATCAGAGCAGTTGCAGCCCATCCAAAAACAAGGGTACAATACAAAACTGATCAGAGAAAAGGCAGCCTGAAGGCTGATTCAAGAACTTACTGATTCTAAAGAACCTTAACTGAACTCAGTAGTCTTGAAGAGGGCTTACAAATGATACAACAGTCTTACATCTTCCTTTAGTCTGCCAACCTCACACCTAAATCTCTGAAGCCCTCAAAATGTGATCAACATTTCACAGAAGGAAGGGTCTCTAGGGCTTTTGGTCTCATCGTGAAAGAAAGGTAATGCCCTTTCCTACCCCACTGATCTTAAAGGGTTGTAGGGCTAGAAGAAGCAAACCATGCTTTCCCAAGGGACAGGAATAAATTCCAGCTGGATAACTGGAGATCTGGAATTCTTAAGAGAGCATCCTGATAGCACAGAAGTGCAGTCTGCCACAGAGTGGCAGCTCATAAAGCAGGGACTGGTCTTGCCTTGCAGGCTTGGTGACATGTAGGGTGTGAGTCCCTGCACTGCCAGTCGCCAGAGAATTCTGGCTTTTTGAGTGCAGCCTGGAGCCCAGGGCATGGCACAAGTCCAGACAGCAACCCAAAGAGATGCAGCCCAAGCACCACTTGGAACCCTTTTGACAATTTTAAGACTGTTCCCTAAATTATTCCTCCCAACCAAACTTGGCCAAAAAATATTGCTGGTTCCTGGAAGCAACCAAGATTGTCCTCCAACTGAGTTAATTTGTGCAGCAGAGGACACTTTCACTTTTAAAAGGGAAGAGAAACAGACTTGAAAGCTCATCAAAACCAACTCCCTCAAAGCAGACTCTCTAAATTTCATTTCACCCCACAGAGGATGAGGCTTTCTGGGAGACTGGCATCTGCCAGTGAGGCTGAACAGACTGCATGCTCTGAATCCAAATGTGTCTACAGACATTTTCACTGATTGTCATTCTGCTCTCTCCATGGTCTAGCTTTGATCATTTTGTAGCCCACATCCTATCTGGGGAATAAATGATACAAGTCAATTCAAAAGGCACACTGTGCACCCAAGGGGCTCATCAACCAGTCTGTGAGGGTCTAGAGCCTCTCAGCTCCAGCCTCAAGAGTCACCTGCAATGAAAACCACTTCTTGCCATCAGGGATTCAGTGATAGAGATGGGATTTATTAAAGACTGATCAATATTCTCTGGTTTGTACTTCTGAGTAAGAAAGAAGTCATATTTTCACAGCAATAAACAAAAATGTTTGTAGTATCAAACTGTGGCCATCAACCTTTAATAACTGACTTCAGTTTTGAAGATCAGGGTATAATCAGGGTAGTCCAGAAATCATTTTATTATACTCAGGGGCTGTGATGCCTCTACCTCAGGAATCTCGGTTCTGGTGAGAGCAGCAGTTTGGAAGCATTGTGTGAGACACAGCAGTTGGAGCAGAGATCCCAGGGCCAAGGTGGCCTGTCACAGTCGCATTGTGTCACCAAAGCACTAAGCAGCCGAAGCCTCTAAGCAGGGCGGGAGGGGAAAGAGCCAACAAGTCAGCATCCCTAGAGCCCTAGGCTGCCCACCCCTGTGCTATGTGTGAGATGAGGCTGCTCTCCCACCACCTCCCAAGAAAGCAATGCCCTAATATGGTTTCACAGCCTTCTAGAAATCAGCAGAGGACTTCCATTGAAAATAATGGAAATTCACATTGGTGCACCTTTGATCCTTAAGAGCCAAGTCTCTTTTGATCCTTGAAGATATTCTCTCAAGCCAGGACAGGTAGGATGGGAAGGAGAGAAGTTTAAAAAGGAGGATGATCCATTTCATCGAGCCAAGAGGCTGGGCTAGTTGGAAAGTCGGGATAGCCTACACTGCTTCCTGTGGAGATGTCAGAGGTGGGTCCCCCGGCCATGGCTCTCAGTGTCTGGTTTACTCCCTGCCCTGCATGCGCAATGATGCCCAAATTACTGTCCACTGTGTAATCCAGCCCATTCAGCAAAGGAGCTTGGGATGGTAGGGACGATATAGAGGATGGAGACTGGGGGATTCCATAGGGGCTCCCATCCCTCAAGTCCTGATAGGATTGTCCTGTCCCGTCCATGGAGAAGCTCCCATTCATTAACTGTCCGCCTGTAATGTCCCCCACGTTGCCATAAATCCTATTGGTGTGGCCAAGTTCTGAGAGAATTTGATCCTCTGTGGACAAAAGAATGGAGATTTATTGTCAGCTGCCAGGACTGTAGTGGTCCCTGCTTTTTACAATCTAGAAATACACATGATCAGGGAAGATGCCCAAAAGCATCAGCTGCCTTCCTGATAAGTACTGATCAGACACCAATATGTCAGTCTGATACCCAGAGACCAACCTGAGTCAAGGCGAAAAACAGAAGAGATACCTGCAAAGACTAAATTCCCAGGTAGAAAAATGTTTGTGAGCTCTGTGATCTTGTGCGGTTCATGTACTAAGATACTCGGGCTACACTGAGGAGTATGAGTCCCCAGGGTTTGGTGAGTTGTGTTATCTGCATCACAAATGGAAACTTTGCTGGCAAAATTTATTCTGAAATCTTTCAGGCTAAGAAATGTGCTTGGCTGGGAATCAGGTAGCCCAGGTGAGGCCCTCTCTTAGACATGTATATAGAATCCTTCTGGTCTACCTAGAAAAGAGGTTCAATGTCAAAGGGTTTGGTTTCTCTAATAAAGCTCTTTGTACAGGACAAAGAATGACTTGATTAAGGCAAATAAACCCCCTCCTGTTTCTTGAAGAATTTCACTAAGGGCAACTAGTGAGATCTTTGCCACATGAGAGAATTCAGCTCTCCAACAGAGTTGATCAGTTTTAGTCTTAAGAAATAAGGGTTTGTTTATTGTTTAGAATAATCAATGATATGTTAATGGGGGACCCACCTGCACCCAAGAAAAATGAGCTACAAAATGAGATTTAACAATTCTAGCTATCCCAGGTATGGATTTAGACAGCTACAATGAGATTAAATGTCTCTCCCAATCCTGTTAAGAGACCCAGAAAGTGAGCATAAGGCTTTTGGACCCTTCTTGGGGCTCCAACCCCTGTGTTCTGTGGAGGCTGATCTTTGGGTTCCATAGATCTCTGGGCTGAGCTCAGCCCTCACAGGGCAGCACATTCCCGATAGGCAATTTGTTCCAGCCTCTGTCCCACAGGCTCCTTTTTTGTTTCTACCATGGCCCATGTATCGATTCTTATATAAATCCTCCCATTCTATGTCAACACTCCTGCTTCTGAGCCATCACTCCACTCATGAGGATAAAAAGACAGTGAGGAACTCATACCCTTCAAAGGGAGTAGGAAAGTGAGGCCTCAGCTGCACCATAACAAGGGCCCTCTGTGGCAGCCATGGGCCATGGCCTTCCACCTGTACAAATGTGCTTAGCTTCCCCAAGCTCACCCACAGCTGCGTGTATTCACTGATCCCCACAACAACTGTGAGATGGGCAAGGAGGTGGTATTCCCATCTATAGATGGGGAGACTGAGGCTCACAAGAAACCAATCACTTGACAGAGCCACACTAGAAACCAGGTTTCTGATTCCTACTTCTGTATTCTTTTCCCCAACAAAATACCTTCCATGTTCGAGGACTCAGTAACTGCAAACAGTTATGGTTATTTGCAAACGACCTGAGGAACCACAAAATGTAGTAATTTGCAGTGTTGCTGATGCACAAATTTAAATATAGCGCATGCTGCAAAGCTGTGTGCAGGGGACAGGACAGAGTGAGTGACGGGCTAAGGGATCTTAGAAACAGCAAGTTCTCCATCTCACATGCACTCATAGTGTTGTTTTCCCAGGACAGGGGGAACCAACAGGTCATTCTAGGGGATCATGAGAAGAAGCCAACATCCGTCCCCACAAAAGGGAGCCATATAGGAGCGGGGCTGGGGGGAAAGGCCTGTGTTCACAGCTGCATGGGCTGGGGGACACTCTGTAGGCAGAAAGAGACAGAAACCTCAGGGTCACAGGACAGCCATGTTCCAGTTAGCCCAGCTTGCATATCTAAGCTCTCATTTTCTACTCCTGGTCCCACCATGAAGGGCCACTAACACCTCCCACCCCACACACACCTTGCTGCAAGTCTTGGGGAAGTACCTCTGCTCAGGGAGGGAGTTGACAGGGCCTTGAGAAAAGAGACCTCCCGCCTGGCAAGGTTACTGCTTCCCAGGGAACTTTCCTTGAGACTCGGCCTCACCCCTCCAGCCCAGCTCACCTCGGAAGCTCAGCTCACTGTCACTAACCCCACAGTCCTCTGCAGAGCTCTCCTTCTCCTGCTTGCTGCCTCCCCGGCTCCTCTTGACGCTCTTATAGAACTGCCCCCAGCGGTGCCGCCCTGCGTCCTTCTTCAGGCGTTTCTCCTTGGCCCTTCTGTTCTGAAACCAAACCTGCCACAAAACACAAGGGACACACCCAAGCAGCGTCTACTACAAGTCAGAAATCTCCAGGACTCCTAAGGCAGGTGGCTGGAAATGGACTGGGGGCTCAGGAGAGTGCAGGATGCCCTGCACCCGTGTCTCAGAACTCTGCCTCCGGATTCCGGCAAATGCCCTAGGGGACCAGTGATGCCATTCACCAGGGGACTGTCACTCATGTTGCCCAAACATGCCTACTGCAGAGAGCATAGATATAGGGTCCTGGCTCTGGATACCATCCCTTCCCACTAGAGGCCCAGCTCTCTAGAGTGCAAAGAAGTATTAGCCTCTCACCTGTACCACCCTCATGTCCAGGCCTGTCTCAGAGGAGAGCTGCTCCCTCACATGCCGGGCGGGCTTCGGAGAGTTCTTGTAGGCGTTCTTTAGGGTCTCCAGCTGCTTTGCGGTGATGGTGGTCCGCGGCCGCTTCGCTCCTGCCTCTGAGTCATCTGCAGTGAAAACCAGCTCCCCAGGATCAGCCCAGCTGACACAGCTAAGTCTCTGCCCACCCGCTTCCTTCCCCTACTAAATGCACCTGCTCTGGCAGTGCAGCCTTCTACAGAAGCCCATTGTCCTGTCTCCCCTCAGCTCCCAGCCTTTCCCTTCCCAGACAGCCCAGTGTCCCAGAGACCTTTCATCTGCCTGAAAGTGACAAGTCGACACATCTGTCAAGGCAAACACTCTACTCGAACATCCTTGGGAGTCATTCCCAGGGCTGTGAAGGTCAACTGGCCAAGTAAGTGCTCACTGTATACGGGGGTGAACTGCTAGCTTTGGATGCATTTAGTTCTCACAATTCTTGGCATCAGAAGACCTGGGTTCTGCCTTCTTGATGAGTGAGTGGCGGGCAAACAACTTCACCCCTTTAAAGCCTGGGGGCCACACTGCCTGTCCTGCAAGGGCAGCATGTTCTAGGAATCGCACAGTTGTGCCGCTTGGGCCACACGACACTCATGCACATGGCACAGGGCAGAGGCCCCGTGTCCTCTCTTTTTGCACTGTTTTCTTCTCCAGCAGAGCCATTGTCATCCCAGAATGTTCTCAACCCACTCCCTCCCGAGAGTCCCCTGGGTGGGGCATCCAGAGCCTTTCAGCAATTGCTCATGGAGCAGCGCCAACACCAAAAGACCTAGGAAATGCTTTAAATTCTGCTAGGAGGAGTCAGTCCCTTCTGCTTGAATTTATACAGTTTACAGCATGACATTGTCTGATGCAAATCTGAATTATGCAAATATGAAACAATGTCATTTTAATACATATACAGTCTTTATGTATAAAATTTTAAATAACAAAACTATTGTGGAGGGCATGGTGGTGTATGCGTGTAATCCTGGCACTCTGAGATGATGAGGGAGGAGGATCACAAGTTTGAGCTCAGGCTGAGCAAGACCCTGTATCAAACTCAAGTTCACTCCTCAGTGTAGCAAAAAAAAAAAAAAAGGATCAAAAACTGAGCTAGGTGGAGTATTACCAGCTTTTTTCAGAAGACTGAGTCAGAAGAATCAGTTGAGCCCAGGAATTTGGGACCTACTTAGGCAATACAGCAAGACCTTATCTCAAAAAAAAGTTTTAACTGATGGAGAATCATTTAATTTCAAAACAGGCCGGCTCAGTGAAATAGAAATTGCTGTCACTAAAGCCAGATGACAATGCCCCTGGGGAAGTACCTGTCACTCTAGTTGGTGGCCCTTAGGTGCTACACCACTGCTCATGTGCACAAGAATTTCTTCTTGTGATTATGAGGACTATTATGCTGTTATTTTAACATTCACTGTTATTATAATTTAAGATCTTTTTTATATCCTATAACAATGTCATCCAAGTATTCATTAAGTAGTGGTGGCAGTGCTTGTGCTGAAAAATGTACCCAAAAATCAATAACTTTGGTGCGGAAGTTAAATGTGATAAAACACTGTAAGGAAGGCCAAGCAAGACCATGATACCCTGGGTTGTTAATTTAGGAAAGAGCATTCAGCAAGGCACAGAGATAATGCTGAAAAAATAAAAAGGAGCATTAAGGCAAAGATGCACTTCACTGGTTATGGATTTGTGTGCTAGCAGAATACATCCCCTCTACTTTTTTATATTAATTCCTGTGGGAAAATTAGTCTTAACATGTGTTAGTTTTGAATTATGCAAAGTCTCCTAGAACCTGTCCCTGGCATAAAATCCAACCTCATTATATGGAAAATGCAGATAGCCAAGGAGATAGAACAAATGAACAAAATCATTCACATTAAGGGGCAAATATCTGATATTAGATCCTTTGTTGAACTCAAGGGAGGGAACTATAGCCTGAAAGAAGGTGTAGTGTAACAAGGAGAAATTGAACCAAGTTAAAAGACAGTCAAGCATCCTATGCAGATAGATGTCCCCTACTCCACCAAGGATCACCCTGACCACAGCAGGGGAAGCCTGGGGAATGTGTCGGAGGTGTCTTCAGCTGCTTTGGGGCACACCTCCTCCCTGTCTGCACGTCTCCACCACAGGGGTCTCGCTCTTATTTAACATCCCATTTACAAACCTCATCCCACTTAAACCTCAGGAAACAACCTCGAGCGCCCAATGCTGTTATCCTCCATGCTTAGCCAAGCAGCTAAGACTCAGCCAATCACCCGACTTGCCCCGAGGAGCTCCAAGTGCGTGAGGATAAGCCATCCACTTCTTCTGTTCAATCCAGTGACTTCCATTGTCCTACAAAGGTCAGCCACCAGGCATATACTCTTTCAGAAAAGTATGAGCCCCATGATGTCATTCTTGCCACCCCATCTAGATTATGACCAGTCTCCGTTTGGGTCTCTGTGTCTGCAGTCATCTACAGCAAAAGAAGCTACCAAGCCAAGGGCACCCAGCTCTTTGACAGTGAGAACCAGCCAATATTCAATCCTTTGTTGAGCTCAAGGGAGGGAATTATTAACCTGAAGGAAGGTTTAGGGTAGCAAGGAGACATTAAACCAAGTTAAAAGACAGTCAGGGCTCCAGGGGAGGCAGTGCCTCAGGTGCTCTCTGGTAAGAGCATCAGAGTTCCAAAGGTATCTCTTTATCATTGAGGCCATCTGCACTGATGGCTTACCCCTGACAAGCCGACTCTCCTGTGACATCCCAGTAGACTCTAGGCCAACAGCATAGTGTAATCCGGAACCAGAGTGGACAAGTGCATAGAGGCAAAGAGCCTTGGGATAGGTCTGCAGAGGCTGAGGTCTCTGGAGGAAGGAAACCAGGTCTTCTGTCTAACTGAAGAGGACAGAGCTGTGGAGATGGTGGGAGAGGAGGTCTTCAAAGAGAGAGGGAGTCCCTGCCATTGGCATCTCTGGCCCTTGGTGCCAAAGTCAAACTTGGCCCAGCTGGGTCACCAGAAGGGTCCTACAAATCCCCTCTGCCTTTTCACACAGACCCCTTATTTAATGGTGCATTTATTAGGCAAAAAATTAATTTCCCATGTATTATTTGGATACAAGGTATATGTGCTGAGGAAAGATCAAGAAGGAGACACATAAAATTGTTGGTGCTCTTTCTTTCTTTCTATCAAATCCACAGCTTTCAATGATGGCCACTTTCCACAGTAAGTCACACCTAAATTGATAAAAATCCTAGTAAGAGGATGTTGCTTTTCATAAGTTCATGATCCTGGGATTTCTAGATTTGGTTTGGTCAAATCCCAAATTCAGATCTTCCTCCCACAGATCCACCTGTGAATAAGGAGCTAGGGCTGGGGCTGCAACAGAGCGAGCCAGCTCAGCCTCCCTGAGGGGAGCGAGGTGGAGTTCGGACAGACCCTGGCTGCCCTCGAGCATGGCATGGACAGCAAGAGCAGCAGCCTCCCTGGCTACCAGATAAGGCAGGTTTCAAGTACTAAAGACTTGACTGACCCGGGCCTCTGCCAGAGCCAGAAGCTCCCTGCAGCAGTGCAGGCAAAAGCCCCAAGGCAGAGTGGGGCGGTGATGACATTGAGCAGGGGTCCTCCCCATATGGAGCCACATGTTCCTCCTCTTTCCTTTGCAGATGGCCCAAGTGCTTGCGCCACATCAACTGAGGGCATCAGAAACCTCAGGAATCAGCACCCCTAAATCCCTGGCATTGAGAAACCCACGGTCTCAGGGGAGCTGAGAAACACAATTGTCCCTGGAAGGGTGACACAGGCCATGCTGGGCTCTCACTGCAGCTTTTGAGGCATGGAGGTGCTGAGGTAAATGTGCACCCCCACATGCAAAGCTCAGAAGTAGCCCCACAAGTCCACTGTGGACTGATCTCCCAGCTAACCCTCAGCACCCCCAGCCCCAGGCAAAGAGCTACCAAAATAACAAGAAGGGCCCTAGCTGCTCCAGTCCCACCAGCTGACTTGGGAAACATACACACATCAGAACCACAGCTTGATTAAAGCTTTAATGTAGCAGCAAATGCTGGTGGGCTGGGCGCATTCAGAATTAACTCTAACCATGGTGCTCTGCGACAGCCTCCTGGGAAAGTAAGGAGCCAGAGTGTGATAGGGCCAGAGAACTGGGCTCAGAGGGAAAGGTAGGACTGTGAGGCAAGGACACCAGGCTAAGGGCACAAGCTGGACAAAGGCCCGGAGGGGAACCTGCAGGGCAGTGCTGCTTACCATTTTGCTTGGCTGTCTCATAGTCTTCCTTGCACACGAGCCGCCCATCCTCCATGAGGTAGAACTCATCCCCTGTGGCCAACTGCCGGTTGCAAATGATGCAGGCAAAACAGTGCAGGTGGTAGACAAAATCCTGGGCCTTGCGGACCACCTGGGTCGGAGGGATGCCCTGCTGGCAGGCTGTGCATTTTGTGCCAAAGCGTCTGTAGGGGCAGCAGAAAAGGATTAGGGTAGGAGGGAGGCATCTTGGGTTTGGGGGGCTTCCTCATCTTTACGGATACACTTGAGGGACCAGGCTCTCGAGGTAGTGTGTATCAAGCACTCAGCAGCCCACCTCTTCACAGGAGGCTCTGTGTGGCCAGAGAACAGTATGAATCTGCATTCCCACTGGCGCTCTGAAGAAAACCCACTTCATCAGCAGAGGAGGGCTCTCCCTCTCCACCATTACCAGTCACAGGAGCCCATGCCCTCCTGGGCACAAAGTGGGCCCAGGAAGCCATACTTTCAAGCCCCAGAGACTCTCCAGGTCAGAGTATACAAAGCAGTTTGGAAAACGCTGCTTCAGACTTCTTCCTGCTCTGCTCCTTTCTGGAAAGGCACCAAGGCAAGAGGAAGCCACACACTGCTACACTGCTGTCCAAGGCTGGATGGAAGGAGCAGTGGACACATTGGAAGACCCATCGGCGAGGTCCCTGAAGCAACACACAGAGCCAAGCCAACCGTCAGAAAGCAAGGGAGAACCTGGGGTCCAGCAAAGACATGAGCAGTGGCCAGGATGCCTGCCACAGGTGAGCCTTCCCCGCTCCAGGAAGGAGGCAGGAGGGGCCGGGGAAGCAGGGGCAGAGTTTAAAACAGCAATCAACCTAATTATTCATGACACTTCACACAGCAGAACTTTATCTTCTTCAGGATGAAAGACTTCGCCTAATGGATCTGGGGAAGGTTTGATTTTAATGGTCCTTTTAACTAATGCTTATAGGCAGCCTGATTTCCCCTGAAAGGACAGTACATATTTCATCCACATTAATACCAAATAAATTAATTATGGTCATGGCTATCATGATGAATCCCAGATTAATGCAGAATGATGGGTCTCTTATGCAGTAATGATACCTGCTGAGGGGGCTGCAAGCATCTGCAACAGGCATGGCCAACTGCAGTTTCGGAAGCACCCCTACCCCACCCCAGCATCATGCAGTCCTGGACAGAATTGGAGGTCTCTTAGAGAACCAAGGGCATATGTGGGGGACTGCTCTTCTGAGACTGGTACATGAAGGTTATTGGGGTAAGAGAGGCTGAGATTGGGCTTGGAGGACCCAGGCTTCTGAATTCCTGGGATGTTTTTAGTTTGGAGGTAGGGTCCCTGATCCAGGTCTCTCAGAGCCAGAATTGGGAGTTTCAAGGCCTGAAATTCAGGATAGGCTTTGTGACCTCTGCCTACCCACACACACAATTGCTTGGAATCCCTGGTCTGGGGTCTGGGCTTTCCTAAGATTTTCAAAAGGATCCAGGAACCAGAAATGCAAGTATGTGTAAATAATGAGATCAATGAATAAAGAACCATGGTCTCAGAGGATATGCTCAGAAATGGCTCAGTCTGAGAGAGGACAGCAAGTAGATGGTGAGCTATAGACTGTCCCACCCCTCCCAGAACACAGGAGAGAACCAGGCTTCTGCCACAAAGCAGTATAACCACATCCATCACCAGTCATAAAGGAAAGACAGCCAGGCACCCAGCTCTGTTCTCTTAGAGTGTGTGTGTGTGTGTGTGTGTGTGTGTGTGTGTGTGTGTGTTTGGGGAAGGGAGATAAAGCCTGTCTTGTGTTATTAGAGAGTATGAGCCCAGAGGCCTGTGGTTCTTATATCCCACCCCAGCCAATCCATGAAGCTGATGTTAAAGTGCAACAGTGCTTCCACCACACTCAGTCCCTCCCAAGAAATCACCTAAATCCAGACACTGGGTCCAAATCCTGTCCTGCAGAAGCTGGAGGCAGAACCTGCTCCAGAGAAGATCTGGACTTTCCCAAAGGCAAAATCCTACCTTGGTGGTCCACACAATGCAACAGAGACCTGAGGAGGAGAAGGCTGAAGGGAGACCCCAGAACAGAGCAGAGACCTCCAGCGGTCTCTCCCTCAGGAAGGCCACATCACTGTCACCTCTAAAAAGCAGGACGAGTTTTCAGTCGCCAGAAGCCCAGTTGACACCAGTGCACCAGAGACATGAAAGATAACGGGGATATAAATTTAATCTACAGACCGACAGTGATTCATGCAAAAGGGTGGCAAGTGTACAAGAAAAATGAAAAATAAATGGACTTTCCCACCAGCATTTTTTAGCAATTGAAGCAATTTTCCTGATTGTGGGATTTATACGATGGTAAGTGGAAGTTGCTCCTCATTACCTTTTTCTCCTGGAGCACAGCCAATAAGACCCTTGCAAGGAGCATCATGTACCCCCTCGGCCTCCAGGGCTCCCTGGTCTGGCCCAGCCTTGAGAGTGATGCCACCCCACCTCTAATCAGAGCCAGTAGACCAGAATAAGGTGCTGTCTGATGTGTGTGCATGCACACATGCATGTGTGCACACAACTCGGTGGGTGAAGGTGGGGTGATGTCAAAGACACAGTCCCTGAGTTTCAATCTTAGACCAGCCAAAGTCACAGATGAGAAAGGCCTGCAGGCCCCACAACTGTCCTGTGACAGGGGATCCCCAGGCCCAAGATGGCATAAAACTGTGAAACTGGATGCTACACAGAAAAGCAACAGTCTAACCATTCTGATCAAATCTGAAGGGCACTGGGCTTGAGCAAACAGGGACTGAAGCCTTCCAAGAGATGATCCAGGCAGCACCCCCTCGATACCATCACCAAGCACCCACTGTGTGCAGGCCCCTGCCCACCTGGGTGCGCCATGCACACTAGCCTTGCTTTGCAGAAGTACATTCCTGCCGGCTGGCCCTGCTTGGCCAGGACTCCAGGGACAGCCAGTCTCCCAGGGACAGCAGCTGGAGCTGGTCCAAAAGAGAAGGAAAATGGAAGGAGAAACTCACCAGGAATACCTGCTATGCTATTCTCCTGACCAGTACCACAGGAAATTCTCTCTTATCATGCCCAGCACACAGTAGGCAAGCAGCAACTTGAATGAATGAGTGAATGAGTAAACTGCTCCTTAAATCACATGCATGAGGGGTCAGGGAAGGCTTGGCCTCCACACCAGAATGGCAGCTCCTGTCAAAAGGTTTTCTGAGAAGGGCATTGAGCCCCAGGTTTAAACAAGGCCCGAGGGTTATAGAACATGAAACTCCGCATCCCTCTTTGCTGCCATCATCATATTCATCCTACAAACCCCTCCCATGTAGCCAACCTGGAAAGTGAGCACCACAGATGAGAAAGTAAAGCTCAGGGAGACAAGATGCTTTCTTGGGAGGGGGTGGCAGTACTGGGATTGGACCCAGGGCCTTCACACTGAGCTACATCCCCAGTACATCCCCCTCTTTTTTTTTTTTTTTTTTTTTTTGAGACAAGGTCTTGCTAAGTTACTAAGTAGGCTCAAACTTGTAATGTTCCTGCCTCAGCTTCCCCATATGGAGGAAGTGCCAAGGCATCATAGCCAGCTCTCAGGCGCCACCTCAGGAGGGACCGAGCCTTCTGTCCTGTCCTGTCCTCTACTGCATTGTTTGACATGAGCTCCCGTCTCCCATCTGTTCACCCCTGCTGCTCTAGACAGGCAATCCAGGCCACTCAGTGCAGGGACAAACATGGGGGTGTCTGATGCCTGTAGAAAAGATGAGAAGACCCTGCAAGCACAGAGCCTTCACATAAACCCCACAGCATGATGTCTGATATGTTCCTAATTTTAAGTGGTGTCATGTAGTCATGTTGTGGCTGCTAACCCATGACTAACAAAGGTCACCAAGCTCCTATGCACCAAGTGCCTCCTGTGTGCCCTGCACTGGGCCCTATGCACACACGATCCCACTGTATCCTCATCTTCCGGCCCTTGGCCCCACCCCACCACATTCTCCATGGCCTCATTCAATCCTTGGTCACTCCAGCTCCCAGCTCACCATCATTCCTGACACAACCCTGGGTGACCTCAACACCACACAGGCCATCCTCCCCACCCTGCCCTCTCAATTCTCTGACCTCGTCTCCTGAAGGTCACACTCTTGCCCTTCAGCCACATGATCCAATGGGATTCCCAAGACCTTGTTGTCCCCAGAAACTGCTACATCTCCATGAGATCATCCAATCATGCTCTGTGGGTCACCACTTGCTATCTGGGCAGCACCCCCAATATGTCCTCCAGCATCCTGACTCCCATGGCTCAGGGACTATGCCTTCCACTGTGCCTGCCACCATCCTCCACTCCCCTGGTGACCTCACTTCCCTGCTTATGGGGCACAGATCCCGTGGTCTGCTGATCCTTCCTTTGCAGCCTCTACTCCTGCACTGTCTCAACCCACTGCCTTCTCCACCCCTGTGCTGGTGTCTGAACACACTTGAGAAACACACCACCTTGCTGGCCAGGCTCCCTTTACAATCTGTGTACCTCCAGAGGGCCCTGGAAATCACAGTCGGTTCCCTCTACCTCCCAGACCCTTCTCTCCAGCCTTCATCCTTGTTCTCAGCCAGTGGCCTTCCTGATTCCTATTCTGCGGAGAACCAGGCAGCTCTGGGCAAAGGCGCTGCTGTGCACTCCTGCCTGTGCACCTGTCATGGTAGCTGAGGGCCTGGCTCCCTGCAGGCAGGCAGCCCACCCTGCTCAGGGCTCACATCCACCTGGGCGGGCGCAGAGCACCTGGTAACAGCCCTCTAGCAGCTGCCCTTGCCTCCCGCATTACTCATTTTCCCTCTATTAGATCCTTCCCATCTGCACACAAGCAGGCTATTATTTCTGCATACTTAACACCAAAAAATGCTTCTCCTCACTTCCCCATCCACTACCTTTAGAACAGCGCTCCTGGGAAGTTCCCAAGTGAGGTTGCTGATGACCCTACACCCAGGCCTTCTCTTGAGTCCACCCAGTTAGTATCTTGACCAGGCCACCTGTCCATGCTGTCACTAAGTCCAGGGTCAGCACCACCCAGCTCCACCTTCCAGCAAGGCCCACCTCCTTCCCAGAGCACTGAACTCACTCAGCCTCAGAATCCAGCTGCCCTGAGAGAGTCCCCACTCACCTCTTCCCTGCTGGCCCACTCCCCAGGGCTCTCCTTCCACCACCAGCCCAGGGCCCTGAGCCCCAGCCAGCAGGTCCCACTGTGCCTCGGCACCTTCCTCAGATGCCAAACTCAGCTCCTGATCTTCTCCCACTATCTGCCCATCTCAGGTCACAGAGATTTCAGTTCTTCCAACTGCTCAGGCCGAGAGCCTTGGATACTCCATCTGAACTGTCAGCAAACCCTGCTGATTGTTCCCAAATTATGTCAAGTGTCTTGACTGCTTCCCACATCTCCTCTGCAGCCTCCCTGATTCAGGTGGCTGCCTGAACAGCTAACCCCTGCCATGCTGTCTCTCCTCCCTCTGCATGGCGTTTCTCCAGTGGCCTACAGGACCCTCCAGCTTTCTGTGCTTCCAAACTGCCTAATCCCACTGCCACCACCACCCTTGGCCACTCTGCCCCAGCACACGGGCCTCCTCTGGCTCTGCTTCCCCTGCTGGGAACACTCTCTCCCCAGACACCTGTGTGGCTCACTCCTGTGTTCCTGTAGGTACTCCCTCAAGCATCTCCTTCTCAGGGGGACATTTCCTGAGCACCCTCTTCTGGCCCTTCCTTTCCCCGCTGAGCATTTACTGTTTGCTTACCAACCTCCCCCTCTCTGGAAGACAGGCTCCTCAATGGCAGGGCCTTCATCACTTTTGCTTGTGGCTGAATCCAGAGCTTCCAGCAGTGCCTGCCCCTCCTGACCAGTGTTCAGTGAGCGAATGAGTGGCCCATTCCTGGGGCATAAGCCATACAGTCTTCCCACTTAGAGAATAAAACAGGTTCAGAGAGGGTGGATGACCTGCCTGAGGACAGTGGAGCTGGGGTATGAACCCAGAGCCCTTTTCAGAGCAGAAAGGCAGTTGGTGGGGAGCTGCCAGGCCGTGTGTAGGAGCTGCCATGGAACCATGCTGTCCTAGGGAAACAAAATACTGCACAACTTGGTTTTCTGCTTTAATTGCTCAGTGGTGATTTACTGCAGGCCATATATTTTTTTCCCAGCTGACACTTCCCTACATGTATTTCTTTTATCTATCACCGCACTTGACAGGTAAGCTGCTGATATTTACTGTTACTGTATGTACTAATATTTCCAACATATATCACCACCCTCTCTAAGGCCACCACCATGTCATGGGCACATAAAGCTCTGCCCAAGTGGGGTCAGCATTCTCCAAATATGATCCCAGCCTACACCCTAGAATGCTGGAGCCTTGCAGGAAAACATGTTTCCACTACCCCCAACCCCTACTGAATGCACACAATCACACATGTGCCTCCCTGGCCCACCAGAATTGCCCCACCAAGTCCTGCTTTTTATTTGGGTTTTTAATGTAATGTTTTAATATGACATAATGTTTATATATAATATCATTTTGAAATGATATTATATAAAGATATTATTATAGAAGAGCCTCCGAACCATCCAGCTTTTTAATTTAACCAGTGAGGAAATTGGGACTCAGAGAGAGGTAATGACTTGCCCAAGACCACACAGCTCAGGTAGTAGGAGAAATTAGAAACCTACTCATGAGTTAGGAAGAACACAAATTGGAGTCCCATCTGAGCAAAACCCTATTTCAAAATCTAAAAGGCAGGGCTGGGGATGTAACTCAGCGGTACAAGCACCTGCCTGACAAATGTAAGGTCCTGAGCTTCCAGGTACCGAAAATAAAATAAAATAAACAATAAAAAAGTCTGGGGATGTAGCTCAGTGACTGAGCACCTATGGGTTCAATTCCCAGTCCCAGAGCAGAAACAGGAGTGGGGAGACTCTCCTTGCCTTGGCCACACACCCTCTCCATCCCTGCTGGGAGCAGATTTGGGACATATTAATGAGTCCAGCTTAGTATCCTGCATTTCTGAAAACACACATCAAGCATATCATAGGCACCAGGTAATTTCATGTGAATTTTCTCATTTCAACCACACAAGCCCTTGTAGGTGGGTAGGTATTATTACTTCCCTTTCACAGATGGGGACAGGCTTGGAGCAGTCATCCAGCTGGCCCCAGCTTGCTCTTACCACCCCTGCACCTAAACTGCCCTCCTTCCTTCAGGTTACAGAGGTTCTGCCAAGACATCAGCTCGGCTGTTACCAATACACCCTGGGCAGAAGACCCACCTGGGGTGTCTGTTTTAAAGCAGAAAAGCCACCTCTGACTCCTGATCCTGGGCCCGGAACCTACGCAGTGCACCAGCTCAGGGGCAGCCCTGTGCAGTGTGCAGGGGCACTCTCGGAGGAACCCCATTCAACTGAGACAACTCGCCCTGAGTATCTGCAGGTTTCTTGTTGATTCTGAGTCCCAAAGCCCTTTGAAACTTAGAGCCTCACTCCGTAGAGTAGCATGACAGACACTACCAGGCCAAGCAAAGGACATTTAGGGGGCAAAGGCCCCAGTCAGACGCCCAGCCTAACTACTGTGCCCCCCTGTAACACTGGTCTGTGGCCTCTTTCCAAAGTGGTCTTCCAAGGATGTGGAAAGTTCCCCAGGGCCCAAAGTAACAAATCAGATGCTGGCTCTAACAGGCCCCCACTGCTACCTTGGCCAGAAAATCAGCAGAAGATAAAGCTGAGCCAGATCATGGGCCCTTGAGTGCTGAGCTTGGAAGTTTCAGCAGTGTGACCTGAGCTGGGCCTGGCAGGAAGGGACATCTGCATGAGGGAGGGGAGAGCTGGCAGTCTGGAAGCCATCAGGGTTACAAAGGCAGGAAAAGGGGCCAACAAGACGGAGACAGCTGGGATGGATAGAGAGGGCTTTTTAGAGATCAGATCTCAGTGACCTGGCACCTGGACAGCCAGGGGTTGGGGGTGAGGGAGAAAATGGGGCTGAGTCAGCTGTTGCAAGGAGGCTTGCAGATGCTGGCTGGGGTGAAAGAATGCTGCTCACATCTTCCACTCCCATGTCACCATGAACCAACCCTGCCCAGGGACCTGATTTCCACAGTGCTAAGGCCATCTGACACTGAGGCTGATCTGCAGCTGTAGCCCTGGACAGTTTCCTCCATGCAGGGAGGTCCCTGAAAGGTGGTCAGGAGGTCTTCACCACAGGCCGGCTGGGGAGGGCGGCCGAGCACACAGCTGAACTGGTAGAGCTCGGGCCAGGCCAACAGATAATCCTGGACTCATCACTGCCTGATATATGGCCCCAGTCCCCAGGGGGAACTGCTGGGCTAAGTAATTGCTTCTGCCTTGATTACAGGCTGTCACAAATGACTGTGGGCCTGGTCCCACCAGTGTGTTTGAATCTTACAAACATCCACATGCACAGCCACTATCTGGACCATCTGATCGTTACCTTAAAAGGTTTAATTTGCTTAGTGAGGGAATTAGACTATAAACTATTCAGAAATTATGGAAAGCCACACGTCAAAGAGACCCTCCCCCTGTGGGCTCCTTAGCATATTTTGCTAGATCTGTGTGTGTGTGTGTGTGTGTGGCCTCACAGGTGTACAGTTACATGAAATAAAAAGTGGCTCAGCAGAAGTCCAGCCCCAGACTGGACACATGGCCAACAACCAACTGCAGAACTGCAGCAGCCTCTTCAGGAGTGGCAGGACACAGGACAAGGGAAGGCAGCCTCATGGCCACACAAGGACAGGCTGGCCCCTTCCTGCATGAAACAGGACCCTACTCTGTGATGTGCTCTGTCCCAGAGCTCTGGACCACACCAGGAGTGGTAGCATCCTTCAGACAGAAAAACAGTTCTCCAACCCAGCCCCAGCCCCAGCCGAACTACCACTCCTGCTGGACCAGCCTCGACACCCTCCCCAGGTCCCAGACCGGCTGGAGGCCCTTCCCACCCTCTGACCCCCTCTCTCTTCTCTTTGCTACACAGAAGCTCTATTGCAACTCTGGTAAGAATAGCTACTAATAAGCAGTGATAGCTACTAAGCTGTCTTCCTTGACCCTCACTCATAGCAACTCCAGATTTTGACAGCTTTATTCCCACTTAGAGATGGAAAAGTGAGGTTCATGTCCCAAGTTCACCACTGTGTGTGGATTCAGACCCCGAGTCTTATGAAGTCTACACCCAGGCAAGGTCAAGCCTGCCTTCCCCGAGTCAGCTGCACCCTGTGGGCCTCTGCCACAGCCCACATGAGGAGGACAGGTTCTGGGCACCAGAGGGAATGGGTTGAGGGTAATAGTGAAGACCTGTGCGCAGCCAGCAAAACCACCCTGCAGTGGCCAAGCAGCGGCTGAGCTGAAACATGCTGTTCTGGACTGCAGGAATAAATCACGGCTGCTCCAAGGACGCTGCCTACCTGCCCTTGGCTGACAGCGCCGAGATTGACTGCTTGGGGGAGGGGCAGTGTAAAGGGAACAGCCGCCCTGCCCCCAGCAAGCAGCCCACAGCTCCCTACCCCACATCTCAGCCTCCATCTTGCCAGGGACTCCAGCTGGCACTCAGGGCATGGTGAGGGCCTCAGGGCCAAGAGTCAGCCTCAGGGAAGCACCATTTCCAACAGCAGGCTCCTGGGGCAGCACACCCCAGAACAACTGAGATTTTGTCCGCCATGCCAAGTACAGACCTCTGGTGGCCAGGGCACAGTTTGAGCTCCCCACAATGTACTTGAAGTCTTGACCTTTACATAAAACCTGTTTAAACCATGTCCTCTCTCTGACTCTATAGTGATGTTTGTTGTATCATAGTAATCTGGGGTTCATTTCCCAAATTTTCATATAAATCAACATGGCTTCTGTCCTGTGGCATATAGCCCCTGCCACCCTGCCACATGCCCTGCTCATTCTGCCAGGCCAACCCCACTCTATCTGAGGAGCTCTAGGTGTCAGATGCCACCTCCACAAGGAAGCTCTCAAATAGGGTATGGGGTTGAGAGGCCAAGACAGGGCTAGCCCTGAGGGACCTCACTGACAGCCTCTTTCTCCAGGGAGCCAGCCGTGGCCCTCATTGGGACAGATACACAGAAACAGCCATAAGACACCACCACGCCTGGGCTGGACACATTCCACACTGCTTTCCTCCCCACGCTGTGGGCCAACATGTGCTCCTCTTCACATGGGGCAGGCTTGGCTGCTTGCTTGTTTGCTGATGAGCAGCTGATCACAGACAAAATAGGAATTCAAGAAGCTCTGCTTGGGTTCACAAATTCACTCTGCTGATACCAACTCCATTTTTCAAAATGCGCCTGTGTGCCGGGTCTCCTCTGAAGCAGGTACTGTTAGAATTCCTATTTTTCCTAAAGACAACACTGAAGCTCAGAAATATTGAGGAACTTGCCTAAAGACAGGCACCCGGCTTCCCACTGACTAAATCAGCACTTGAACTCAGCTCCTGAGCAGGGAACCCTTGTCTGGACTGCACTGGTTCCTCAGAGGACCTAGCTGGTGCTGAGGAGGAGACCTCAAAGCCTTACTCCCCAAACCCTGCTCTCCTCAGCCCTACCCCCTCTGCTAGGAGAAATGGGGCCATGAAGCATCTGTTGGCCCCTCAGCTCAGATTCAAATTGTAACAGGCCTTGGAACACCACCTACATGAAGGGTGGGCTCTCCTTATGCCTCCCACTAGACCCAGAACAAATCAGCCCCATCATGCTATGTTAGTCCACACACTACCTCTCTTTCTGAGCCCCAGAGTTTTATTTCATTTGGAAAAAGGAAGCCAAGAACCCAAGAAGCAAAACCAACAAAGAACAGCAAAACTCAGTCAATTGCCGAGCAAGACAAAATTCAAGAGGCCTAAACGACAAATACAACAACCACAGAGTACAACCTCAAGGCAATACTTCTTTCTTTGTTTGGGTATGTACCAACATCGCCCTCTGCTGTCTGTCCTCAGTATTACCACGGCTCTCTGGTTGAAGGTGAAGTCCTCACTCCTGGCTTCCCCAACCTCTCCCACTTTGAAGTGTTATGCACCTCCAGGGGGCGCTCTTCACACCACCATCTTGATGTGTAAAACTTTACAGAGAATTCAAATGGAGGATAGGGCTGGGGATTTAGCTCAGTGGCTTAAATGCCTGCCAGGCAAGCACAAGGTCTTGAATTCGATCCCCAGTACAAAAAAACAAAAAACAAACAAACAAAACCAAATGGAGTGCCCCAGAGGTTGTGCAAAGCAGTGGCCCTGCCCCATGTCATGAATTATGTTGATCCAGGGACTTGGACACACAGTGCTGACTGTGTGCCCATGAAGGGTCATTTTCTTTTTCCTATTTCTTGTCTTTTTTTTTTTTTTGTAACAGGGATTGAACTCACGACCTTGCACTTACCAGGCAAGCACTTATGCCACTGAGCTAAATCCCCAGCCCTCTTTTTCCTATTTCTTCAAGGAGAATGGAGAAAGGATTCTCCAGGCTCTGACATATGTCTTCCAAACCCCAAGACCTAGAGCAACCTGAGGTCTGATGGCAAATTCGAATGCATGGCATCTGGTTTCTCTTGCTCAGGGCTGCTGCAGTTGTGATTTCTGCAGTCGAGTACAAAGGGGTTCCCAACACTGCCTGTCCTCCAGCCCTCCTCACGTTCTCTCTGCACCCCCATTGCATGTGTGCTGTCTAAAAGCAGGTGCCAGGTGACATTCAGTTAACCATAGGAAGACCGAGCTGTTCCTAGACTCCAAATGCACAGTAGGTCCTAAAATCTCTGGAGATGGGAGGTGAAGCCACATCGGCCCTGGACAACTTGCTCTCTCCCTTCCCTTACCTAGGACAGGAAACAACAGGGATTCCCGTACCAAACAGCCAAAGTCCAAAGAGCTGAGTGGGACTGTAAATCCAAAAGTCCTCCCTGGGGACCTTGGTGTCTTCACCTCTGATTGGTCTTCCGTTGGCAGGCAACAGAATCGCCTCAGGCATCCGACCCTCATCCTTCCACATGGTGCACATTGCAGAGCAATGGATTCAGCACCAGATCTGTGGACAGCTCCCCACTCACCAACTCCGACTTACAGGGCCAGTTGCTCAAGTAGGGGACAGAAAAATGAATAGTATGCAGGCCATTTCCTCCAGCCAACAAGGAAGATAATACAGATGCATGAGGAAAGAGCAACAGTAGCTCAGACTGGGTCACCCAGGAGAGAAGAGAGGGGGGGTGAAGAAGCCAGGCTCTAAGCAGCCATGGAAAGGTAGGCAGTCCTTAGGAAAGCAGCATCTGTCCTCAGAGGGAGAATAACCAGGGCCAGGGTTTGAGGACAAAAGGAGGAAGGCACTGGGACAGGAGCACTAGTATGGTTTGGGTCTAGATGTTCCCCACAAAGTCTCGTATAGTCATAGGACTCTTTGAGAGGTGGCTGAATCTACGGTGTGTGATGCTGGGATTAACTTAAGGACATGTGATTAGTGAGTCAGTGCAATCCAATTGTGTCTTAGTTCCTTTCCTCACTGCTGAGACAGGCACCAAGGAAAGCACTGATCGTGGAAGACTGGGAGGAAGCACAGGGCAGGAGGTCATGATGGCGCTAATGTAATCAGAATCCTCTGCAGGCCAAGGAACCTAAGGAGAGAGCTGGCGTGAGGGTCAGGACCTGAGTGGTGAGGTAGGATGGCTCAGCTGGTGTCAAGGCTTGTGGGCCACCAGGAAGTCAGCAAGGGGGACAGCCAGGAGGCTACTGCTGAGTGAGGCCTGGGAAGGATTCACACAAGAGCCACAGCGTCCACATGAGGACCACGGCGTGGGGAAGCCTAGCAGGCAGGTATAACAGTACCAACCTGTGAGAGGGACTCTCAGTGTCATTTCCAGTCCCACTGCTATTTCTAGCCTATGGTGTTCCCTCCTCTGCCCATACTCTGGGCCCCTCCTGGGTCTAGAGAGACCCTCTTTCCTTATCACTACTTCTCCCACACCCTGCACTGCTGCCACCTCCCTCTACCTCATCTTTTTCCTAAAACCAGAGCAAACAGAAGGGTCCAGAAACCAGGCAAGCCCTGAGATCATGCCGAGGGCTCTAGGATAATCGCTGGTAGGGATACCCTGCTGGGCTTTCCCTGTACCCCAGGAGCTGCCCTGTCTTCCCAGGATGGACCAGCCAGAATCCTGTGGGCAATGGCAGCTGACCCAGAGACATCTCAATGCCTACCCTACATCTGTCCCTAGACAGGCAAGAAAACGTGACCTCTTACCTCAATGCTGGAGCTCACCTCGGCTCTCTAAAGGTACAGGGACACACTGGAGGATGGTGCCCTGACAACAGAAGCAAGATAGCCCAACCCTGTCCTACTTAGGTGCACATGTATGTCCCCATGGAAGTTACCCCATGCAGGGGCCTGTAAGGGCTGCCATGGTGCCTGGCAGTGGATAGCACAGTAAGCCAGAAGTGAACTCTTGTCACCCACTGAGAAAAGAAGTACATGGAGGAAAGGGAACTGTACAAATGTCAAACAGGTGAGAGACAGAGGTGGAAAAAGCAAAAGAAACATTTAGAGAATGGGAAACAGCACACAAAAAGCTAAGAAGAACAACCAAGTTCCACCCCATCGTTTGAGCCATCCTGGAGTTGCTGGGTGTGCCCAGGTTAGCTGCTATTCTGCCCTCCAGTAGAGCACACATGCACAGACATGAATGCACACATATACACACAGGCATGCACACATGCACACATACATGTACATACACACACATACACAAGGAGAGAGACCAAAGTGTAACAATGACACTGAGCACAATCTTCTGAACACAGCGAGGGGTGGCCTCTGTGGTCACCAGGATCTTACACAACAAGCTCATCAACTCACATCCCATGGAAGAAGTTTGAGAATCTTCAGAAACTGACATCGCTTACTCCCTGCTGCTGATCTTTGGGGAAGAAGGAGAGAAACCATGTCCTGTATCCTAACCCTGATTTCTCACAAGTCTTCCTCCCCAGCCTCAAAGCACATCCAGAGGTGGAGGGAAGCACCTCTTCAGGCCTGCTGATTTCACTTCAGGCCTGCTGACTTCAGGCCTTGGTGAGCCCCCCCCCCCGCCACTCCCCTGGGCCACCCAGGGCTGGTGTGACTGGGCACAATGCCACTGACAGTGACTCCCCACTTCCCCCACATTCTTGGCTTAGCTGTGGCCAGCTGCTCTGTGCTGGCTAAGGCACTGGTCTCCATAACATCCTCGGAGAGAAGCCCAAACTAAGTGGTACAAGCAAAAAATTCGAGGAGGTTCCCTTACACTGACCCAAAAGCCCAGGACCATCTTAAGAGACAGCACTTAGGTGACAGATACTTGCCTAAGAACAAGTATGAGCTGACCTAGTCCAAGCTCATGACAACCCTGTGAGGTAAAGACTATGATTAGTAGGCCCATTTTAGAGATAGACACACTGAAGCAGAGAAAATTAAGTAATCACGTAAGAGCACACAGCCAAAAAGTGGGTTCACGTCCAGGGGGGTCTGGGCTCTCAATCATCACACAAAAAGGCATCTTCATCCTGTTTCCCTGTAAAGGGCTGACTGGGCCTGGTTTGACTGCTACCAGGAACTCCCCCAGCCTCTAGGCCCTCAAAGCAGCCTTGAGAACACAGCTGTGGAGGTTCCCCCAGGGGAACTCAAAGCACTTCTGTGAAAGTCCCTGGAAGAACCCTGAGACCCCAATTCACCAAGCAGAAAGAGCAATTCTAGGGCTGGGGATATAGCTCAATAGCATGGTGATTGCCTGGTAAGCACAAGGTCCTGAGTTCAATTCCCAGTTCAAAAAAAAAAAGGAAAGAGCAATTCTGGGAGCAGCTCCTCTGTAAGCTCCCTGGCAAAACTTGGTCCTCGCCTTCTGCCACTGCCTGCCCCATATTCCCTGCAGAGCTCAGGAAGGGACCTCAGTGCAGAGCATCCTCTCACCACCAGGGTTCACCCCCCCAGAGGGGCCCAGCACCCATCCTCACTCACTTGAAGAAGTCCTCCTTGCAGTAGACGCTCCCGGCCCTGGAGAAGCACCTGTCAGCCAGCTGCATCTGGCAGTCTGCACACTTGAGGCAGGAGCTATGCCAGTGTCTGTCCAGCACCTTCAGGATGAACTTGTCCAGGATGTGCTGGTTGCAACCAGCGCACTGGGGGATCTCTGTAGGGAGAGGAGAGGGGCAGCGTGAGTTCCTTGCACGGCCTGCTAACCAGACCAGGCTGGGGACCTGCCTTCCCACCATGCCTGTGGTGGGAACGAGCATGACCCAAGTCCCCAGAGCTGCTGCATTTTCAGGACTGGGTAGAAACTGTGCAAAAACATCAGCCCCCAAATAAAGCCTACCTAGCCACAGACTGAGAGGCCATCTGGCCTGAAAAGTGAACGATTTGGGGCAAGAAGCGGCTGGAGACCAAGGTCCAAGACTGAGGGCGCTCCTGAAGAGGGAATCTCAGTATTTCCTGGAATTTCAACAGGTAGGATGGACTGGCTCCATCAATAATCCTTCCTGAGCTGGGTGTGGAGGCACATGCCTGTGATCCCAGCACTCAGGAGTCTGAGGCAGGAGGAGTACCAAGAGTTTGAGGTCAACCTAGGCTATATAGTGATGTCAAGGCCAGCCTGAACCACTTAATGAAACCCTGTCTCAAAAAACAAAACGAAAAATAAATCCTTCTCAATATTCCTTCCTGGGCCACAGACAAGAAAGTTATATGCTGATTTCCCAGATTCCCTTGCAGTTCAGGTTCTGAATGTGATGCTCTTAGGAAGCCCTGCAATCAAGGCAAGGACAGCTGAAGGAAGAGTGGGGTGTTTTACTACTGGTGTAGATCATAGCAGAAGCAATGATATTTTATCCCTGGAAACCTCATCCTGACTTAGCTCTGTTGACATAAAAGTTACTTAATACTGTACCTGGTAATGGATCATTCTCCACTTCAATAGTAAAAGCAGATTCTTTTGTCATTGAACGATTCAAAAATCTACAAATCAGTCAGGTTTCTATGATTGGGTGAATGATGATAGTGCTGCTAGCCATTCTTCCCTGTCCCCCACCACCACCAAGCGGGGAGATAATAAATACTAAGACCAAAATCGTCAAAGTGCAAACACGAGACCTCTTATCATATCCTCCTAACATATCACTCACAAGACCTGCAACTCTGAGTTTCTCACCTTTGTAATAAACAGTGTCTGGGAGGCTGAGGCAGGAGGATCCTGAGTTCCAGATCAGCCTAGAAATTTTAGTGACCTAGGAAATCTCAGTCTCAAAATAAATAAACAATGGCTGGGGATGTAACTCAGTGTGAAGACCTGTGATCTGATCCCCAGTACCACCACCACAATGAAGCACTTCTGCTAACTGTCTGCATACATCATTCCCACTAGGAGAGGGGTCCTAAGGAGCAGAAGCAACATTTCCTCCTCACCTGACATGCAAGGGTAACTCCAAGGATGTTAATCAGTGGATAACAGCTGATCGAATCCTCACTAAGAAGCTCACTTGAAACAGTTTCTCCTACTCACCATGTCAACAACAGTACTAAAACCTAATCTCCCAGGAATCACAGGTTTCTCCATTTATATTGTATTTCCGGCTGGCATATCAGTCCTAAAATGTTAGCATGACATAATTATCCTCAAAGCACTGGGAAAACAAATGCATCAAAATCTATAGAGAAAAAAAATGTTCTCACTTGTATTTAAAACTTACAAACAGGGTATGGGGCTGCTCGTTAAACATTATCAATAGCCTGATAGACACAAGTGCTCACCTTTGACCCTGCTAAGACCCTGCTCAGCTTCATGGCTCAGCACCACCAGCATTTGCCTGGAAATTGGACCTATGAGCCACTGCCTGGGCTCACACCCTTTTCTCAGGACTCACACTACAAGTCACACTAACGTGGATACATGCAAGCCTGGGCACTGGCTGACTGTCCCAGCTCATATGGGAATTCTCTTCTATTTCAAGAGGTTTCCTTCAGAAAGAAATTTCTCGACTAATCAGTATTTACCAAGCTCTGAGGTGTCCAGCAAAGTGCTAAGCTCATGGAGGTCACAAGAATGTCCATTTAAAAAGAGGGCAGGAAGGGCAGAGGGTAAGCCCACAGACTCTGCAGCCAGACTGCCTGGGTCTGAATTCTGGCCCTGCTTTTTCATTTTGGGCAAGTCATTTGGCTTATTTCCCCTTTAGCTGCTCATTTGCAAAAAGATGATGATGCTAATTTTGGCTCATAGGCATACAGTGAAGAATAAATGAACCAAGGCATGAAAAATTCTTAGTAGACTCCAGTATACAGCAGGTTCTCCATACGGGCTTCCTATGGTTAGGAGACACGGATATCTGCAAAAAGGGAGAAAGGCCCTCACACGCCCAGGCTTTATCCAATTTAGCCTTCTAAGAATCCCCGTCTCACACTTGGTGAGGCATGCCTGTAATCCCAGAACTCTGGGAAGCTGAGGCAAAAGGACCACAAGTTCAAATCCCACCTAGACAACTTAGCAACACCCTGCCTCAAAATAAAAAAATAAAACAAAGTGGACTGGGGATGTAGCTCAGTGCAAAGGCCTTAGGTTGTATTCTTCCAGTAAAGCCAGGAGGGTTTCAGAGAATGGGTTTATTTGAGTATGTGTATCTGCCTCCAGCAGCCACAGCCCTGGCTTCTCTGCAGGAACTGCTAAGAACAGGCCTCCCCAGAGCCGGAGGGTAGGTCTGGGTAGATAGGTGGTACTTAAACTGCCTGGGAAAGACAATGAGGAGGCTCCAGGATAAGTCCAGTCTCCAGCAGGGGAGAGCAGGGACAACTCAGGTCAAGAGCATCTCAAAAGGAAGTGTGGGTTCCTGTTGGAGCTGGAGGTTTGCAGGCTGCTGAGTATAAGGATTGCTTGAGGAAGGAGAAGTGGAGGACTGCCCTGACTTTATCTTGCAGGAGAGGTTAAGCAGACCTAGTCAGGAGGCTCTCCCAGATTGGGGAGTAAGGAATGGACAAAAAGGCCCAGGCTGGCCTGCACATGTGAACAAGGTCAATCATGCACAGGTCACCATGCAGCACCAAGTGCCACTTGAACCCAGAAAGCCAGCTGTGCACACCCACAGCTAGCACTGCCAGGAACTGCCTTCTTGTGGGTGCTGAATGCCACATCAGGGGCTTCTCTGTGCAAAGAAAGGAGGTAGACACTGCCCCAGGGTTGGCCAATTACCCTTTTGAGGACCTGTGGAGCCACCCTGGCTGGCCGGGAGGCAGAGGCAGAAACAGACGTCACTTCCCACAAGCTCCTGGCTCCTGGGTAAACAAGGGCTTAAAGTTCCACCTTCTTGTTGTTTGGCCTGTGTTGGGGTAGTGGGGTGAGGCTCTATTTCTTCTCCCAGCCACAAATGCATGGGACGAGGGCGAGGATGTGTGCCCATAAAATTTATTTCAAGCAAGGTATCAACTGGGAGACTTAATATGATGATATTCAAAAGAGAATACATTAGGAGTAATGTATGCAGGGAAGACAGCAGCGGGCAGGCGGGGGAGGTCCAGGCATGTGAGCCAGACAACATCGCCTTGAGGAAGAACAGTAAGAGCGGAGAAGTCAGGCGGGTGCCCCTCTCCCCAGGAGGGCTCCTCACCAAGCCCTTGGGTCGAAGCTGGGCCTTCCCTTGGGTCTGGCACACATGGAAGGGCTATGAAGGAGGGTGTCTTCAAAGTTAAAAAATAATAAAAGCCTTTCCCACTGTATGCCACTATCAATTGAGAGACAGAAACCAAGAGAAAGAGAATTTTTTGAAGGAAAGGTAATTTACAAATGGTATAAAAGAGCCAAAATTTGCAAGAATAGCAAAGCCGGGCATCCAGAACCTACTGTGAACTCTGCTAGGGCTTGAAGGTACATTAGCTCATTGATTCACACACCTCAGTGAAGAAATATCATCACCCCCACTTCACAGATGAGGAAACTGAGCCCAGAGGAGCCTGGCAGGGCGTGTTCAAGGTGGGGGAACTGGGGTGTGAGCTAGCAGCCTGAACCAATGCTTCCCTGAGCACTGAAGGCACCTGAGTCGTCACACTGCCTGGCCGGACCCTGACATCTTAGAGAAGGGAACGGAAGCAGACAGTCTCAAAGCTGCTCTGTCCACTCCCTAGCAAGGGAAATGTTTGAGGCATAAACCTAGATTACCTGCATAGAAAATGCATGTGTCTTATGGGACAAACACCTAATGCCAAGGGGAGGGCTGGCAGTAGGAAGCCCCTATCCACAAACTCCCTCCCCAACCTGCAAGGTGCCCCCTTGTTGATGACATCTGTCTTGCCTATAGGAGGGCAGCTATTTGTAAAACTCAAGCCCCATATCTCAGGTTATAAGGCCTCCATGTGATTACTGAGAAATGCACACTATCTAGAAATTTTTCAGAACAACAGCATAAGCCTTTTTGTGCAGTAAAAAATTGTTCTTGGGCTGGGGGTTTAGCTCAGCGGCGTAAGTGCCTGCTTGGCAAATGTGAGGTCATGAGTTTGATCCCCAGCACAAAAAAAAAAAAAAAAATCTTCAGTTTAGGGCTGGGGATTTAGCTCAGCAGCATAAGCACCTGCCTTGCAAGTGCACAGTCATGAGTTCAATCCCTGGTACCCATTTTTTAAAAAAAATTGTTCTTATTGTTATTATGTTACAACTTGGAGACCCTGAACAGAGATTATATAAGTCACCAATCAGAAATGAAATTTAACCAAAATTTCCAAGGGACAAAACTTCCAAATCCTCAGTAAACTCAACTCATTTCATGCAATATTTAGTGCCATGAAATCTCTCTTTAAAAACTGAAATTTAGAGGTAAGGATTTAGCTCAGTTGCTCAAGTGCTTGCCTGGTAAGCATGAAGTTGTGAGTTCCCAGTACCCAAAAAATAAAAATAAATAAAATTGGAATTTATGCAGATCCTTGGAGTCGCTAAAGATAGAACTTGATATATAAACTCAGTCTTCTATATGAGCAGCCATTTCATTTAAAATTAAAGTTTTTATTTTAGCTGTACATGAGAGTTTTGTGGTGATGTTGTCACCTGGAGATCTGCAGATGGTAAACTCAGGCTTGTCCCCAGAATAGCCAAGGAATTGACAGAGATGCTGAACCAACTGTATAATACACTCCCTATCAGCAGGGACCATCCACTAAAGATTCTCATGTCCTACATGGCTCAAGGCACAGATCTAAGCCCATACACATGTATACACAAGACACTCTTGGTTTCCATGCTACCCTCACATACACATAGCCACACACTCAACATACACAGAGACACATATATGTACAGTCACACACACAGACATATCTATACACATAGAGGGACACACATAATCACAAAGATGCACCCTGAGACCCATACATTCATATAAACACAAACCTTACCTGGCTTGACTATGTTGAGAGGAGAAATTGAGGCAGAGGGATAGTCTCAGAGCTGCTCCATGTGCCATGACTAGGACTACCCTGGCCACACACACACACACATACTGTGTTTATATACACAGAGACATGCTCATGCACATTTATAAATGCTCAAAGAATCACACATATAGTACACATGCATATATACTCACAGGTACAAAGCACACACAGAGAGACACACGTACACACAAACACATACACATGTACACACACTCTCGTCCATGGGCTGAGGCACTGCTACTCTGGCAAAGCCAATTCCCTTGAGTCAAGCTCCATGGAAAAAGGAAGCCAGAGCAGAACAAGGGAGCTGTCCAACTCTGAAGCTGCAGAGAGAGTAGCCAGGAAATGACCCAGCAAGCTAAGAGATGTAGAAGCATTTCTTTCAATACTTGTTGAAGAGTTCTTAAAAATAATGGGTGCATTTGGAAGTTTTCAGTTCCATGTAGAGTTTGGAACTTTAGTCTTTAGGTCTGCCAAGTTGTTTAGATGGGAGACAAACTTTCATTCAGTCCTTGAATCTTGGGTAAATTAGCAAACCTCTTCAAGCTGTGGTTTTCTTATATTTCATGTCTATAAAGTAAGGAAAACACTAGTCTGTTATCGCTATGTTGTGATTACATCAGCAGTGGGTGTAGAACACCTAGCTCCTCAGCTCCACTGTCCAACTTCAATGCTTAGTTCCCTTTTCTGTTATCAGTGGCTAATTTGTATAGCTAATATGTATGGAAATTACTCCATTTTTCATTACTTCTAACAATATAGGTTATCTCCCTCATCCCAACAAAACACTCAAAACTCTCCTCACCCCTCTTAAATCTAAAATACACAATTGTGCATCCTTTTTTAACTCATATCATACTAGAAGATAATGCGACCCTGGTGGTCTCTTTGGAATAAATCTGGCAGACTTCTCCCCAGAATGAGGGAAAATTCGCCAGACCTTGGTGTCCTCCCCACATGTGAATGGTGAAAACAAAGTAGCTAAAGCCACTAACTGCCTAACATCCTTCACTTTTGCTATCACATATCCAGGTAAATGTATATTAGTTTCAAATTAACAGTGAAAGCTCCTAGAATTTTTTAAAGAGATATCTACAGGTCCAAAGGGAAGATGGTGATTTCTTATTGGCTACAAAATGGTTACGGACAATTCAACAGCAGCCACAATCTGCCTCTTCATCAGAGAAGATTATAAAACCCAAAAACTTGCCCTCAAAGCACCTGAGATATTGCAGCAGGGACACACTAGGCTTTTCTTTCAGAGTTGCCCATTTTTAAATCCAAATTCATTCATTAGAAGCTTCAGACAGTTGAGAAGCAGAAGAGATTAAGAAGCCTGATGTGGCCCTGAATTACCCACCCCTCTTAATAGGATATCTAATAAGAGCCAGGCATTTTTACTCCCCAGTCACGTTTCTTCATCTCCAAGAAACTGTTCTCAAGGAACCAGGGGCCACCATGAAACATTTCACGGAGTCTGTGTTTATTTGACAGATTTTTAATTTTTTTTTAAACAGTGTCTTCTCTCTCCTTGGTTACAGAAGCAACAAGATGGAGTAGAGAAAATCCGCTAAAGAGTTAGAACCAACACACCTAACAATGATTTTTAAAATGTATTCAAGAAAGTCAATGTTTCAGGGAAAATGAATCATAACTTCAAGTATCTCCACTGGAATCATACTGCTGATGCATTACTTTAATGTTTTAAAAATGAGTTTATTTTATAGGGATAGGAATAATGCTCATTTGACTATGCTCTGAGGCCAAATCGGTGTTTTATAAAATTTGAACTTTGACGTACAACATAAGAGACCTGGGAGTCACTATTTTTTTAACTACCTTTTAGATAGAGGACTTTTAGGTTTTTTGTTTTGGTTTGGTTAGGTTAGGTTTGGTTTGGTTTGATTTTTCATAATTTGACTTAACAGTGTAGAACAACATTTTTCTTGCAGCTTTCAGAAAAGGAACCAGGTTCCCTGTTGGCTAACTCCACAATATTCCTGCTCATTGTCCTTAACACACCAGGGAGTCTGTTGCATCTGTAAAATGGGAACTGTGACTTTGGTCTCTGAGTACCTGAAAGTCACCAGCACTCTAAACTCCACCAAGAATTTTGAAATCTGCATGCTCATGTATTCTTCCCAGGCCCACTCTTTGGATACTGTCTACATGTGAAGATTACAAGAATAAGGAGCTTCCTTAACTGTGGGCACACAGTTGGGGGCTGAATTGGGGCTAGAAGTTTTTTCTCCAGAATAGTTTCTGGAGCCCACTGAAGATTACCATCAGTGCTTATCAAAGCCTCTCTCTCTGGGACTTTTGCCTCCAAATTCACTTTAGATGACTTTACTCCAGGAGTAAATAGTTTTTGTTTTGTTTTGTTTTGTTTTGTTTTGCTTTGCTTTGCTTTGAGCTCTGTCTTAATTAGCATTCAGCTGACGTATGTTTCTCCAAACAATTTTTTAAAGTTTCTTTACTGTCTATTAACTATATGCAGAAGCCAAAAAAAATTTTTTTTAAGGAAACATTGTGGAAATGATTTTTTCTGGAATTTCTCATTCCTTTGCTAGAAGTAAGGAGGCGAAAACAACAACCGGCTGACTTTGCTGCCCGCCACCTCCTCACTGTCCCAGAGAGTGAAAGCAGAAAGCTGGATTTTTAAAAGGCAAATTAGGGAAATACTCAACAGGGGGTTCATTGGTTTGCTCGGAATGGTTTTAATTCTGAAGTGTTTTAGTGATCTAGGACCACAGGACTTAACCAGTTAGAGCACACCTGCCTACACCACACCTGCCTAAATGCACACTTGTGTTTTGAACTATCCCAGGCTAAGCATTAGAAGAGATGTACAGTGAAGCAAAAATTAAAGTTTCGTTACTGGATAAGTATTTCAAAAATAAAATTTTCCAATTCAAAATTGTTATCATCATGACTGACAATAAAATCCCATTTTCTGGTCACAGCTCCCCTCCCAAATCAACTGACATGAATCAGCACCTTGTAGGCAGGAGAGGCCAAAGTCAGTTTCACCCAACAAAGCATGACTATAAGTGTGTGGAATTGCCACTCCCTCCCTGGCTCCTTATTTGTTACTAAAGACAGCTCATTTTTATTTAATAATCCATAGTTTCCTTTTAAAGACTATAACATAATTTTCTAAAATACCTTATAAAATCTCTCTTAAGCTATTTTCATAATGTAAGAATATTCTCATAAACACAGTGGCAGCATAAAATTCCAATATTAATACTTTAAAACTCAAGGGGGGAAGGTGCATTGAACATTGGGATATTTCAATATGGTGACAGCAGCACTAAACAGAGAGAGCTGGGCCAGCAACAAAAAATATTGGAGAAATTATATTTTTAAAAGCTGGTATCACATTTGAGGAGAATTATTCTGTATCATAATTATACCCATTTAAATGCTTAAAAACATATCAATCTATAAGCACCTTGTTATTTAATGTCTAGTTTTTCTTGGTTTGTCTTGAAAAATGTCTGGCAAATAGAAGAAAATCTTTCTTGTCTCAGAATTAATGACAATTTCATTTGTCCTTTCCTTTCACTTCCCTTCTCAAATCTTTCCCAAAACATGCTATACTTGTTTACTTTGAAATCCTCTTTTATTCTTTTTTCATCTTCGATAGCTCAAAAATAGTAACCTCTTCAATAACATAGCTGATTCCAAAGTGTTCTGGGGATAATTTTGAAGTTAACATTTTAAGGCTGTAATATGAATAATATTTTAATAGGAAAAATCTGGTAGCAAATGAAATAAACAATGTCAATATGTATTTGAAGGGAGAGGATTATCTTCCAGGTGATATATGTCCAAAAATTAGTATGCTTCAGTAGGATATTGCATATTCTCAGTAACTGCAAATAAGGCAGAAAATTATACTAAATAAACCCATGAGAATGTGAGGAAATGCCTTAGGCACATCTCTATTTCCACTCCATTTTCACATTTAATCATTGCTAAATCTCCATGATGTATTTTTCTGATGTCTCATTCCATAGCAATATTCCGTATGTTTGGCAACCTCTCCCTCATAAGAAGAAACTTACAATTAATTTGGCTGCAAGTTTTATCTCTATTGAACTATTCCCAGAACCAGTCCCTTAACCCCCAACATTATAATTAAAGCAAATGATACTTTAAAGGCATTTGGGGGTGAGGTACCACAATAAAACATCTGTGGCTAGACCCAGACAGACAAAGTGGAGGCGCAGAAAATCAGAGAAACAAACCCCACCAAAACCACACCAGACATCAGAACTCACCCGCCAGGGTGGTTTCCCAGTCCGCCACTAACAAACACAGTTAACCAAAGGTACATTTTCCAAGGGAAAGTCAATTCCAGTTTTCCAATTATTAAACTCAACCTGCTCATTTACCCCCAATACCAGTTGTTGATTTGTGCTCCATTTTGATCAGGGATCCTAGGAAACTGAAGAGTTTTTTTTGTTTTGTTTTGTTTTTTGTTTGTTTTGTTTTGTTTCTTAAGAGAGAGTAAAACCTCATTGCAGTATTTGAAAGTGATTTCTTCGTACCACAAATAACAATAGAAGCCTAGCTCCAGGGCAGCTTGGTCTTGTGCTCCCCTCCAAAGCCCCTAGACAGAAGGCAAGAAATGGGTCTCCTCACCCTACAGATGTCTGACATAGGACCTCCCAGGAACCCCCCCTTTTTTTTGAGTTCCTACCCAACCTCACTTTTACCTGAAAATATTTCACAAAGGGGTAAGAAGAAGTGAGAGAGATTTTCAAGACACCAAGTCCTGCTGGAATTTTACTAAAAGCAGTAGACCCAATTTGCTTATAGCTGTCTTATGGGCATTAACACGCATTGCAGGAAGAGAAAAAGGACTGAAAATCACTAATGAAGTAAACAGCCATTTCCAACCCCAGTGCGTGCGGTAACGTATCTGGAGCTGCCACAAAAACTGATGCTTCGGTCTGTCTCCAGCCTCAGCTTTCCCAAAGTGGGTAACATTATTCTTTGCCTCTTCTCATCAGCTAAAATTGTCCCAAGTTTCTATGTGGTCCAAAGCTTCCCAGCTCTATTCCTGATATACTTCCCTAATTGAAGTAAATCGCACAAGGTCCCTCTATCCAATCCCATCCACAACTCTGCAACTGGAGGACCCAAGCTCCCCAGCCAGGGAAATCCACCAAATAGCCACCATTCCTGCCTAAAACAAGAGGTTCCCTGGACACTGAACAACCCAATATGTAGAAAGAACAGGCTGGTTATTCCCTGTTAACTAATTTTCTATTCCTGTTCAACTATAAGTGCGACCTTTCTGCCCCTTGCTCTGTGGACTTCTCCGCACTGGGCTCGCGTTCTCCCTCTCTCTCTCTCCCTCCCTCTCTCTCTCTCTCTCTCCCTCTCTCCCTCTCTTCCTCTACCCTAATGCGGATTTTAAGTAATCACTAATTGACTGTAACAGTGAAAGGCCACTAAAATCCCAGGCAAATGGGAAATTAGGACAATGCAAATATTTAGGACTTGAGGCTGCCTACACCTGGTCTGCGGGGTCATTAGGTCGCTGTCCAAAATACAACACGCCCTTGTGCCCTGTGTTTTTCTCTATTCAATAGGAAAAAATTGCTTTGTCGGTTTCCGGCCTCATTTAACCCCCACCGCCTCACCTGTCTGGGGACTCGAATTTTAGAATCAGCCCGGGTATTTGCAGCCCGTGAGGCAGTCTCCACGAGGTCCTGACGCCTCCTGTGGCCCTAATCCCCACAGCATTCAGCTCACATTCTTGCCTTAACCCCTCTTTGTTTGGGGCGCGTCAGACGGAGGGACACCCAGCTTCGGTCGTCCTCCTTTAATTTCCGGATGTTCCGGGTTTTATCCTGCCCCCAGCTGTTCTAATAATGCTTTTTCTTCATCAGTTTCACCTTTCAAAGTCCTTTAAAAGTCACATTAGCCCTGTGAGCTAAACTTTAAATACGTGTGATATACTTAAATTCATATGAGTTTTATGGTTTATCATTTTTATATAAGCCGCATTTAGGTCCATATACCCGTTGTGGGAAAACCCAGTCCTTGAGCGACACCGGGTGAAGCCTGTCTCGGTGCCAGGCCAGTCCCGCTGCCTCAGTGCAGCGCATCCAACCCCCCGACGGCGCAGTGTCACTAACCCCTTTCCTGCTGGAATTTAATATCCTTCATGGGCTGCCCAGGTAGGAGCCTCGTCTCTCTACAGCCTATCACATTTCCAGCGCTGGTCAAATCCGCTAAGCTGGGGAGCAGCGCGGGCAGCCGAGGCTCGAACACGGACAGAACCCAGGGGAACGCGTGGGCCCGCGGACCTGCTGCTCGGAGGAGGAGACGCTCCCAAAAGGAGAGCATCGCTTTCCAAAGTTCAAAAAGTCACGCAAAAGCCTCGGGCCGCCGGCGTCTAGGTGTCAGTTTTGTCTTTTCAAACGCTCGGGAGAAGCGGCTTTAAGCCGGTCTACTCCGGCTGGGGCGGAGACCGTGTCCCGCCTGCCACTCCTCTGCTGGAGGAAAAAGCCCCCGTCGCCGCTCTAAAGGGCCGAAAACGGACCCCAGTTTCGCCAGTCCCGGTTCATAGGACCTCGAAGTGTTCAGGTGAGCGAACCTGGAAAGGAACCGACACAGGCACAGAATGGACATTGGAAGAGGCCCGAGGCGCAGGACAGCCAAAGGCGCACAGGTAGGACACAGAGCGCCGCTCCCGTGCCCACTCCCGCTGCCACCTCTACCCGGGGCTGCGGGACGCGATGCTGCCCGCATCTGCCTGCCCGCGCGAGGATCTCAAAATGCAGCGCAGCGTCCGGCGAGCGCCCAGAACCGTGCGCCGCCCGCAGGTGCGCAGCTCCCGCTCCTCTGGCCACCCAGACCGGCGCTGCCCGCGGGGCGGAGACAACCTGCCCCGGTCGCGGCGAGGTCAAGCGGGTCACGCCCCAGACCCGAGGACGCCACTCCTGCCCAGCCCCGCGCAGACCTGCGCGGCTCTGGTTTTCCTCGAGCCTTGCCCGTGGGCAAAAGAAAAAAAAAATCAAACGCGGGGGTCAGGGCCTGGTTCCAGGACTCGGTCCCGACTTTGCGGCTTCCCAGGACGCCTGTCCCTCCCCGCCCCCTCAGCGAAGGCCTCTGCACCTCGCCCGCCAGCTCCCGGTAGCCGGGGTAAAACCTTTAATTCTGCACCCCGAGGCACTGGGTTTGCTGCTTTCCAACCCCCACCCCGCCCCACCTTCGCTGTCCTCTCTGGCCCAGGTCTTGGAAGGAAAGAGATCTGGACCCTGGCGCCCTCGGCCACTGCTTGTCCCAAGCTAAACCCTGTCACGGTCGCTCCAGTTTCTCCAGATTTCCTTCTCCACAGTCCTCAGCTGAGGCAGGAGATCCCCAGAGGTCAGGAAATCCGACCAGGCTTAAATCGGCGGGCAGGTGGAGATAGCCAGCCTGGCCTTTGAAAAATTGGCTCGCGCCTGAGGATATTTCGGTGAGGCTGGGAGGAAGGCCGTTGGTACCCGGGTTGCTGTCTGAAATTTTGCATCGTAATCCAATGGACTCTCTCTCTCCACATATACCTAGATATGTTTGGGTGGGTTTTTGCTTGCACTACAAAACAAAGCAGGAATGGAAAGAAAAGTGTTCAGCACCAGTTTGAGAAAAGTGCTGGCCTGGGGAAGATCGCTGCAAAACCCCCCGCGCCGCAGAAAAACAACAGTGGACGACTACGATTCAGAGCCCGACCTGCACGGGGAAATTTACCCCCGCACACCCCGGGGTGCCCCGGAAAGGGAGGAGACTGTAGTGGGGCGTCCCGGAGAAGTCCTTCATCCAGACCCTACTAAATACAAAATTGCCTTTGCCGAATCTTCGGGATCCGAAGGAGTCTGCTTGCAATCGGTGCTTCTAGGAGACTTGGAAGCCGGCGGGAAATGCCCCAGACTTGCTTTCCATTTACCCAGCCGCGTGGGGAACGCCTGGAGTCCCTCCCGTGGGTCGCCCCACTCCCCCTCCACTCCCCAGCAATCGGAGGACCGGGAAGACTGAGTGGGAGATGCATCAGAACCGAGAGCAAAGGGCCGACTTCCTGTATGTATCTCGCACTTTTCTGGGTCTTCTTAGCCGACCACAGGGGCCGGCAGAACCCAGATGCGTGAAGGGACCGCTGAGTTCGAGAAGAGTTTTGCAGACCGCTCGGTAGGCGCTTAATCTCTCCCACCGCGGCTCGGGGCCGGCGCTGTGAGGACTCGGCCTTGGCTCACCTACGGCCCCATCAGGACACTGCCTAGATGTGCCCGGAAGGAGAGGGGCGGTAGGTGGAAGATTCTCGACACAAAATCGGGGGCCAAGAAGTCGGAACCTGCCAGGTACCTTTCCAAACCCATCCAAACTCCCTCTCCAGAAAAAGCGACAGCAAGATGACAAACCCCTCCCAAGGTTGGCGCGCGGGGAAGGTGAACCCGCAGGTGCCGCAGGTTGCCTGAAAAGGAGCGCGCGCGTCACCTAGCAAAGAGCGGGCCCCGAGTTCCGTGGGAGGCACAGGCCTGAGGCGGGGGCAGCGACCAACCCGAGATCTACCGGCAGGGGGGCTCTACCCTACCGGGATCGCTCTTGGGATGGCAACCGGTTTCCTCCCACCCGATTCCTTCCGAGCTGTCTGCTCTGGGCAGATGTTCCCTCTAGCCGCTGGAGGAGCTGGAATTTGTGGAGCGATGTGCGGCAGAAGCCAGGAGACCCTGGCAGCAAGACTTCTCTGTAGGGAGAAGGACAAGGGGGATGCAGCGCTCAAGAGGAGCCGACCCAGGAGCCGAAAGGGGCAGGCGGCAGAAAATAGATTGTCAAGGAAGAGGACAGGGTCGCGGACAGAAAGTGCCAAAGGTAGAAAAATTATTACATTACTTAGTAACATTTCACTGAATATTTCCACCACCGCTGAAACAAAGTGGATATAAACTCCTAAGACGCCCCTAGAGGTGAGGGCACCAGGCGACTGAAGTTGATGGATCTTGAGACCTGAGCCCCCATTTCTGATTTGTGGTGGCTCAGGATGAGGAAAATGTGGAACTCATCTGCGCTGGTGGGGTGTGAGAAGTACAATCCAAACCTGAGGTTGTTGAGCAGAAGGGACCCCTAGGGAGGGAGCCTTTCTTGCCTCCCCTCAACCAGAATTTGAGTATCCACGGGCCTTGGGACTACTCTTCTCCCTTCCTGAGGGCCAATGGGGTGACCCTCGACACTCCCCCCCCAATACACTAGATTCTTAAGCCACTGGGCTCAGAGTGCCAAGGAAGAGGATGTTGTGTGTATGGGTTCGAGGGGGCCACACCCACCTGTCCCCCGTCCCAGCAACATCCTAATAGCTGATGGCCAGATCTGCTCCTAGGAAAGGAATAATCTACATACAGAAGGTTTCCAAATCCCTCAGATATCAGGCCCCTCAATTTTGGCTGGTGCCTCCTCTAATGAAGTCTACAGAATGTGAGCAAGACAAAAGGGAGGACTCACCACCTCTCTTGGTACAGCATTGCCTAGATGGGCCACTCTGAAGTAAGGGGTTCTTTCTTTAACTTATTTCTACAGTTTTCCACAGTTTGAGCCCAGACTCAGAGCATTAGCCAACGAGCTGTACCTCTGAAGGCGAGTTCTGGACGGTTTAGATAAGTGAATTCCTCACATCAAACACCAAAGTCGTCTTTGAGTAAAAGAAACAAAAGTCAAGACGATCTGAGTGCAGCACATCCAGAAAAAAGGCCATCAAAACAAAGCCCAGGGTACTGTGTTTCATTGCCATCCCAACTGACAGGCCACCTATGAACCACAGCCATCTGAGTACAGGTTTCCTGGATACCAAGGAGGGAGTCACACACACTATCTCTACCCTTCTCATATGCTCCCCTCGCTCACTTTCATAGAGCTACAATCAGCTTTAAGTCTTGCACATCTTTGTCTTTCTGTTTGTGCAGGAGGTAATAACCTTTTGGGTCACTCCCTGTGAGGGGCAGCAAGCGCAACGACTCCCCAGTTCATCTTAGAACTTCTCAGAACATCTTAATAAATTACCCAAGGCCAGCATAGACTTGACATTTTTTGTCAACTGCTGACACAAAGCATAGCTGAAGAATATAGTCAACAAACAATCCAAACAGGCTTGGATCAAGCTACCCCCTTTGTCTCTTTCCAAAACTTCCCAGAGAGTCTAGGCATTTGCCGGCCAGCCCGCCCGTTGAGGTGTCCCGGGGACTGAAACCCTGCCAACAAGAGCCGCGGCGCACCAGGGCGCGCTCCAACGCCCCAGTTCGTCACCATTCACCTTTCCATGAGCCGTTTCTTATTTAAGCGACAAGCGTCGAAGAGTTAGCCAGCCATCACACCCCTAAAGAAGTCCCAGGGAGAAGTACAGTTCCTTGACAAATAGACTGTGAACCCTTCACCTTTTCACCGTGACCAGGGGCGCACTGCAGAACTCACAACCCGCAAAGACTTAAGGCAGCGCTCGCCGCGCGCGCGCACGCCACACTCGGGACCTGTTTCAGTCTCTGCACAGATTGTCTCACGCGGAGTCTCAGTTGAAGAGTGAGATACAGAGTCCCTCCGGGAACATCTGTGCGTGCGAGCACCGCTACACACACAGAGACCTGGGGACAAACACGCTCCAAGCTCCCCCCGCGGTACTAATTTCTCTACCCTTCAAACCCGAGCCACCCGGATCTTATGCCCTTGCTAGCTTAAAGACTGAACCCTGAGCTCACAACTTCCTCCCGGCACTTCTCTCTCCTCTACATTCCTCTGGAATGTGGTGAGTGGATTTCCTCACAGGGACAGTCAGTCCCAGGCGGCGCAGGCGGCCAGTGCCGCGGGCAGCAGCAGCTGGCGAAGCACCGGACTAGCTGGCCCGGCCCTCAGGTGGCGGCAGCGATCAAGTGTGGGGCCAGGGCTTTATGGCCACCAGACCCAGGGAGGCGAGTGGGATGCACTCTCCAACTTCCCGCCAGCTAAGGTGAAGTTGCATTATTGGTCCGGCAAGCTTTGGTCGCCCCGGAAAGAAAATGATTTTGGGGAGGCCACCCTCGCCTCAAGGTCCGACAGTTCGTATCCCCCACCCCACCCCGTCCCCAAGCAGCACTACACCTAGCGTTCCCAGAAAATCTATGGGCTGGAGATGCAGGTTCCGGTCCCCTTGGCCTGCCTGGAGCATGTCTCAGGAGGCTCTCACGTTCACCCGAACGGCCAACAGCCAGGCCCTTCAAACGCACTCTGGCCGGTGCCCCTGCCCTGTGACGGCCTCTGCGCCCAGCCGCCGGCCCCTTCTGGCCAAGGCCACGCGCAGAGTCCGGCCCGCCCTGCACTGGCTGAGGCTGCGAGCTGTCCTGTTCGCGAATTAGATCGGCGAGAAAGGGGTCGTCTTACGTTGTTGCATCGGCACACCGAGCATCTCCGGGAGCCCCTTGACAGCCCCCTCCGCGGGGACAGCCGCGCTCTGCATCATCTTGGAGCGAGAGCCAGCGAGTCGCAGTCTACGGAGATCTCTAGCGCTCTCGCTCTAGCTGGATTCAGAGATTTTAAAATGATAATAAAAAACCCAAGCAGGCCGCCGAAGTCAAACTGGAAGCCGGGCCCTCCGCCTCTTCAGGAGGACTCCACAGGCTGGGCGGCCCCTCCCCCCGCCAGCCCTCTGTCCGTTGCAAATCCCTTTGATCTCGCTCTCCGGGGTTGGTGCACATCCCGGGTCGCCGAGACGCTGTTGCTGCAGCTCCGCTTTTCTCCCCTCCTCCCGCCCCCGCCCGCCGCTCTCCCCTCCCCCTCCACCCTTCGCGCGCCGGCAGCCCCGGAGGCCGCGGTCACCCAGGCATTTGATTCATTCACACTGCGGGAGCGGCCGTGACGTCGCTTTCCGCAGGGAGGCCCTGCCTCCGCCCGTCTTCCCCGCGGCGGCCGGCGAGCCGCCGACCCCGGCCGGAGTGGAGGGTCCCGGCACCCCGAGCGAGGCCGCGGGCGCAGAAGGGCGGGGCCGCCGCGAGCGGGGCGGGGCCTCACGTCCCCTCGCGCCGGGCCGTGCGGGCTCGCGCCCGGGTGTAAACACTGCGGTGGGCCGGGCAGCGGCAGCAGGTGGTCCGGAGGGGGGCGCCCACTGTAGCGGGAGTCTGCGGGCTCCGGAGTTCCCAGCCCGTGAGCCTGTGCTCCTTGCCCCGCCGTTTCGTGCCTGGGGCCTGGGGAGGGGGTGGGGAGGGAGTGGAGTCTGGGGGCTGGGACTGGGGGCTGAGGAGGGGGTGGGGCAGCCGCCCTGAAGCCCGAGTCGCGGGACCTCGTTTTCCCCTCGCGAGCGCTCAGTGCGTCTGCACGCCGGCTGGGCGCGCTCTGCAGCCGGAGGGCTCCAGCCAGTCACCCCCGGCCCGTTCCTTTCCCGCTGGCACTTCCCCGTCGCTGCCGCTTCTCCCCGGCTTCTGGCTGAGGCTGGGCCGTGGACGGCCCGAGCTTGGGCCTGAGCGCGGGAGTCAAGCAGCGGGGGGCGGGGGCGGGCTCCCGGGCGTCGCAGCTCCAGCCCCAGCCCTACTTCCTTCGCTCCCAACGAGTCTGGGCGACGTCCCTGCCCGATCCGACCGGCTCTGTCCTCCCCTCGCTCCCCAGAGCCCGGACTGCAACCGCGGGCGCTTTGAACCGCTTGCGACCACGTGCGTGCGGCGCGGCAGCTTCCACACCGACGCCCGAGGGCTTGCGGTGCCCTCGTGTTTGCACACGCAGACTCGATTGGAGCAGATTCCGCTTAGCGGTAATTTCTGGCAGAAACAAATTCAGGCCCAACTCTGGAACGAGCTCTCCGCGGAAGTCCTCTAGGCTTCAGGAGATACTCGACGCCTCGGGACCGCGGACCCCGGGAGTCGCCCCGCCAGCGCCGGGCCTGGAGGCTCTCAAGATTCCACCTCCCTCCACCCCAACACCACTATCCCCAGTTTCAGCCCAGAGATGATGGAAGCGCACCCCGGCCTAGGGGCATCCCGTTTGGGCTAGAACAGACGCTGCGTGCCCTCCCCGCCTTCCTGAGCATCCTCAGCCCTTTTCTCTGGCGTTGGGCACAGACCGGGGACACCAGCTCACCTTCCAGGGCTGGCGAGGGAGGAACCTGAGAGTGGGGGAGGGTGGCGTGACCCTTCGCGCTGCTCAGAACGTGTTTCCTTTGAGGTCACCGTGAATTGTGGGTGCTCTGGTTCTGGGCTGGCATCGTATCTTCCTCTCTTTATCTGCGAGCTGACTCCAGTGCTCCAGACAGAATTTGTGCAGGATAAACAGCAAAGAACCTGGTGATGTTTTCGATATTTACCAAAACGTTTTCTGCAGAAATACATCTAAACAAACACAGGGAAATGTCAGCGTCATTAGCAACCCGAAGACATGCAAATGACATAGTACATACCTCTTTTTGTTTGTTAAGTGACTAACTAGGGGGCAAATCATAGACTTCCAGGCTGGCGAAGGTGCTTGGAAACTGGTACTCTCACAAATATTGCTATTGAGCTTATAAACTCCTAACATTCGTTTGGAAAGCGATTTGGCAATATGTACCGAACCTATAAATTTTTCATGTCATTTCACTTTTGAGTGTATTTTCCACAAAAATAGTTTAGACTTTTTTTTTTTTTTTTTTTTAGGTTTCATGCATGAAGCTGTTTGTTAGTCTTACACTTTGGAGAAAAATAACCTAAATATTCAACAAAAAAAAGTGCTTTAGAGAAGAAAGCCAAATTTGCTTATAGTATCTCATATACACTTTGTAACCAGTTGTAAAAATCTAACAGCATGGGCATGCTTATGAAATGCTAATTAAAAAGAGCAGGACACCATAATGTATGGTTATAAATATGTAGCGTGAATATAGTAGATAGATAAGCAGTGATAAAACTCATTGTTGGTTATGATGTGGGTAAATCAGAAAAAACGTTTCTGGTGGGAGTTAGAAAAAGGAGAAATGTTTGCTAATGGTATTTTGACAGTGTTTTATAGCCCAAAAATGTGATGGATTTAACCCAAATCATTCAGAAATATGTCCAAAGAAAATAAGAGTATTTATAAACATGGAGCTATAAGGACGTTTATAATATAAAAAGAGAATAACCTAGCAGTGGGAGTGTAGTGCAGTGGTGGAGCACAGGAAGTCCTAGGTTCAAGCCCCAGCACCATAAATAAATAAATGTCCAACAATAGGGAGTTATTGAACAAATTAGAGTATAATAAAATGTTACAAACTCATTAAAGTAATAGAAGGATATTTAATAATACAGGAAACTGTTTAAGACATTAAGAATGGGGGAAAGTATGCAAAGCAATGCAAATTTTAGGAGCTTTTTATAAAAGAAGCATAAGCAGAAAAGGAATATATTAAGGGTGTAAAGGTGATTATCTGTACATTGGAATTTTTTTCAGATTTCCTAGTGGAGCACATTATTTTATAAAACATAAAAAAGTAAAAAAATTGTTTTTAATATTGGGCAAAAACAGAAGGAACTATATCAAAGTACTATTCAGAATTAAAAGTGTATAATGTATATATGTGTCACTAATACTGGGGAATTGAACCCAGGGAGTGCTGAGCTACATTCCTAGCTAGCTAGATTGATTCATTGATTGGACTGGGGGTTGAGCCCAGGGCATTCATACTGAGCTACGTCCCCAGCCCTTTTTTTTATTTTTTATTTTTTTATTTTTTGTTTTGAGGCAAGGTCTTCCTAAACTGCCCAGTCTGGGCTTAAATTTCTGATTCTCCTGCTTCAGCCTCCCAGAGTGGTAGTATTACACACATGTACCGTGCAGACTTTTTTTTTTTTTTGGTATTTTGTCTTTACACTGAGCTGTATCTGCAATTTTTTTGTTTTGTTTTGTTTTGTTTTGTTTTGGGTTTTTTTTTTTTTGAGACAAGTCCTCACTAAGTCACTAATTGTCTAGCCTGGGCTTGAATATCTGATCTTCCTGCCTCAGCCTCCCAAAGTGCTGGGAATACAAGCATGCAGCACCATCCCAAGTTTAACAATATGTTGTTTAAAAGTATAGGTGGCACACACCTGTATCCCAGCACTTGAGATGAGGCAGGATGATCATTGTGCATTTGAGAGCATCTTGGGTTACAAAGTGAGCTCAAGTCAGCCTGAACTGCATAGCAAGACCCTGTCTCAAAAAGCAAAAAAAAAAAAAAAAAAAAAGTACATTAGGCAGATATATCATGAAGCATTATTTCCTCTTTTCCATATTTTCTGTAAAGTGGTTATATTTTTTCAGTAATATTAGCAAAAGATAGCATATGCAATGAAATGAGAACATCTATAGCAATTACTTTTATAATTTAACATTATATTCTAAAATATTCTCTGCAGCTCCTGCTCCCCTAATTTGAACCTTCTAGGGTCCTGCTCTCTTCACTGTTTGCATGTCGATGGTCTGTCCCTGGGTAAGGGACAGCATTACTGTGGTGGGTTTCTGTGCTGAGGGCTGATGCAGGAGATGCCAGTTTCACCTCTGTTCCTTAGCAGGGGAGCTCTGTAGTGTCCACTTGGCTTTCAGTTCTTGAACCTGTGGGCAGCTGCTCCCAGACCCCTTGCCTCCCCTCACAAACACATAGTGCCACTCAGCCACTAAGTGCCCTTTCTGTGTGGACATTCACCTCCTGTTAGGAGCTCGGTCCTTTCCCAGGTTCTTCCAGTAACATCTCCCAGTCTGGAGCCATCTCACTTCCCTCCCAAGGGAAGCTTCTGCACATGCCAACAGGAAAATTCTAGTAGAAAGATTTCCTTATATGAATTTTTTAGTGCTTATTGATGCTAATGGTAGTAATAATAATAACATCATAGCATATGATGGTAATAATAACCAATATTTATTTGAAAGTTTATAGTGGGTTTTATTTTATTTTTAATTCCGGGGTTCAAACTCACAACCTCCCACTTGCCAGGCAGGCACTTATGCCACTGAGCTAAATCCCCGGCTACAGTAGGTTTTAAGTGTACCAAACACCAAGGTAAGTTTTTCCCCCTGCATAATTCCACCTATTCCTCACAGCAGTCCACCTTCTCAGTGCATGAAAATACAGGCTAGCAGGGGCTATGCTGGCACCCTGCCACCACCATCCCAAGAATGGGAGAATGGTTGAATCTTGCAGAGATCAGATTATCTCCAGGACTGCCAGGTGACCCTTACAAACAATGGTCCTCAAGACCAACCAACCTCAGACCTCCCTCTTTGGGCAAGGACCCCACCAGAGGGCAGATACCAGAATATGGACCAGCGGTGATGTGACCTCTTTCAGGTCTAAGTTCTGTTAGAGAAATCAATGCATAGCCAGTGCAGAGAATCTAGTACTTTCTAGACACTGATGCATTTCATTTCTGGGAATCAAACCCAGTATGTCAATGGGTCCAATTCTCAGGGGAGAAACCTAATTTAGGAAAATGATTATAGCTTACATTTGTCTAGCACTTTACATTTTACAAAGTTCCTCCACTTACTTTATCTCATTTGATCTTCATAATTATGCCTGTGCTTGAGTATGATTACCAGGAAACAGAGAGGTTAAGTGGTTTGCCTAAGGTCACACAGCTAATAAGTTGCAGAGCCGACTGAAAATTGAATCCACCCTTTTGACTCCCAATCTGGTGCTCTTTCGGCTCTGCACAGCAGACTTGAGTGTCTTCTAAGGCTTACATTTTAAGAGCTTCACAGAATGGGTAACTTAGACGCTAGGATTGCTGAACCCCAGCTGCTTTTTCCTCTGAAGAAAGAATCTCACTGCCCCTGCTGCACTGTCACCCCATCTCTAATCATCTCCTTCTTGTCTTCATTCCTCTCAAACCCTCTTTTGTCATTTGCATTTTGAAACTGTTTCCTTAATTATTCTCCTGCTGTTGGAAACCTGCTCTCCTGGCTTTGTGGCATCCTTTGATTTATCTCTGTCTGGATAACAGCTCCCCGATTCTCCTTGGGGAATTCAATTTTCATTCATTTTTCTGCAGGGCTAGATTGATATAGACCCTCTGCCCCGGTCCATATTACTCATCCCAGCAGAGAGAACCAGGGAGACCAAGCCTCAGCCCAGGCCCTGGGGAGCTTCTGTCTTGTTCAGGGAGCCACAAGGAGTTCTCCAATAAAAGGACAGGGGCCTTTGCTCCTCTCCATCTGTCCACCCAGCCCTCCCAGTCATTTGTCACAGGCCCCTTTTGTGGACCCACCACTTTGTCATTTGTCTCCTTTTCTTCCCAGAACCTTGCAGGGATCTCTCCTCACCAAGATGCTGATCAGAAGGCAATTGCTGTTCGTCTTAAACCTGCCCTATGTCCTTGACATGGGAATGTAAAAACCATGGAAAGGAGATAGCCCTGTGCTTGGGAATGTAACTCTGAAAAGAAGATTCTGATTCAGTAAGAGGCTGTGAAAGACAGAAAATGACACTAAGGGAGAAGAAAAATAACAGTATCTAACACATAATGACAGCACTGGTCAAGGTCCACCTTCTGTGTTACTCATTTAATCCTGAAAAATCCTTCCAGGAAGGTACTGTTATTCTTTCCATTTTTCAGATATGAAAGCTGAGGCACAAATAGGCCAAATGATATGATATGCCCGGGATTGTACAGGTGGTAAGCACTGGAAGCAACATCTGTTTATAGGCAGCTTGGCTCTGTCCTCCACAGCCTTACCAGCATCATGAAATAACCCATATTTGGAGATCCCTGAGCTTAGCTGGTGATAGGTCTGTGTGGAGTCTATGAGCCAGTAAAGCCAAGTCCTCTGGAGCCATGCATGCAGCCATCTTACCCCATGACCTGTGTGCATATGGGAACTGGGGAAAGAATTTGGGAATTTGGTCTTGTTCTGATTTCAGAGTTAATTTTCTTGATCTCCCATAAAAAATCTAAAGTATTTAGATCATTCCTTGTGCACTGATTGAGCACTTATTGTATGTGAGTTCCATGATGGGTCCTGGAAGCTACTGACCTGGAATGCCAAGCCCAGATAGTCTTAGCTTGCTTTGGGTAGGCTGGCGGCATTTTTGTGAGATCAGGCAATGAAGCCCTCAGGTGCCTAGACCTTCACTGCCAGAGAGGGAGTCTGAGACCTGGGTTGGCTAAAGATTCTCAGATCACCTGCTTTCAAATGCCAACTTGGTTATAGCCTCCTCGGGCAACTCTTGGGAAGGTCCTTGAGTTTCTCTTGTTTCACTAGGTAAACTGGATACAATAGCAGTCTCCCCACAGAGTGTCACCACAGCACCCAGGAAGCTCTTTCCATAGAAAGCTTAGCTCTCATCATGTATGAGCCCCTGGGCAGTAATCTGCCTTTTTTTCTTCTTTTCTATTTATGACCAAAACTATGGAAAAAGAAACTTCCTGAGCCAGGTGTGGTGGTGCACACCTGTAATTCCAGCACTCGGGAGACTGAGGCAAGAGGATTGCCATGAGTTCAAGGCTAACCTGGGCTACAAAGTGAGTTCAAGTTCAGCCTAAACGGCATAGCAAGACCCTGTCTCAAAAAATCAAAAAGAAGAAGAAAGAAAGAAAGAAAGAAAGAAAGAAAGAAAGAAAGAAAGAAAGAAAGGAAAGAAAGAAAGAAAGAAAGAAAGAAAGAAAGAAAGAAAGAAAGAAAGAAAGAAAAAAGAAAAACTGTTCCTGAGTTTTAAAGCAAAGACTAGAATTTAGGAGCTCATCTTTCCTAGGCGTATAGTTGGGACAGAGAAAGACCTACAGCCACAATTGCGGGCTAGCTTTTGTTTTTCCCCTTTAGAGCTGGAGACCTGATCTTTCAGTTTGGCGAAGGGCTGAGGTCAGTGTATCAGAATGGCTAAATGGGTGAAAGTCTTGCTGTCTTGGGGAAAGCTCTGACTCCACCTCAAAAATAGTTACTCTGCCTGCTGGTTGCTCAAACCAAGGCGGCAGGAAGGAGTCTCTAATACAAAGAGCGCAATTCTGTATCTTCTCTTCTGCCCATACCACCTTGCAACTATACTCTCTTCCTTGTGGTTTGTTACCCAAGTTTACTTCACCTCCAAGTCTATTTGAAAAAAAGGCTGAGGTTCCTGATGCAGAACAGCTGGAGCAGGTCCCCTGAATCCCAGAATGATTCCTGGAACTAACATTTTTATAGAGTTTTACAGTTTTTTCAGTGCCCTCACATATCTCCCCTAATCCTCACAAGGGAGAGAAGGGCAAATGCCAGGCCCATCTCTTTGTAGAGGAGAAGGCAGAAGCATAATAAGTTCGAGCTATCTGCCCTGCCATACCCAGGGCTCAGTTGCAGAGTGTCTGATCACGTGATCCATCTCTGCTCCTAGAGAGGGTGCTATGCATGGCCAGGAGGAAGGGTGGAGAGTCCAGCCTGGCTCCATTTGAAATAGCTGCAGGTGTCAAAGCTAATCTATAAAACAACCCCGTCATCATCTTGGTGAAAGATTTTACTGGAGGAGCTTAACTCAGCAGTTTCCTCTCAGGAACTGACTTACAACCAAAAAATGGTAGATGTGTTAGATGTGAGCAGAGGTGACAGGAGAAAAGCCCAGGCCTTTGTGAGAGGAGAAGCCAGGAGGCGGAGCCTCCTAATGCTAGAACTCCAGGACTTCAGTGTCCATGCCAGCTCTGCTGACTGCTGGCAAGGGAGGAGGAGGGATGAAGCACAGGTCCCGGCACACAGTTCACCTCCCGTAGCTGTTAACCATCTTTAGTGTGCGAGGACAGGGAGTTCAGCGCCTGTTAGGTCTCACTGCATGGACTTTCCTTTTCACAACCCTAGCTTACTATAAAGAGCTGGTCCTTCTTGGTCATTCACCTTACTGCTTGTAAACTGACCTATAAGGCAGAGACCAGGACCCTGGAACTTGCAGCCACAAGAAAGAAATCCTGAGAGCTTTCCTCAGGCAAAAGATTTTACCTGAGAAGCTTTCTGCAGACAAAAGAGCTTACCTGAGAAGCACTCTGTAGAGGACATAAATCCTCCAGCTAGATGTATCTGAGTTTTATGAAGTTAAACTCTGAGTCTTCCTTTTCCTGTGTTTGGGACATTAATATTCAGGTGGTTCTCCTGAGAAAGGGGTTGTTGGGAGACCACGGAAAACTAATGTGAGAAGATCCTAAGGGAAATGCTCCACAAAGGTTTATTCCACTCCCTGAAGCCCTTTGCAGGACCCCTCAGGCTTACTACACTTATGATCATCCGGAATCTTTCTTAAAATATTACAGCTTCTGGCTCAGCAGGTAGAGGCCCGAGTCTGCCCTCATAATGGTTTTTTTGGGTGATACAGGTGCTGCTGGCTTTTACCTGCTGAGCCTTGGGGACCAGGCACCCTGGGCATGGCAGTGAGTGAGCTCTAGGACTCTCCCCTCTGTGCAGCAGCCACCAGCCTGGTGTGGCTCTGTAGGCCCGAGATGAGGCTTTTCACACTGAGGTGTGTGATAAATGTAAATTATGGATTGGATTTTGAAAAGTGACTATGTAGGGAAGAAAGTGAAATATCTCATTAAGATTAAAAAATTTTTTTGTATTGAAGTAATAATATTTTTGGATATATTGAGTTAAATAAAATCTATTATTAACATTCATTTTACTTGCTCCTTCTTTTGCCATGGCTATTAGGAAATTTAAAATTACCTAAGTGACTGGCTCTCTTGTCTGGGCAGCCCTTGTCTGGGGTGTTCTGCCTTGCACGGTACAGTACACACTCAGGCACATATAACATGCACACGCTGGCATGAAGAGCTCCGTTTCCTCCTAGAAGTTTCTAGCACCAAGTGAGGACTAATAAGTGTTTGGTTGGTGAATGGACAAGGAGGATCCCACAGATGTAGCCCCAGGAGCCATGGGCCCAATGCTGAAGAGGAGACCTCAGCTGCATGAGAGCCCCTGGAGCTGAGCAGGTGGCAGAGCCTGAAGAATGACTGTCTCCCCCTTGCAGTTGACCCTGACCTGCCGTCCATCCATTCTCTGTCATCTCCAGCACTGCCCTCTGCTCTTTTCAAAGCGTTGATGGCAGAGAGAAAGGAATTCGGGTGCCCGCCCCCCCTCCAGATAAAGAGCATAGGACTGAGAGGAACCAGTCACTATCACAGCAGTGCTTGAAGTCCAGGATACACTGTGCCTGGCAGGTTTCCTTCCTCCCTGAAAGCTCATTTTGATAACTGCCTGGGTCTCACCCTGCTCTTCTGCTCCCCTCCCCCAGAGTTCACATCACCGCAGCTTCTCTTTGCAGTCTTCACTCCAGCCCCACTGGGAAAGTGAATGACCCCACTGCTCAAGGCAGCAACTTCAGGAGATGACCCCCCACCCCCACCCTGACGTTAGTGGGAGACTCACAGCCCAGATTCCCACAGCTTCTAAGACCCCAGTGACCAGAGTCAGATCTCAGGGCCCTGAAGTCTGAGGTCAGATGTGAAGGTTGGCTGGAGGGAAAGCCAGCCACAAGAGAAACTAGGGGTGTCCCCAGGGTGCTGGGGAGCTGGGATGTGCTTCAAACCACAGGGCTCTTGGCCATTCTGTCCCCTCCACGGAGGCCCCAAGTATATACATGTGAGCTCACCCCCAACCACCCTCGTGTTGCCCCACCCTCTCCTGAGGACTCTCCCTCGCCAAGCCTCTGACGCTATGCAGGACAAAGAGAGCTCTTGGAATCAAGTGAACTTACCAGAGGTCAGGGGGAGAATCTGCCTTCATAGTGAGGATTGGGAGGAGCCTCCCCGGAGTGGCTGTTCTCTGGAGCCCAGGCACTGCAGAGCAAAGTCAAGGTCTTGTTGGCTGCTGCATCTCATCCATGGAGTGAGCTGGGAAGGGCCAGGGCAAGGTGGATTGCCCCAATAGAGCTAGGCAGAGCTGGGAGGAGGCCTTCTCCTCTTTTCTCTGAAAGAAGGTGCTCTGCTCCCCCTTGGAAGCTAGGGAAAGGAGGATCTGCCTAGGGGGAGGGTAGCAGAGGGGCTGGAGACCGCCTCAGAGAAAATTAAATTGCACTTGAGGGCAAATTCTATTAGGGAATAGAGCCTGCCTCTCAACAGCCTGCATCCATTTAGGTGATTAGCTCAGCCCAGCACCTCCACCCAGGGCCTGGCCAACTCTGTCCTTCTACTAGGGGAACCAGGTCAATGGTCTCTGGGGACCCAGCCATCGCGCTCCCCTCCTACTCTAGCCTTTGCTTACCATGCACAGCCAACAGGCCCTTTTGGAAGTGGTCAGTAGGCAGTGAGCACTCTAGGTCCTCCTAGAGCCCCTCAGGAGTGAGGTGTCATGCAGGGCACATGGATACAAAGCCAGGCATAGCCTGGGGCAGGTACAAGGGAAGTCCCAGGTTTGCAGGCAAGACCCCTGCAGGGGAAGTCCCTCCTCTGCTGTCTGTCAGTGCTGGCCTTGTATCCACCAAGGTGCTCAGGAAGGCTGGACTCCAGGGCACTGGGAGACAAGAAGGTGAAGATGGCAGCAGGGTAGGAATAAAAGTAAAGAGTTGGGTGGGAAACAGGGTCTGTCTGAGGTGGCAGGAGCTGGGACCAGCAAGTAAATAGAGAGAAATACAAATGGCGGACATTCGAAGAATGTCAAGCATATTGTAAAGTAACAGAGGCTACAAGTGAATGGTAAAATAAATTCATCTATAAGATGGGTTTAGCTGGGCATAGTGGCACAGGCCTGTAATCCCAGCACTGAGGAGGTTGAGGCAGGAGGATTGCTAGCCTGGGCTACATAGTGAATTCAAGGTCAGCCTGAACTACAGAGTGAAACCCTGTCTCAAAAAACAAAACAAAACAAAAATACATATATGGCTTGATGATAATAGCATGCACTTCATGGGCTTCTATGCTGTTTCAGTGCTTACTTGCTGTAAGAGTTGAGCAAGTTTTGGAGGTGCTATCTGCACTGAATTTATGTTCATACCTTGCTTGCCGTGTCCAGGCTTCAGGAGAGGGGTCTGGATCCCAGGTCCTTGGAAACCCGATGCTGAGCCTGTATTTTCTGGCACCAGTGGCACTTCAAGGCACTGGATTCACAGGCCAGTCTCAATCTGCAGGACTCCCTTCTGGACACTGCTGGCTGTCTGTCCCATGAAGAGATGGTCTCTCTTCATGCTGACCAGTGAGTCAGCCTGGTGCAGTGTCCTTCAAGAATCAAGTCTGTGGTGGCTTCAAACATAGCTGCTGTGTGGTTCACTAAGGAAGCCCTTTACCATTTAGATCACACTAGTTCCCCATTGCAATTTAAAAAAAAAAGGTTTGATTTCCTCAGTTTCTGGCTATAAAATTATTTCATTTGTTTAACAAATTTTTTTGTTTGTTTATATATTTAAAAAACTTTATTATGTGCCTGCAAGGTGTTCTGAGGAGAGCCGGCCCAGTTTCCACAGCAAGGAGAGGCATGAGCACACTCACCTGACAGTGAGTTCTGAGAACACGCAATATGTATGAGCCATTGGCCATGTCTGGCAGCGTAAATTATCTAGTTTATGTGACCTTCCTCTCACAGGCTCTCCTAAGGCCACCCCTGTGCCATGGGGACACAGAATTCTAGCCCCGAGTGAACGTAACCTTTAAAATGAAAGTTAAACTTTGTATTTATGTTGCTGAGGCAGTTGTGCTAACCCAAAAAGCAAGAGATAGAGAAAAGGGGTATCAGAGAGAGGAGAAGGGACCGTGTGGTCTGTGTAGACCAGGGCATTCCCGGGGTTGTGACTTGAAGGGAGAAGCCCCTTCCCCAGCTCAAGGTCTCTCCTAGCTGGGCCGCTCCAGCCCAGCCACAGGCTCCATGACCCCCTCCCCAACCCCTGCTCCCTGTCCTATTTCTGGGGCACAGGTTTGGCTTCACTCATTAGCTTCACTCTGAAGAAAGCCTCCTGCCAGCCAGTTTGAGACCTTAGGCAAAGTACCCAGCCACACTGACCCTTCATCACTCCCAGTCACTCAGGAGTCATATGGAGTCACTCACTGCTTGGTACCTGGTCACACAAGGTGATCCATAGATGGGGAGGTTGTTTTGCAGTCCTGAGCTCCTTTCTTTAACCCTTTCCTCTGACTGTAAAGAAATGTTCTTGTTCACCCTTCTAGTTCCAGCTATAAGCAGAGGGCCCAGCATATGATGACATCTTGAGAAATATTTGTGACATGAATGGAGAGAGTAAATGAATGTACAAAAACACTCACTGATATAGCTGAAGATTGGGGAGAAATCCAAGCACATCCTCTGTGGGTCAGTGAGGCTGAGGAAGTGACATCCACTCTTGGGAGCAGCTGAGCAGTAGATGGTGGCTCTGTCAGCCCTGCTTAGGTTATCAGACCTGTTATTGGTGTGGTCAGCTGGCTGGATAGTCACGGCTCTGAGGCTGTCAGGGCCTCACTTACCTCTCATCTGTAATGGTTCCTGGCTGTTTATGCACTTCCTGCTCTCCTGTGGCACTCTACAGACTTTATTACATTCGCCACATGGCCTCCTGTGATGAGAGCTAAAGAAGCCTGGGAAAAAATGATCCAGAAACCAAGGTACCCAATTCTGGTTCAGCCATTGTTGACCAGACGAAGCCTGGGGGTTCCTACCTCAGAGCTCTTGGGGTTCATTCCCAGGCCAGAAGTGCATGCCCCATGACTGCCTGCTTTCCAAGCACTGGACATTCCTTAAGCCAGGTTCGGGAACCTGGTGTCAGGTACCTCTCGGTGTCACAGTATCATATCCTCAGACTGGAGGACACCTTTCAGATCCTCAGCCCCTGAAGAATTATGTCTGCTAGGTGCCCATGGTGATGATCATGCAGCCAACAGATAAACAAAGTGGACACCAGAGGCTGCATTTTCAGAGGCAGCCAGGACCATTTCTAGGCTGTCTACAATAGGACTCTTGCTTCTCACAAAGTTTTGCTTTGGAATAAATTCAGATGGAAATTTGATTTTTCTCTAGTTGTCTATATAACATATGCTTAGTAGTTAGCACTTGCATTATTGTAAATACCTCCACAATGACTTCAGTATCTGGGGCTGTTTGCTTTTTTAATCTCCAAAATTCAATTTAAGATCTTTGCTCCCTCAAGGTGAACAGTTAATTTTTAACTGAATTTTAAAACTTTAACTATTTTCTTAGAAAACAAAAATGAATTTCTCTAAAACATTTGGTTGCCATTGACATAATGACACCCTTAAAAGATTAAACAATATCGTGTGTGCAACACAACGCAATGCATTCTCTCCAGGGAGTGGGCTATTGGGGATCTTTCTGACCCAAGTGATCACTAAAGCCCACTTGGCAGCATGGTTTACAGGTGGCCCCAAGGAACCATGTCTTTGGTATTCGTGCCTTAGTGGAGTCCCCTTCTCTTGAGTCTGGGCTGGACTTGTGACTTGCTTTAAAATGCAGTAGAAGTGACAATGAGCCAGTTTTAGGGCTAAAATTAAGAAGATGTGGCATTTGAGAGAGCTTTGAACCCCACTCATATAAAAAATTCAACTAGCTCACTGGAGAGGCCTCAAAGAGAGACTATATTGAGGGGAAGACAGGCGGGATGGGGAAAGGAGAGAGAGAGAGAGAGAGAGAGAGAGATTGAGATTCAGTTAAGCCCAGTCTTCAGCTTGCCTGTCAGCTCAACACAGCCACATTAATGACCCTGGCAAGACTTGCAGAAGAGCTGTCCAGTGGAAACTAGCCCAGACTGCAGAGTCATGAACAAAGAAAACGGGCACTGTTTTAAGCTATGGTCTTTTGGAATGGTTTGTCAGAAAGCAATGGGTAACTGAACTTAACTGAATGCAGCATCGGATTAAACCCAATATCTCAGCAGTGTAGCAGAACAGTGACCACAGTTGGCAGGATGCTCTAACATTTTAGAGTGACATCATCTAGAATATGTGATCTCTTTGGTGACTAAGATATAGGAAGAGAAATTGGAGAGTTGGACATGTTGGTGTAAAGGTGACCGATGTTACTTCCTGTCACATTTCAGTCTACAATTAGTCATGTGGCCCATTTCGCTGTAAGGGGAGCAACAGACCACCTGGTGAGCATTACTGCCACTGTCAGTGCTCTTAGAGTCACTCAAATTTTCAAATCTCTGTGAGCAACTTGAAAGTTCGTTGATAAGGAGTAGTGATTTTGCTAACGTAGAAATTGCTCCTATTTTACGCTATTGTAGAAGTAATACATACGCTTTGCAAATAATTCAAACACAGATATACAATAGTAACAAGCAAATGACCCTTGATCCAGGCTGGGGTTGGATGGGGAAAAGTTTCACATGTGGGAACAGCACACACAAAGGCAGGGAGGGAATGGGTATGAGATGGGCCCTACTCTCCACCTGGGAAGGGAGTGCCTATGGGGTAGCCAAGGGTCAGTTAGAGAAGTGGACATGTGTCAGTTTGCACCTGGGCAACCACAATACAGGATAAGAACTTGGGCCTCAGGCCTGCACCTCTCAGACCATAAATACCCACAGCTGTGCTTTCTCCTGTTGAACCCCTGACCAGCCTGCTGCCTACTGGATCCAGCCCACTCTTTCAGACTCTGCCTTCATGCTCTTAGTATCTTTGCCCCACTCTTTCCTCCCGCACTGTCCCCACCCCAGCATGCATGCAAATCTGGTAAAGCCACTCCTCTTCCCACAGGGTCACCCTCCACCCCTGCTCAGACTCCACAGCTCCTATTTCTGTTCCTATCCTAAGAGATCTTTCAGAACTCTTTACCGGGCAGCCTCCTTGATTACAGGGCACTGCCTAGGTATTTGGTATGAATGTTACCACCCCTCCTTTTCCTCTGCCTCAGAAAAAGCCCACCCAAAGCTTTCTGCTGGAAGGGACAAAGTTTCAGGGTCAGCGCTTCTATAGGTAACTGTCTCATCAGCCGAAGTGTCTGTGACTGTGGCCTCCTGGAGCAGATTTTTTGTCATTGTTTGTTTGTGTTTTTTTGAGACAGTCTTGCTCTGAGCTCCAGGCTAGATTTGAACTGAGTCCTCCTGCCTCAGCCCCCTGAATGCTGGGATTACAGGACTGTGCCCCTCTGTCCAACTCCTCTGGAGCAGTTTTAAAACATGTCCACAAATTCTTTGACATTTTCTCCTTAGCACACCCACAACATCCAGTCAGTCTTTTCAGTCACAGAAACATGACAGTGATGACAAGAAGTGTTGCTCAGACCACAGGCTGCACACAGAAAGGAGTTCTTCCAGAGAGAAACAGAATTAGCCACACTCCCCTCCAGCTGGGGAGGTGACAGCTTCCTTTAGGCTGGTAATCCACCATGAAGGCCTTGTTTCACACTTGCTGCTCAGGAACAGGCCTACAGGGAATTGCTCCTGGAGAGTGAAAATTGAAGCCCTGTCAGGGTAATTTGTCCATTTTACCACACACATTTGGGGGCTGGCGCTGAGGGTCTGAGCTGGGGCGGGTTGTGACTAAAATGAGTCTCAGAGAGATGAGAGCTGGGCCCCGTTACTTGTCAGGAGAGGGCAGCCAGCTAACCAGCAAACCAGCTGCTGGCCCTGTCCTGTGTGCTTCCTGTCCTGGGCCCTGCCCCTCCCAGAACAGGTGCAGGAATCACCCTCCAGGTTGGCCCCACAGGCTCACCTAGGCTCTGCCGGGGATGATGGTGGCAAACGTTTCCTCCCAGACTGTAGCCCCTCACTCACTCGCCTATGCAAAGAAGCCTTCATTATAGATAGGAAGTCCTGTTTTGTTTTTAAACTGGAAGTGAGTAATATCCCATTGTGCTCATTTTCTTTGTTTCTGTTTGTAGTAGTACATGTTTGTAGGACATAATGATTATATTTGTCATGAGGAGTTGGTACCTGTACATGACATGCCTTAATTCTTTTTTCTTATGCCTCTTCCTTCCCTCCCTTGCATCCTATTTAAGAAATGCTTCCCCATCACTCTGGTGCAATGACAGTCTCCCACATTTTCTTTTGATGGCTTTTGAGTTTCTCTCTCAATGTTTAGGGTTTCTAAACCTGAGCCATCCATCTCCAGTATAAAGCAGAGGCACACTTTTCTTTTTCCCATGTAGTGGTCAGTTTCTCTAGCACCTGAGACTGATGCATTGATTTATGATGTCACCTTTATTATATATCAGGTTTCATCCATGTATTTTTGAGTCTTCTGTTGAACTTTTTTGTGTTTTTTTTTTGGCATGGGGATCAAACTCATGACCTCTTGAACTCATGACCTCATATTTGCCAGGCAGGTGCTTGTGTCACTGAGTTAAATCCTCAGCCCCTTTCTGTTGAACTTATTAGGATCTATTGGTCCTTTTGTATCTTTTCCTACAGTAAAATCACACATTTTTTGGTCATTAATCATGAATTTTTGGTAGTATGTTTTAATTTTTATTAGGACAGGTTCTCCCACTTTGCTCTTTTTCCCCCAAAACCTACTCATTGTAGGGACTGTTTTATAAATTTTTCTTTTGAGACAGACTCTCACTAACTCACTAAATTGTCTAGACTAGGCCTAAACATACAATTCTCCTGCTTCAGCCTCCCAGAATCATCCATGGACTCTAACATTCCATATAAATTTCAGAATCAGGTTATTCAGAATGAGCCTGGCTCCAAACTCATGATCCTCCTTCCTGAGCTTCTTGAGTGCTGGAATTATAGGCGTGCACTACCATGCTCAGCTTCCATGTAGATTTTTGACTGATGTTTGACGTTACATGTGAAGTTAGTTTGAGAGCTTATGCTTATAATCTTTATTTTTTGGTGCTAAAGATTGAACCCAGGACCTGGGCATGCTCAGCATGTGTTCCACTACTAAGCTGCAGCTCCAGCCCCATCTTAAAATCTTAAGCTGTCCATCTGCATCACAGAGCATCTGTCTGGTTAGATCTGTGTTTTACTTTCTCCACAACAATAACACTCTGTAAGATCCTTATTCAGTTATTTCATTATTTGCTGATGGTCCATTTCTTACAATATTGTACCGTAGAAATATAAACACTTCTCCTTATGTCCCCAGTAGATATTACTGACCCCACTTTATTCATGATAAAAACTGAAGTACAGTGAAGGAGAACTTGCCAAGGTGGCACAGGTATTCAGCCACAGTGCCATGATCCATAATGGAAGAAAAGTGAGGAAAGGTGTTTTTGATTAGACATGGAGGGTCCGGTGCTAAGCTACAAGATTTGGTTTTTATCCCCATCGGTAAAAGGGAGATCCTGAAAAACTGTGAACAGGAACAAGATGACAAGAAAGGAGAAATTTAGGAGGTCCCCCCATGGGACAGAGCAGGAGAGTGCTGAGTACAAGAGACAGGGCAGAGACAGCAGCAAAAACAGGGAGAGAACCCTTGGGTCACCCGGACAAACAAAACCCATCAACAAGCTGGGAAAGGGGAGCTTTCTAGTCCTGGGAGAGAAAACAGAAATCCTGCTGAGTAGCAAGACCAAGTCCAAAACTTGTATTTTTGACAACCAGAGAGAACTGGAGGAGTGAACTTTCCAGTAAGAAGGTGCTGAAGATGGAACTGAAGTTCAGAAGCGAAGACAGGTGAGAGATGATTTGAGAGAGACAAAGCTACACTCCGCATGTGTGGGCAGCTCTGCACAGGCTGGCGTTTCCTTGTGGTTGTACAGAACAGATCTAAAAGAACATCTAAGCCCCTAGGGCTGCTGTTTGATCCAGGGAGGGGAACTCAGTGGCTGGGAGACCAAGCCAGGAGAGAGACCTTTTACTTGGTGTCTTTTTGGATCTTTTTTTTTGAACACTTAAGTATGCATTACCTAGTCAAAGCAATTAATGAAATTAAATTCTTACAAAAGAACAGAAGACGAGAAAGGACATTGGGAAATACAAAGGGCTTCAAAGACATTTTTTGCCTTTGAAGAATGGTGCTGTACCTCAGAGAAAAACCCTCTTTGGAATTCCCAGGGTAAGGCAGGGCTCCTGGTTTCCGATGCTCCACACCATAATGAAGTGACCTGGACAACTTTTCGCTCCTGATGCCTGGTGCCCAACATCACCTGAAGCCAGCTCATACTTCTCCCAGTGGTGCTGGCTGCCTGGATGTCCTTTACTGCATGCAGATGAAACTCAGGCTCAGAGAAGCAGTTGCCCAAGGCAACACGACCAGTAAGTGGAAGCATCAGGATTTGAACCCAAATCTCCTTGACTTTAGAATTGCCCTTTTTCCTAGTGGAGCTTCTCCCCAATAATTTGCTATTTACTCATCTAAACTTTATTCAGCACTTTTTGTTATTTACTCATCTAAGCTTTATTTAAACACTTTTGATGCTTAAAGCTCTGAACACAGCACTGAAACATAAAAATGGATGACTTGCTTGGAGAGGTACAGATCACAGAACGTGTCCCTGTTCAATCAAAGCTACTTATTGATTACCAGTTATGTGCCATGCTCCAGTTTAAGAGAGGGGCTGCAGTGAGAAAAAATGATGACCATCCTGTCCTTGTGGAGCTTGGAGGAACTAGTTTGGAGACAGTAGTCAGGAACCCATACTGCAATGTAATAAGTACTCTTATGAAGGCTGCTAAGGGTGCTCTGGAACTCTAAGGCTGGGTACCTGGTTCAGGCTTGGAGGGCCAGGAGGGCTTTTCAGAGGGATTGGTGTTTCAGCTGAATCTAAACTGGGTCACAGCTCAAATGCCTGTAGGACAGGAAATGAGTGACAAGCTAGGTCCATTCTTAGTCACAAAAGTGCTCTACCTGAATGTCACACACAAGGGTGTATTCTTAGGCAAAGTTCTCTTTAATTTTTCTGAAACATGACCCATGTAGTTAGAGACATAATACACACTTCTTCTAAATCAGCAGTGTGACTGTGGTGATACGTGGCAACTGTTCATTGGCCTCCATAGTGGAAGCTTAATGAAACAGGTGGGGAGGCTGGAAAGGAATGGATGCTTGCAGCCGTGAGGGACTCATACCCACATGCGAAGGTCTTCTGAGTGGCAGACTTGTAGGTTGTTCCAGGTTTTAATTAAAACCTCCGATGATTTCTTTAGGGTAGATTTTTATGCAGTAATAGTACTGAATCAAGGGAAGTAAATATATTAAAAGTTAATATATATATTGCCATATTATTTTTTCAGAAACACTATAAAACTCACATTATCACTTTCCCAGTGTCGGGTTGAATTGTTATATGATGTATAAAAATAATTGTTCATTAATTTTTCACTTTTTTGATTATTAAAATAGACTATTGTTTTTATTCTTTTATAAACTGACAGTTAATGTTCTTGGCCCATTAAAAGTGTGAACTATACAAGTAATAAGTACTTATTAAAAATGAAAATACAGATGAGTAAAAAGAAAACAGGCACCCACAATCCCATCACTGACCACTAGCCAATACTAACACTTTGGTGTATATATTTCAGGTTTTCACCCATGTTCAAATGTTTTATTTTTTCTTTTAAAAATTAAGATCTTCTGGGTGTGGTGATACACCCCTGTAATCCCAGCTACTCAGGATGCTGAGCAGAAAGATTTAAGTTGGTTTAGCAAGACCTTGTCTCAAAATCAAATCAAAAGGAGTGGGGATGGAGCTCAGGGGTAGAACACTTGCTTAGCATGTGTGAGGCCCTGGTTTCAATACCCCTCATCTTAAGATATGGAACTATTTTTTATAACTTGATAGTTTTACTTATAATGTGGTTAAAAATAATTTAAGATTATGTATTCACATCATTTTTAGTGTCTGCATTATATTCCTTGTAATCAGGTACCAGAATTTAACCAATCTCCCATTTGGGACTTTAAGTTAATCTTATTTTTGATATTATAAATATTCATCATATAGCAAATCTTAGTAAATACTTTCAATTACTGCCTTAGGATAAATTCCAGAATAAAATCATTGGATCAAAGGTTACATACATTTTCCTAAAGCTTTTAAAATATTTTACCAGCTATATTATGTTATGAGTTACTGTACATATTTCCTAAAGGTTGTAATCATTTATGCTATCGATAGTGGTATATGAGAGGACTCGGGGGCAGATTTTATTTTCTTAAATGGCCTCAACAGTAACTCCCATCTCACAGAGTTTTCCAGAACTCTGTCACAGACACCCTCTTTGCAAATGATGGCCATGATAGCGCCCAGGACACCTGCCCTTGAACCTGTGCAAGCCTTCATATCTGCATCCTGGGCAAGCCATTGTATCTGCCTCAGCCAACAAAACAGCCAAAGCAATGCTGTGTGACTTCTAAGGCTGGCACACAAAAATGCCACCACTTCTACCTTGTCCTCTTTGGATGCTGGCTTGGAGCCCAGCTACCATGTTGTGCAGAAGCCAGAGCAGCCCATGAAAAAACCTACGAGGACAGAAACAGTGACCGCTGTCCACGGCCCCAGCCCAGCTTCCAGTCTACAGCCAGCATCCATTTGCCAGATGAATCCCACCCACATACACCACATGGGGCAGGGAGAACTGTCCTCTGCTGAGTCCTTCTCACATTGCAGATTCATGACCAAAATGAAAACTGTTTCAAGCCACTAAGCTTTGCAGTGGCTATTACACTGCAATAAATGATATACTTCATTTCTCTTTACTGTAGCTAATTCTGGATATAATTATTATTATTTATAATTATTACTGTATTTATCAATAGGATATAGAAAAACAAGTCTCATTTGTTCTTGATATTTTGGCCCATTACTTTCAGTGCTTTTTGGCTGGGGATTTAACTCAGTGGCACAAGCACCTGCTGGGCAGGCACAAGGTCATGAGTTCGATCCCCAGTTCCAAAAAAAACTTTTAGTGCTTTTTGGATTTACAGTAGAATGTTAGGATCCTTTAGTCCTTTTTATCTTCCTTGTCACTTGTTTTCCTTTCAAGAGAAATTGTAAGAAAATTAAAAACATGATTAAGTCAGAACCAGGACTAGGACCAAACTACTGAAACACTCAATCTCAAGATGGGCTCCTACACTTATGGGAGCCTAAGCATAAACATCCCTTCACTTGTGTTCCTGACCCCTCCTTGCCCTAGCCTTGCTTTACAGTTATCCAAATCTCACTCTGCAGATACAGCCACAGTTCGTAGTTGGGTGTATATTTTCTCAGACTTCCTCTAGATAAACATTAACATGCAGACATGTAACAATAATACTTTGTATGTTTATAGAAATGTGTCCTTCTTGAACATTTCCAGCTCAACACATGCAAACCTAGCCTATTCCTTAGATGATATATCACACGAGTCATATTTCTTTGTCATACTTACAGAAACTATTGTACTAGTTATTAAATATTTGCCAGTTACTAAATTTGATTTTGTTAAATTTAAACTTAATTCTACAAAATGCTGTCAAATAGGTGGAATTTTTATCTTAAGTTTCCATGGCTTTTATGCATTTAAAAACAATGAAGTGATGACTATAGATAAAGATAAAATAATATACTTTTTTTTTTTTTTGGTACTGGGGATCAAACTCATGACTCCATGCTTGCAAGGAAGGCACTTTTGCCAGTGAGCTAAATCCCCAGCCCAATAATATACATCTTAAAAGCTAAGATTTTGAAAGCTTTCACCATAAAAATTGATGTCAGTATGTTTAATCATTACACTATGTATACCTGTGTGAAAATTCACATTACCTCATTAATATGTATAATTTTTATGTTGTTATGTATCTGTTAAAAATAAATTTTTAAGGCTGGGGGTTTAGCTCAGCGGCACAAGTGCCTGCCTGGCAAGCATGAGGTCATGAGTTCAATCCCTGATACCAATAAATAAATAAATTTTTAAAAATATAAAACAAAAAACTCTGTGAAGTATACAATTTTATTTTCCCATCTTAATTTTTTTTGCATAAGTCAATTAAAACTGCTGAGATGTAATTTGGTTTTCCCCACCCACCCATGTACAAGTGGGCTTATGCTGGATTTTCCCTCTAAATAACACTCTCAACATCAATGGCAATAGAATTCCTCCCTCTCCGAGCTAGAACTCTGAGCTACAAAAATCCTTGAGTACAGTGAAGCACAGCTGAATCTCAGCAGTCTGGGAGGCTGAGGCAGAAAAACTGCAAGTTTGACAACTTGTCAAGAACTGGGAATGTAGCTTAGTGCAAAGGCCTAGATTGAACCTCTCCCCAGTACTGCAAAAACAAAACCAAACATTGAGATTGTTGAAAATTTGGTGGGACATTGCACTGTGAGCAGATTCGAGCTAGGTAAGATTTTCGGTCCTTTTCAGTTATGATCTCTTCTGTGGTAGGCGGAAGGTCCCAGTCAGACACTGGTGATAGGTGAGTCCCACTGCAGTGCTGGAGGGAGGAGGTTTAACAGGCATTGCCTGAGGTCCCCTTTCCTCTGAAGGCAATGCCAGGGAAAGGCTCTTTGCTCTCAGTGTAGAGACGAGCAAGTCTTACCAAAGAAGTGCCTGGGAGTCACCAGCACTGTCAGGTGGGCTTTCTCTTAGATGTTCTTCAGTCTTCCCCACAGCCCTGTGCCCTCACACTAGCGGAGGTCCTCACCTGTTCCTGTGCTATCCAGGCTCTTCTCTGTGGCCCATCCCTGCACTCCCTGCCCACGGCAGCAGTGAAAGCGTCAGTGAAGAGGCTGGTGAGGATCCCCAGAGGCAAGCACCAGCCCATGCGGCCCCCACTGCCTTCCTTGCAACCATCAGCACACACACTGCCTGGGCTGTGCTCCTCCAGGAGGAAACTGCCTCTTTTGAAGGGAACTGGAACCCTAAGAGCCCGGGCCTCTCTCTTGAGTAATACTGGTGATTGACCCCAGGGCACTGAGATATATCCCCAGCTCTTTATCTTGTATTGAGACAATGTCTCCCTAAGTCACTAAATTGCCCATATTGGGCTCAAATTTGTTATCCTCCTGCCTCAGCCTCCCAGAGTATTGGGATTACAGGCATGCACCAGCACGCCCAGCTTTTCTCTAAAGGACACCACATTGCTGTGGTCAGTCAAGAGGGCTGAGGCCCAGGGGAGGACAAAGAGGGGATGAGAAGGGCAGTGTTTTCTCTCTTGGGGGGTGAATGACCCATGGCACAGCAGAGCAGGGGGAAAGCAAGGCCGGTTGGACACACAGAAGCTTCTCTTGGGCCCTGCTGTACTGTGGGCCACACAAGCAAGCACAAGGAGGTGAAGTACCCAGCTTCTGTATTTCTCTCGGGCTTTGGCTTAGTTCTTAAACCTGAGGTAGGAATCCCACTGGCCTGCTCACACAGTGGCCTCTCCACAGAGAAGGCAGGCAACTCAGTGGAGGGGAAGGAAAAGGGGCTGGGTGCCAGGATAGATGTGCTAGGAGGGACTCAGGGCAGCCCATGGGGGAGAGTTAGGCAGTGTTGGGCTGAGGGGGACAAGGGGCACTGCACATAGCTGCCAGGCAGCATGACAGCTCTGCCCTTCCAGCGTCCTGTGATCCTACCAAGATGCCGTTCATACAGGTGGTGGGTCCCTTCAACTTGGGAGTCCCCACCCACCCATATACAAGGAAGGTACTGCCAGGACACTCCTCCCCGTTCCTCCCCACTGAGCTAGTAATGAACACAGTACTGGAACCACAGGAAGAAGGATTGGCAAGCTAAGCCTGTGGCCTCATTTTACAGAGGAGGAAGTTGAAGCAAGGGAAGTTATTTCCCCAAAGTCATGCATGGCTGGTCAGTAACCATCTCTTTCAACTTTAAGGACCCCAACCCTCCATGGATCTGAGACAGAGAAGGTGGATTTCCTGGAGGGCAACCCCACTCTCTGCCATCAACACATAAGAGACATACACCAAAATCATCCCAAATGGTCTTCAGGGTATCAATCACCAGACTTAAGAGTTGAGAAAATCAAAAGGGTGATTGTCACCATATGAGGGAAGCAGGGCTGACACTCATATTTTGTCCTGAGACCACCACAGAGACAATTCTGCAACTGCTCCAAATGGAGAACATGAAATATGTATAAGAAGGCAGAGAAATCATGGCTCCAGGATTTGGGGGAGGTAGATCTCAGTTCAAGTCTTGGATCCATCTCTTGCCATTTGAGAGAACTAAGACAATTTATTTTGGTGATGGAAAAGAGCACAGAAAATCTGTTAATCTCTTTAAGCCTCAATTCTTCATCTAGGTTTGTTGGAAGAATAAAAATTTAAATAAGTGCAAACATTACCAGTGGTAGTTATCTTGGTTACTTTTCTCTCATTGCTGAGACAAAATACCTGACACCCAGAATGAAGAAGTAAAGGTTTATTTAGCTCAGTTTGTAGTTTTCAGTCCATAATTAGCTGGCTCCAAGGCATGGTAGTGTGGCAGAGGGGCAACCATTCGTGGTAATGGAAGACAGCAAAAGTATTAAGAGCAAAAAGAGAGGAGCAAAGAGAGAGGAGCAATGAAAGAGCAAGACTCTCTCTCTCCCTTATATTATATGCAGGTTACCTGCCCCAGGGTGGGTGTAGCACTCACACCCATAATCCCAGTTTGTGAATCAATCACAAACTCTAGAAGCCTGCCCCCATGACTGTATGAGGATTTGGATGGGGGAACCATCTAGACACAAACTGTTATTGATTCTGCAATAGCATAAACATTTCTAAGATGCAATCCAGGGCTCAAGAGCCCTCCTGGTGGAGCTCTCCACCACTAGTGGGGTGGATGGAACCAGCAGAGGAGTTATTTCCACTCAACATCTCAGTTGAGCCCTGGACAGCAGCATCTGCTGGGGTGGCTCAGAGGTTGGAGGAATAACCCCAGAGACATCTTCACAGAACATGCTGCGTGAATGGTGACTGCTGACCACAGTGGGCACCTTGAGTCTGTATGGGATAATACAGCAAATTGTCTACTCAGTATGACACCACGGTGGTGAGTTAGGTGGTTTATCTCTACTAGTCAGCATACCTCAGTAAGCAAATAAGCTTCAAGTCACACAGCTAGTTTGTGTTGGAAGCAGGACTCAAACCCAGACATCAGATTTGAGTCTATTCTCTTCCAGAGCTGGATGTGATTCTACCAAACTACCCAGTCCAGACTTAAAAGCTCCCTCCTGAATGGGCTGTGCTGGGCTCCCAGCCCCCAAGGCAACACTGCTGGGGCAGAGCTAGGCCTCTTGGACCTCCAAGATTGTGGACTGAAGTATCCCTTAGGGTTAAGGTCCCTACCTACCTGCACACAGGTTTCCAGCCTCAGCCCCTATTTCCTGCCTTCACGTCCTTGGCTGGGGGAAGGGGAGTAGGGGAAGGTGTCCCCAACACCCTCCCTGCTTGTCTCTATCCCTCACAGAGCATTTATCACAATCTGGAATTTCTTCTCATTCTTACTTGTCTTTTCTAGAATATAAGCTACAGAACAGAAGGGACCATCTCTCCTCTACCCTACTCCCAGCCTCCAGCCCAGTGCAGCATTGAGGAAATCTTTAACTCTTAAATGAAATCTCTTTGCTTTTTTTTTGTTGTTGTTGTTGTTCAACTGGGCATATACTTTGTCCTCTAATACATGTTCTTCCTTACTTGCCTAACACCTACCCACCCTTCAAAGCCCAGCTCCACCCTCACCTTCAGGCCCTCATCTTCATGTTCCTCATCTTCACAAACTAATCATTCCTGAACCATCAGGAGGTGGCATACTGGACAGAGGTGAGTTTTTCTTGGATCTGAGAAAAAGGCTCTGCTTTGCAGAGATCCCTTGGGGGCCCACCCCTACCACAGGAGCCACCTCAGGAACAGAGAAAAACAAACCTAGTAAGTTGTGCTAGACACAGCAAACCTGAGCTCCAGCCTAGCAGCCTAGGGTGGGGAGGGGACCAGCTGGTGGGCAGCCTGGTTTAGCAAAACTGTGAACAAGACCCCTGGGGAAATCAAGGTGAAAGGCAGTGGCCCTGCTGAGGAGGCCCACCCACCTATCAATCAGAGCAGCTGGGACAAGAAAGGAAGATGGTTGGCTGAGAGGAAAATCAACACCTAAGTGGGTCCCCAGCAAGGTCCTGCTTCCTACCTTGGGCCCTGCAGAGATGGTGCAGCCCACAACAGCATTTCCAGCAGAGACCCAAGAACATTCAGCACCTAAATGGCTGGGTTTGGTTTTGGAAAATGTATTCCCTGATGCTGTCAGGCTTGCTGGCAGAAACCCTCTGCACTTGACATTGTGTAAGGAACCAGGAGGTCAGAACAGGTACCTCCAGCAGTCTTGGCCTGGTGGGTACTGGATGGTGGCACCTCCTTCACCCTGCTTAATCAAGTGCTTGCCTGTCGGCCTCTGCCTCCCTAACCCAGGAGGGAGGGAATAGGAGGGTCTCAGGCAGTCTAGGGGCTTGGCAACTGAAGAGGTCAAAGGACACATGACACATGCAGGGAGGAGGGGAAGGGGACTCTGCCTGGCCACCCTCCCCCACCACAGCTGCCCCAGTGCAGAGGGTGTCCTAGGCATTCCACCTGCTCCACCCAGTGCCCAGGCTGTCTGAGCTGAGCGAAGATGTCAGAGAAAATCCAAAGCGGATTGGATTGAGGCTCCTGCTCCCCTTAATGAGGTTCATTATCAGCTGCTCTGATCCTTGTAAAACCCAGCAGACTGGATTAGGGGCAAACTCCCTAATCCCCGCTGACTCCTCCCCACTGAGCAGCTGACCAGGCCCCTGACAAACAAGCCCCCCCCCCCACCCACCCTAGGAAGAGCAGAGACAGGAGCTCCCAGTGAAGCCCGAAGCCCAGAGAACAGGAGGTGGCAGGCAGCACATCACTGAGGCGTCCCCAGAGCACATGAAGCTGTAGGGGCTGGGGTGCAGAGCGCTCTGTGGCTCTGTGGGCAGCAGAGGAGGGCACTTTTTCCCTCTGCCTAGGAGAGAAGTGCGTGTTGGCTGGCGGCTATGTGAGGCCACATGCTGTGCATTCTGTCCAGACCCAGACACTTGGTGCCCCAGGAGCAAGTTAAAGAACACATGGGTGCTTGCCTTAATAAAAGTAATTTATTCCACACCCCTCCCAAGTGGTGGGGTACAGTGAGAATCAGGCATGTGTACAGTGTTGTCCTCCTCTCTAGCCCTAGGAACCTCTAATTATTAGAAGATGGAACCAAGAGAGGGAGGACATTGTCCCTGACCCAGCACCCTCCACAACCACATTAGCACTGATTCTGAAGACTAATACAAAGGATAAAAGACAGCTCAGAGGGGTACAGCTTAAGGAGAAGCCAAAGTGTATCCTTTTCTCATGTTTTCTTTATAACCTCTCATCACTAAGCCCAGAGCCAAGGCACTGTAGATCCCAGCATCCTTCCTCATACCCAGCCCCACCACATCAGCACCTAGCCAGCAAGCCATGCATCCCACAGCCCTGTGAGACAAGTCCACACATACCCCAACCCACATTCTTCTTGCAGCAGAAGCCCTGATCCGGGAGACCACCCTACCCCCAAGCCAAACCCCACAGAGTCCTGAGGAGCTGGAGGCTGGGCGAGCCAGAGAGGGTCAGAGGTAGCCCTTTCTCTTCATGTCCAGAAGGAAGAGGAGTGAACGGATGAGACACCTTGGAAACTGGGCTCCCTTGCCCCAATCTAGGGCTAAGGCCAAGCAGGAGAGACTGAGGCTTCACCGAGAATGGGACAGGGCTTCAAAAAGCTGAAAAACAGGAATTTGGTGCTGAGAGGCCAGGGCCTGTGCCTTCCGAAGCCCCTGCCCAAGTCTTCCCTCCCTTGCTGGCCAGCTGTGCATGGACCCTGTTCCTGTCTCTCGTCTGTGGAATGCTCCTTCCCAGCAGACATGGGGTTCACTGGAGCAACTGGCCCTGGTGGACTTCCCACCCTCCTGGGCTGGACAGGGGAAGCAGGGAAGGCAAGGGAGCAGAGGATGCCCACAGATGGCAGCCCCCTACCCTCAATTAGAAGGTTCAGGCTGCAAGGTGACCAGCACGGACCTTCAGGACCCTCATTCTGGCCCGGAAGTAGGTACACATGGCCAGCAAGCCCATGAAGGACAGGGAGTAGAGCCCCAAACAGAGGCTGATATCTAGGTGGGAAAAGTCCCTTCCCAGCACCTGTAGCCACTGGCCTTGGCCCCACACAGCTCGGGCTTCTGGCTCCCTCTCCGGGATGCTGGCCAGCTGCTTGGAGCTACGGGCCCCTTGCCTCAGTTTTGAAAGGCCGTGGAAGTGGTTCTCCTCAGCCCAGGACTTAGCCAGCAACACAGCCCCCGTGTCCCGCTTGCTCAAGTGTCGCTGCCCCTGAGGCTCTGCTACATGCTCAGGAAGCCCTTGCCCTGGCAGTCTGCTCAGCTGGAGGCCAGTGTGCAGCACATGGGGCCCACTTGCCTCAGGTCTCTCAGCTGGAATATCTGGCATGGCGTTGCTTCTAGGAGACTCCGTGATATGAGCCCACTCAGGGGCCAGAGTTGAGCTTCTGGTCACCAGTCCCAGAGCGCCTAGCCCCAGGTTTGGGGTAGCTCTCCAACTGTGCACATTGCTCCTGAAGGCCAGTCCAGCTGGAGGGGAGTGCAGGACGATGTTACTTGGGGAGAAGTGGGCCTTGAGGAAGCGGAGTGTGGCACCCACATCCCACACAGGGTCCCCGCTGAGTTCATTGTGGCAGGCAGAGCAGAGTTCGTGGGGTGGCCACTGCACTTTGGGGAACTGTGGGTCCTCACTGGGAGCACCTGGGGAGAGAAGCACACACAGGCTGTGACACGCTGGCTGCTGAAGAGCTGAACCCTCACTTCTCCCCTCAGAATACCAGCTCCTTGCCTGAGGAAAGGGTGCACACGCCTTTCCAAGGTGGCGGTGGGGGGGGTCGGTAAGAGACATGTGAAGAACCCATGTGGAGTCTAGCCTGTGGCAGGGCTCAGCCATCAGCCCCTCTCCGTGAGGAAGGTCCACTCACCCTGTCCCAGCACCTGCAGTTCCAGCTACTTCCTAGTGGCAACCAGGCTCACTGTCCCTTTTTAGTTTTGCTGCCAGTTTATATCACAGATCAGAAATGGAAACAGGAACCTGTTTATACTCTTTGGTTGGTCTTTAGTGCTTGCTTGCTTTCTTTGTTTCTTTCTTTCTTTATATATATATATATTTTTTTTCTGAATATTATAGTGATGCTTATTACTTTTACTGATTAAAGGGAAGGGAAGTTTTGTTGTTGTTGTTCAATGTTGAAGACAGGTGCTTGTGACAATTCCATGGGTGCTGCCCCCTACACGTGGAAGGCAGTGTGTAAGGGCACTGTGGGCAGGGTAGACCCCCCAGCTGGGTGTGGGAAGCCTGGAAATGCTGACCCAAATCCAGAGCTGCAGCCTGCTGGCCAGCATTGTCCAGAAAGTACTAATCAGCCCAACCCTCTGTAGGAAATGCCTCTTTTCAAAAATTTAATAACAGAACAAAAGTTGTTGACCACTGTGAAACAGCAGCAACAGCAAGAGATGTGAACATCAGTATGGTTATTTTGAGGAGGGGAGCAACAAGCAAATTCTGAGGAACCAGTGAGTGATCATAATGATCAGGCCTTGCAAAGTGAGCACTCAGTAGGTACCTGCTAATTATTAGTTGGACTTGAAAGGACTCCAGCTCCTGGCCCTCTGGTGGCAGCTGGGAGCCTGCAAGACCATGTGGCTGGAAGGTCAAACGGAGAATTTGGGGAGGGGAGGATGGGGCTGAGAGACAGGCAGATGTCTTTGAAGTCCACCAGGAGGCCCTAGGAGAGCACTGATTAAGTGCAGGCACCACAGCACCACCTGCTGCTTTCAGCAACTTTCACCTGCTCTATCTAGGGCTCCCACCCCTGGAAAGCTGTCACAATCCCACAGACAAGGTACCTCCATCCACAGATGGCTCCTTCCTATCCACCTTCCTGGGAGCCCAGTGCTTTTGCCTGGAGGCCTCACCACACTCCCATGCTGGGGAAAGGAAAGTGCTGAAAGTGCACAATGAGGAAAACTCAGAATACAAGGCTGTCCCTTAGAGAAATCAGCCCCTGGTACTTCTAGACCAGTGATGGCAGATCTTTTAGAGCTTTCAAGGATAACAAACAGCCCACTGTGGCACACGTGATACAGGTTCACCTTCATTGTTCTAGATCCTGGATCTTCTCCAGCTCTATCATGAGATCTTTCCCTGGGAGTGAAAAAAACCCTACCTCTCTCCTTCCTATTAGTTTTGAAGAAGGGTTCAACAGCCAGTGAGCAGAGCTGGGGTGGTAGGAGAGACCCCAAAAGGCCAGAAAGGGGAGACCTGGTGTAGAGGAAAGACAGCAATGGCACCAGAGGACCAGGGTCTTACAGAATCACCACCTTGGTTCCCTTACCCAGAAGATGGTCTCATGGTAGTGCCATTGACTCCCAGGCCTGTCAGAGTGTGCACTAAGATGTATAGGCTGAGGGGACAACAAATGCCCTCCACCTTTGGCCCAAGACCCCAAAGTACCCTCACCCCTCACAGATGATTGCAGCCTTGAAGGTGGCCCTTCCTTACCTGCAAGGCGAGCATTGACTCTGTTGTGGCTAGTCCAGAGCCAGAGAACTGCATCATTCGGACTCCTCACCCGATTCATGGAGCCAGCAGCCATCTGTTCAAAATGGTTAGCGCAGTCACGGCAGCCAAAGAAGAAGCGAACATAGTTCCGGATGGCTTGGAGGACCTCTTGGCCACTGGCTACAGGGGAGAGGAGCCATGCATAAGGAGCTTCAGGCTGCCTGCCCTTCCTTCACTTCCAGAGGCTGCCTGTCCTCCCCAACTCTGCCCTGCTGCCCTTGCACACATACTTCACATCCCAGTCTATGTGACAAGAGACCCAGGGTCTCCATGTCTGCTTCTCCCCTCCCAGGGGCTACTTTATTTTTTTGATAGGGTCTCACTATGTAGTTTAGGCTGGACTTGAACTCAGTGACCTTCCCACCTCAGCCTCCTGAGTGCCAGGATTATAGACATGTGCCACCATGCTCAGCTAGGGACCACTTTAGAGATGATTCTATCTCCTCCCAAACCTCCTAGATCCTAGTTCTCCTCTGTCACCCATCTGGCTCATATCATTTATATTCTTCAGCAGTGAACTCAGGCTCTGTGCTGCAGCTGGAGAGCCAGCAGGGGCCAAGGTGCTTCCACTTCCATCCCAGGCACCTCCTTCACCCGCCAGCCTCACACTTCCTGTTCTCACTCACACTCCAACTTGCCTTATCTCAGGAATTCTTTCTGCTCTGACCTGCACACATCCTAGTTTGTCTCTGTTCCCCTTACCCTCCTCTCCAGTTCCCTCTCACTAGACCCTCTGGAGGCTGGCATCAGACCCCCAAGAATTCTGTTAACTCCCCTGCCTCCTTGCTCCTTTTCAAGTTGTCCTTCCTCCCAACCACCCTCTCCTACCCTTGTCTCTCCTGTACTCCATACACCTCAGGGTTGCCAGGAGCCACAGAACTCTCCTTCCTGCTACACAATGCCCAACCTACTCCTTTAAAAGCCAATCTCCTCTCCACCCCTCCATCCACACCAGGACCTCAACAAGCCACTCTCCACAGCACTCACCACCCAGCCATGCCATCACCCCTGGCAACGTCAGCACCCACACCAGCCCTCCCCTCACCTACTCAGCATCCTTGGCTCCACCCACTCCTGTACCCACCCCAGGCACAGCTGTACTCAGAGCCTCTTCCACTCTCTCCTCCTCCAGGACTAAACATTTTCTTTCCCATATCATTAATTTCCTCCCTTAACATGGGACCATTCCAACTGATGAAAACACTGACAGCAACAAAACCCCTTCCCTGACCCAGTTATTCCCCGCTTCTGCCCATTTTCTGAAGTATTTACCTTCTAGTTTCTTTCCAGCTTGATCCAACCAGGCCATTATCTCCCTCCCTCTCAAAAATAAACCAGCTCTTGCCAGGGATGTCCTCATCTTGCAGCACCTCCAGCAGCTTGCACATGGCTGACTGTGCGCTCCCTGAAATGGCACTGGCTGCCCGGGCTGCCCAGGCTCCTTCACTGGCTCCAGCTCCAAACATCAGTCTAAATGCTATAGGGCTCCATGACTCGGTCCTCAGTACTCTCCTCTACCTTCCACTAGGAAGCTCATCCAGTCCCATGGCTGTGACTGTCAGCTATGAGTGAATAGCCACAAAGCCGACTTCTTTAGCCTGTATGTCCCCACAGAGTCTAGAATCCAGACTATGTTTAGGTGCCTGATAGGCACATATGAGACCACTGATTCTGCTGCCCCTCTTGGGGCCTACCCATTGCTCAGTACATCAAGACCATCATCCAGCAGGGCTCAGGTCCCACACAATAAGGGATCTCCCATCAACCACTGTCCTTGTTACCACATACTCTTGCCCTACTCCATGTGCTGTCAGCTCTGCCTTCATAACTTCCTGACCTGACCACTCCCCCCATAGCTCCAGTGTGGCCCATGGCTCCTAGACTATTTTCACAGCTTCTCCGTTGGCTGTACTGCCTCTCTATCCCCATCTCTACCAAGCAACCACTCTAAAGCACTGCTCATATGTGCCACTCCCCTGTGAAATCTTCTGGTGTTTTTTCTTATAAGCTACAGGGTAGGAACCCCTCCTTTAGCAAGGCCCCAAGTCCAGGCACTAACCTCCCTCACTTCCTGGCCCTAGCCATTATGGCCACCTTCTTATACTACAAAAACACGTCAGATTTGTTTTCTGCACCTGCTGGTCAATGATCTGTTTTTTTGGTTTTTTGTTTAATTGTTTGTTTGTTTGTTTTGGACACATGGTCCCACTATATAGCCCAAGCTGGCCTCAAATTCATGGCAATCCTCCTGCCTCAGCCTCCCTAGTGCTTGGATTATAGGCATGAGCCACTATCATGGCCTGTTTCATAGGTTGAATTTGTTCCCTCAAAATTCACATGTTGAGCTGGGCATTGTGGCTCATGTCTGTAATCCCAGCACTTGGGAGGCTGAGGCAGGAGGGATTGTTGCAAGTTTGAGACCAGCCTGGGTTACAAAGTGAGCTCAAGAACAGCCTGAACTGCATAGCAAGACCCTGTTTCAGAAAGACAAAAATAAATAAATAAAATTTAAAAATTCACATGTTGAAGTCCTAATTCCCAGTACCTCACAATGTGTCTGTATTTGGAGACACGGTCTTTTTTCTTTCTTTTTTTCTTCCTTTTTTTTTTTTTTTTTAAATAGGAAACTTGCTGTGATCCTCCTGTCTCAGCCTCCCTAATGCTTAGATTACAGACATGTGCTACCATGCCCAGCCTGGGACTTTTTAAAAGCAGGTAAGGTAACATGAGGTCTTAATCCAGTATGATCTGTGTCTCCACAAGGAAATTTAGACACCAACAGAGAAAGGAGAGACAATATGAAGAAATAGGAAGAAGGCAGCCATCTACAGCCAAGAAAGGCCTCAGATGAAACTAACCATATCCTACCTTGATTGTGGATCTCAGTCTCCAGAACTATGAGACAATATTTGTGACCTGAGCCCCCAGTCTGTGATATCTATCATGGCTACCTTAGTGACTGACAGTCTGGAAGATTTTCTTTGCAGATGCCCTATGACTGCTTCCTTTTTTCCCTGAGAGTCTCAGCATAGGCACAGCTCCTCAGGGTGGCTCCCACAACCCAGCCATCTGACAACAGCATCTCCACCCACAACACACTGCTTTGTCTTCCTCAGAGCCTTCATCATTACACCCAAAATGTCCTGTTTGTGTTTACTGCCGGTCTTGTCACTGACTCCTGACCCCTGCAGGGCTCAAAGGGTACTGTGAAGATTCTCAGTAAGTGTAATATTGACAGACTGACCAACTCCAGCTCTGCATCTGACAGCAGCCCTTTGGATTCCCTCTGCCTCTGGCAGACTGTTCCTGGTGTCCAGGAGCACTTTTTTCCAAGCTGAATTCCTTTCCACCCATCAGCTTTCACCTTGGTTCCCTGAGAATTCTCTTATTCTCCCCAGCAACACTAAGTCCACCCCATTTAACCCACATATCCTTTTTTCCCTTGGCTCTTGGCCCCAGCACACAGCAGGGAACTCTCTGTCTACCCCACCACATATGAGACAGTCCACTGAGAGCAGGAATAGTCGTTTACACCTTTGTATCCTGCAAGCTAAGCTAGGGCCTGATATAAACCTAGTTCCTCAATTGATGTATAATGAATCAGCTGCCCACCTGTTCAATGTTAAAAGCCATGGAGCAGTCTCATGTCCTAGGTTCAGGGATACTACCACAGAGGCAGGGGGCAGGACTGGATGGATTCTCAAAGTGCTCTGCACACTGAGACTGGTTCCATGCTTTTTGTGTCCAGCTGCTCGTTCAAAGATCCTGCTGCGGCCCCCAGAATGATACTGACCCACCCTTATGTGAAGGGCAGGAAAGGGCAGTGTTGGCGCATGGTGGGGTGACCAGATCCTGGACTTACCTGGCTTTTGGGAGGGGTCTGCATTTTTCTGACTTGCCTGCACAGTCAGGGAGTGGAACAGGATCCACAGGGAGCAGGGAAAGCCCCGGAAATGTGGTTCACTTCCCTGGCAGCCAACCCAATTCACCTTCTTGGTAAGAACAGCATCCTACGAGATCATGAGTTCAATCCCCGGTACCAGGAAAAAAAAAAAAAAAAGAACAGCATCCTAAGGGACACATATAAGCATGAGTGGAGGAAAAAATGGCTGACAAGGGGAGATGAAAAGAGAAGCTTCCAGGCTAGTTAAATGACAGCATGTAGCCCCATGACAAATGAGGTCCTTTTCTGTCACTTCAAAAGTGACCCTTTCCTTCTACCTGTTCCACCCAACCAAGGATCAGTACATCTGAAAATCTATGGTACAGAACAAGTTATACACTTATTTTAGCCTCAATGATTCCACTTATGAAACAAAGGGGCTAATCCTAAAGCTCTGACACCCTACAAGTCCACAGGCTTTGCACACATGCTGGCTGCAGTGGCCCTGTGGCATGAGCAGGAGCCCTGAGAGGTGCCCTGGAGAAGGCCATGCTGAGGAGTACAGCAGACAGTGGCAGTTAAAAACTCTAGTGTCCCAACACTTTTTCATTTGTTTATTTGCAGTACTGGATATTGAACCTAGGAGTTTGTTTATCCTAGACAAGTGCTCTATGACTAAGCTGTATCTCCACACTTTCTCACTGACTGTTAATCACAGCCCAGCCACTTACTGGCACCTCAGATAAGTTATTTAGTCTCTCTCTCTTTTTTTTTTTTGTACCAGCGATTTTTTGTACCAAGGATTGAACTCATATTTGCCAGGCAAGTGCTTGTGCCACTGAGCTAAATCTCCAGCCCCAAAGTCTCTTAACTTCTATTCTTTTGTCTGCTACATAGGGATATCTACCTTCCACTAAGATAATTTATGAGGATTAAATAAGTTATGCATGAATAATTCAATACATAGTAGTCTATTTACTAACAGACGCAGCCAACCAAGATTGCTGACATCTTCCTGAATACTAACTAGGTGAAGAGATTAGAGACTACAATCTTTTCTAGTCCAATAATATCCCTTTTCTAGTCCAATAATATCAAGAATGGGGAGATACTCATCTGCCTCCCAGACTCACCTCCTTCCTACTGTCCAGGGCAGTTTTAAAGAAACTATAAGGAATTTTCTTTTTCTGCTGTCTCTTAAGCCAGTCATTTGTGGAGTGCAGAAAGTTCCGGACCAAGGGCTGGCCAGGAAAGTACTGTGAAGGGAAAAGAGTGGAGTTGGAGAGTGAAAAGCAATTCTGTCAAGTTTTAATCTCTTCAGGGGGTTGGGGGCTATACTGAAGTGGGCCAAAGCAGGTTTTCTCGAATGTTCCAAAACCACCAAGAAAATATTCTGCCTGAAGCACAAACATGGATTCCTCACTACTACTGCACTGGAGCATCCTTGTAAACTACAGAAAGGGGTGTGGCAGAAGATCCCCTAAGCAAGGCTAGAGCCTAACGGTCTCTTCCCTCAAAGCCAGGCTCTCATCTTGAACCCTGTGACTCATGCCACAACTGGGAGGAAGACCTGTTCTCTGTGAAAGTTCCCAGGGCTGATGAGAAACCTGTTCACACTTTCTCTCTTTAGGTGGTTTCTGGTGAGGCAGCTGACTGGTTGGGTTAAGCCAGCAAAAGATCTTTCATTTGTATTCCACAGGGTAACAGGGAGGACAGGCCAGCCCTGGGCTTTAGAGCCAAGATCCAAATCCTGATGGCAACTCCCAGTAGTCTCTGAGGAACATGAAAATCTACTTTGACAATAAAGTCAACTCAAATTTGATTAGCATCAGCACTGTGAAGCCACAAGGACCCGAGGGAGGAGGATATGTGTTTGTGCACATGTGTGCATGGGGGTGGGGATAGGCAAAAAGAAAGGCAGCAGCACAGCAGGTCAGATGAAACTATGAAAAGGAAGATACAGAAGACAGGGACTCTGAGAAACTTGTGAAGGAACAAAGGAAACAAAATTGAAGAGAAGGACCCTGGAAACAGGACTAATGAAATAGAAAAAAACTGTTACCAGACCCATTCCTGAGAAAGCCATGAAATATTCCTATCAAACTTCAGGAGCTGGATGCTTTCCTCCAGAGTGAGAAGAGGCCAGAGAGAAGGGAGCATTACTGTGCCCCTTTCTGGAACTCATACACAGATTTACAGCCTAAAGGCAACACTTCTCTCTGACCTCCAACTGGTATCCCAATTCTGCAAGTGCAGACAGATGTTTTAAAGGACTGTAGGGAGCAAAGAAACCTTGGAGAACACACGCCACCTAGTGGCCAGTCCTGCCAGGAGCTCAGGTGAGGGAGTAGAACAGAAGGCAGGGCAGAAGGACACTGCAATGAGCTCTCTCCTCTTCAGTGTTTGTGCCCATAAGCACCAGGTGTTTAGAACAGGGGCTGGAAGAAATGTGAATGCAGATCCCCCTGGGCAATGTGGTTCATCTCTTTGGTCTGTCATCTCATCTATAAAATGGAGTCTACTGGGACCCACCTATGGAGTTCACAAGAAACGATATAAGTAAATACACAGCCACTGTGCAGTCTGCCAGCCTGTCAGAGCTCAAGCAAAGGAGCTGCTTCTATTGTTATTATTCAGGAAGTAGCTACTTACGCATGGCTGAGGCTAGAACACACAGTCTCTAGGCAGACATGCACACAAAGGTCAGGCAGGAGCTCAATACCCATAGGCTCTGCTCCCATTCTAGAAGTTGGCTTCCTTCTGCTCCAAAGCCACCTTGTCCTCTCTCAGTCTGGCCTCTGGCAGGGAGGCCTCAGTCCTCCCAGTCATTGTGAGGCACGAGACGTAAGCAATAGGGTGGATACACCCCGAAGTGTCACTGAAGCCTCCATTCAACTTAGGTACTTTCAGTCTGGCTGCAAACAGCCTCAGCAGAGGCCACACTCAAAACTAGCTTTGTGTACAGCTAAGAGATGCAAGTAGCACACAGGAAAACATTGCCCTAGGAGATTTCCTGTGCAGTGGTCTGGACTGGACTAAATTTCTTGTCTACTAAGAGAACATGCCAATGGTAGGAGGAAGGCACATAGACTTGCTCTAAGGTTTTCCTCTTGGGTGCCCAGCCATCTGCCTCAGGTTTCAGTACTGTAGGGAATAAGCAGCTCTCAGGTCTCTGAGAAAAGATCTTTATTACTGGAAAGGTTCCATGCTGGAGGGGACCAAAAAGAGGAGCTAAAGGCTGTCATGCTACCAAATCCTTCATGGGTCTTCTCAGTGTATTCACAAGAGTATCTCACTAGGTCAAGTGAGCCAGGAGGGTGGAGTAGTAAGGCAGAAAAAAGGGACAGATGCAGTAGTTCTTGAGGAGAGGCACACAGGGGCCCAAGGACAGTCACAGATCAGCCTCAGGATGGAAGAATCAGTAGTCAGCCCTGAAGGGACCAATGCTGCACATGACTCAGCAGCCCTCGCAATGGCCAGTTAGGTTTAAGCAGGGCAGACTGGCAGTGGGTCTGGACCTACAGAGGGTATAGTAAGGAGGCAAGAGAATGAAATGCTAAACAGACAACAGGTCGTCAAAGCAGGAGCTCTACTCCATGGCAAAGACACCTTCCTAGGAAACCACAAGAGTATGGCAGACAGGGCTAGAGCAGGGGACCTGGTCACACTGGGATAGAGGAGAGAAGTTTCAGGAAAGCATTTTCACTGCACTATTCCAGAGATCCTGCTTTCCCAGTGACCATAGCATGGACACACTCTAAGACTCGAGTGAAGTAGAAGGCTCAAGCAGGTAAGTAAAGTGACAGTCATGAATAGGTGTCAGCACCGCTGGCCTGTGTCCCACCCCTACAATGCAGCATGTTCCTAGTACTATAGGGCTGCCTGTAGAGTATGGCTGACTAGAGGGCAGCACCACCATGGAATGGGACAGCTGAAGCACAGGTATACAGCTGGATCTTGGAGGAAGGGTTGGCACAGCGTGTGGTTTACAGGTTTGCATCCTATCACATGTGCAACTGTGGGGACGAGGGAAGTCATGACCTTGCTCACCTTGGCCAACACTGCCACAAACTTTTTCAGAGCCATCAGGCGCTGCCCTTCTAGGACAGAGAACTTGCCCACTTCTACCCGCAGGATGTAGTGTAGCGCAGATTCCAGGTCAGCCATGTAGATCTTGGAGCTGAAAACCCAGAGGAAGGGAGAGGAAGGGAGGCATTAGCCACCAGGCAGGGGTTAGGGAACAGCCTCAGGACTAATGGGACAGAAAAGGAAGGGTGTTGCTGATGGCAGAGTCCTCTAAGTTAGCACTAGCTCTGCTAATAATTCACTGAGTGACCCTGAGTGAATAACTTAACTTCTCTTGAGTCTTAATTCCTATACAATAGGAATAACAACACTTTGCTCATAGGTCGATTGCTGAGAGGATCAAATGAAAGCGTACATTGTGCCAAGGAGGAGGAGTTTCTTCTCTCTAGTCCCGGAGCCAGCCACTCTTGTGCTCACTAATCAGGCCCTTATGAGGCTGAGCTTTGTTCTGAGCAAAGCTCCCAGGGGCAGGCAGACAGACCAACAGTGCACACAAACAACTCTGGAAAAGCCAGGCCTGCTGAAAAGGCTCGAGGTGTAGCTGTCCAACAAGGCTGGCGCTGGAGTACTGGAGGGGCAGCGTAGGCAGCAGGCTTTGGATTTCCTTCCGGGCTGAGAGGCTGTTCATGGCTGTTAGATCTGAGAGCCCACCATATCTTGGGGAAAGGCTGGGAGATCCAGCAGGCTAAGCCACCCCATGCCCATCATGCCCCCTTGGGACCTGGCTCAGGCCTGATGGGAAGAGCCCTGGCTGTTCTCTATGTACCTTAAGAACTGGTTCTGGCCCCAGCTTGAGGGAGAGCTAGTTCTATGAACTTGGGCAACTCAACCTACCTCACTTTGCCTATAAAAGAAATCGCTCTACCAAATCTACCTCTTGAAGGTAGAGAGAGCCAGTAAGGCTAACAACAGGGTGAGCACAGTTACAACCTGTGCTTTACCCTAAGGGCAAAGTCCTCCTTCTGTACCCCACTCTGATGTACTCAGGCCTCAGTTTACCTCTCCATTCTCATCAAGAAGTAGCTTTGTGACCAAATGAAGTAATATTGGGATGCATATATGATACAGGCACTGACTGGACAGTATGCTTTCCATCACAAAAGATAACACAATGTGCTATTCAGGACTTCCCAGGTTCAGCACTGGAGCCCAGGCAGCAGCTACCTGAGAAGCTGCCAATTATCTGTTACACTCCCACACAGCTGCCATTTAACTGCTGCACTCCCTGAGCATGGCTAGCAGTCAGGGCACCCCAAATGTCAAGGCCAGACTCCAGGGTCAGGTGGAATGCACTGCTCTGAATAGCAGGTGCTACAGCTGTGATAGGAACAGGATGAATAAGACAAGAGTGAAGGAGGTATGGTCTGTGGGGGCCACTGTACAAGGGGTATGGCCTTACCGATCTGCAAATTTCCACACTGTGGGTGCTATCTTGTCAGGAGTGGTTGGTACAGCTGGGGTTGGGGTAGCCTCCCTAGTAAGCCCAGAGAGCCTCTGCAAGTAAGCAGTGTACAAACGCCTGGACTCCACCAGCCTGTGAGGGAAGAGAGCACAGAGGAAGCAATGGGTACAAAGGGCAAATCCTAGGGCTGACCAATGTCAGCAGAGCAAGAAGGATGGCTCCCCCAACAGACTTAGCAAGACATATGTGAACTTAGCTCCATCTCACCCTTGGTGAGGTTAAAATTAGGTTACCAAGGCCTCATTTACCCCTTCTATTCACTGCACACAAGGAAAACCTCCCTGATACCAGCCTAGTATGGCCTCGTCACCTGGAACAGCAGCTAGACCCAAGAATCCTGCAACCTACTCTGAGACTCCAGGCAGGGCCACAGGTTGGACAAGCTATGGACAAAATGCCTCAAGGGCAGGCAGCCACTTAGGACTGTGTCCATAAAGAGTTGAGCAGAGTGCTTGCCAACATGCACCAGGCCTTGGGCTGGATCCCCAGCACTGGAAAAAAAAAACCTGCCCATGGACAACACTAGCTGGGTTTAGCTACCTATCTCAGACCCAAGTTTCAAACGAAGCTGACCTCAAGGCAGTTGCACACTCACAAGTACCATGAGATGACATTAGCCTCCAAGTCAAAGGAGTTTGATATGTGATTTTTAATAAAATAGCATTAACAATAAAGAACCTTTTGATTTCTCTCTCTTCTGATACAGCAGAGTCCACAAAAGCAAGAATTGTCTCCTGAACACAAAGTTCTCTCACTCACCAGGGTCAGGCCACTCGGAGGCAGAGATGCCTAGCCCAGCAGCAGTGTGGTAGGATGCCCCAGGGGAGCTGGCATCAGGAAGCATTGCTTTCCACTCTGTTGTCCTGGCCCAGTGTTTATCGACGAGCAGATGGCTGGGGAGCAGCATCGTCACAAACAATTTTCTCCTCTGCCAACTCCAAGTGAGGAAACAATGCCTCCTCTCCCCACCAAGGCTGCACTTTCTGGGCCTGCTCAAAATCTCATCCTCCCTATGCCCCTGCAGCCAGGATGCTTCCTGACTCTCAGATAGGCCTGCCCCCAAAGCTGCCTGGTGACCTGAGCCAGGGCAGGGACAAGTGGCTGCCCTGCCCAGCCTCATCACAGGATGGCACTAATGCCCTGAGGAGCAGCTCACTGGGCACCTGAGGCAAGCTTTGATCTCCCTGGCCCTCAAGCTCTACTAGGCTGACATTAATCATCTGCCCATGGAGGGCACTGAGGCACCATCTGGTGCCATTTAGTAGGCCATTCAGCAGCAGGAGCCTGACAGAGGGGCTAAGGCTGGCCTGATTGTTTTCTCTCAGATTTTGGAACAGGCTATTATCTGGCTCCTAATGAACTTTTCTGCAATTAGAAAACCAAAGGGAGGGAGGGTCAGGCATATCTGAGTCCTTGCCAGGCCTGCCGCCTGCCAGTGAGTCTTTCCGTTAACAGAGGAGGATGGGGAAATAGGGCCAGGGCTGGGTGTGGATGGTGCACAGTCAAGGTTGAGGTACGATCCTGGGTGACTATAGCACTGGGGCCCTATAGCCCCTGTTCTCCACAGAGAGGCTGACATCTGTTTCTCCTGCACTGTTGCTCCTCTTGTTCTCAGAAGATTCTCCAAAGAGAAAGAACCTGTGTGCCAGGGTTGTGGCTACTCAGGGCAGGAAGGGTGAGAGCAGGGAGCGAGAAGAGAGAGGACAAGGAGACACTGCACTCACACAGGGACTCGGGAGACAGAGCCATTCCGAAACAGCAGGTAGCAAGACGGGAAGTCTGTGACACCAAACTTGCTCACCACGTTGCCCTCTGTGTTCAAGACCCTGCGCACTGCCACGCCGTGATGCTGAGACAGGTCCAAAGTTACCTGCAGAGATGGTAGGACATCTGGGGGTCAAGTTAGTAGAGGGAGGCAGGGATTGAGACTCAGCTTCATGCCAAGCAGGCATCAGGTGGCAGTTTTGCTGTCCAGACTTAAAACTTTTTAAAAAGTAGACCATCATGATGAATGAGACCCTTATGCCGCCAACTGCAATCAATCCCTAGGTAACAAGAACCAAAAACCACCCAAGATGAAGTGCCTTGGAATGCTGTAGACCACACACCTTGCATTCTGTGGGGCAATCTCAAATCAATACAATTTTTTTCTAATAAAATCAATTTATAAAAGGCATGATAAAATGTAGTTTTATTTTTATTCGTGTATTAAAAAGCTTTCTATCTATATTCCAGGTCAGAAAAATACACTCATCAGATATGATATTATTTTTAGATAAAAATAGGAATGGAGAGTACTAACACTTACTGTTTATTACATACTGGATATAGATGGTCTCATTTAATTTTCAGACCAATGCTAAAGTACGAACTACCATTAGGGGTAGTACCCTAGGGCTGTAAGCTTGTGAACCCTGGATCCACCAAACCAAAATTCTTCCTGACCTAATTTCCTCACTTGCAAATAATAATAATACCAATCTCAGGGGTCTGTTCTGAAGATTACATGAGTATACATATAAATATTTATTTTAAAAATCCTCAGTGGGAAATAGTAAAATGGATCTTAAGCATATAAGAAGGCAACCAGGTAAGCAGCCATGGCTCGGGCAAGCGGCAGCCACCCCAGGTGGAGAACCACCCCAGCATCTCCCGAGATCTGTGCCATGTTGGAACTTAGAGTGCTGGGAAACCAAGCAACCAGTTCACTTCCCTGGTAAGCAGTTGTGAACCTAGCAGATGAGAATCAAACATGCCATCCGCCCCTGTGTGCCCCCCCCATTAGCAAATGGGAGCCAGAGGTCTAAGCATCTCTTAGGAGGTTGACCATATGCAATACAGCAAATAGGGGAGATTTCCTTCCACCATCTCTTTGAAGACAAATATTGTTATCACTGTTTTGCTTTGTTCTGATTAATTGTATTGCTCTATTCAATATTCTATTTTGATAAGTTCTATAATGTTCTGTATTTGGTTTGATTTTGCTATACCTGATTGAAAGAACAACTATTGTGAAGATAATGAGATATACTATGGCACCTATTACTGTTAATCCCAGTAACTTGTGATGTTCTGTACCAATTTCACTGCACTGTCTCAACTGGCTTTGTTCTGTCTTGTTCTGTTATATCTCACTACCTTCAAAATAATAATAATAATAATAATAATAATAATAATAATAATAATAATAACAACAACAAAGAAGGTAACCAGGAAATAAAGGGAGAGGGAGGGAGGGGAGAGAAATAAGATTTTAAAAAGGTGAGAGTATGGAGGATTGTGAAGTGTTGTATATAAGCACTAAATCCTACAAGAAACATGATCATCATGTACTACAAACATACCAACAGGTATTTAAAAACATATGCATGTATACGAAGGGGTCTAAGAGATGTAGAGATGACAAGGGGGAGGAGAAAAAGGAGGTTAAAAAAATTATTAAGACGGCTGGGGATATAACTCAGCGGTATAAGTACTTGCCTGGCAAGTGCAAGTTCCTGAGCTAAATTCCCAGGACACACACACACACACACACAGTGAATTAAGCAATGTCATATACCAACTTGTCCCACAATGAATGTAATAATTTTATACCACAAACATGTACCAATTAAAAAAAATGCTGTTCAACAGCTGAGAAACTTGAGGCTTAGAAGTAAACCATATCTCCAAACACAGCCAGTGTGGGGTTTGAGCTCCCAAATGGGCTTCTTGGCCCCTCTGCCCTGCTACTGTCCCACTAATCCTCTCCAAGCACCTCTGCATGGACATGGGGCCCCTGCTCTAGTTACACAGACAACTGTGGAGGAGGCAGGCACAAAAGCTGAGTCTAATCAACAACCATCAACCACCTCTGTATAACAAGGCCTGACCCCTCGGGCATGGACAGGGACCATACAAGCTGCTAACACCTCCCACTTCTTGTGCTTTCCCTGAAGAGCTGAAAGCCTGGAGATGCTTCTGCTTCAGCTCCAGGGCACCATCAACTGCTGGATGTGCTTCAGCAGGAAAACTATTTCTGGCACACACTGGGGTTTAACTTCTTTTGTATCTCATCTCTCTGCACAGCCCCGGAACATCTCGTGTGAACTGGCACATCCTGCTGTGCGTGTAGGTATAGTGTTCAAGCAGTGTATGGGAAAGCCCCTCACCCAGCAGCATAGTGAGCATGTGGTGTTAAACTAGGAGATTATCACGTATCGATTAGATGCCTGCTATTAACGCAGGCCCTTTCTTTAAACTGCCTCACTGGTCTTTCTCAGTAATATCATAAAGAAATGTAACTATTCTTACTCTACGGAGAGGGAAATGGGGCTCAGAAAAATAGAGCGACTTGGTCAAAGACACAGCATGTAAGTGATGAAGTGTAAATTCAATCTACAGCACTTGGTAAAGAATCCACTTCCTCATGAGAAACACAATTGTCTAATGTTCCCACCTCCCCCAGTGTTGTACTCCAATTCCGTGCAGGTGATGTGCTGTGGAAACAGCATTGGCTTTGAAGTTAGACAGCTCTGGGGGGTCAAAGCCCTATTTTACTTTATTAGCTGTGTGAACTTTCATGACCTCATGGTTGCCAGGCAGGCACTGTGCCACTAAGCTATATTCCTGGCCACTAGCTATGTGATCTTGAACATTTTATTTGGTAGTCTTTGTTAGTTGTGGGACAAGCAGCTATGTCTGTTAGCAACTGAGTCCTATACTCAGTAAACAGGTGTTATGATTGGCATTAGGAAGATAAGACCAGGCACAGAGGTTTTTAAGTGGAAAGGTCCAGCCCCTACTTCACATCTCTCCTGGCAGGGCTCAGGCAATACCTAGAGCTAAGAAATACACAGAGACAAGACACTACCATTGGCAGGAAAAACCCTGCTCCTGAATGGGAGCTCCCTCAAGCTGGCCATCCCAGTGCTATAGGGAACCTGAAGCAGCTCACCTCTCTACCCAGGTAGGAGCCTTCCTCTTCAAAGATCAGGGCCAGGTACTCTTCGCTGTTTCTTGCAAAGAATCCATCAATCTCCTCCAGCCTGTTAAGAGATAACTCATGGTCACACAATATCCAGTGGTAATGAGGCAAAACTCCAGTGGTGAGCCACCCTTAGCTCTGTGGTCTTCCTCTGCCAGTCCTCCAAGGGGAGGAAACCAAAGTGTTGCTGGCACACTGCAAAGGAAAGGCAACAGGAAGAATTAACATGGGTCCCCCATCCCGAAGTTCCCACCATCCTCTTATTCCCTGATCTGGAACCCTGGCCCATGCTGTGCTAAGCCTGTCCCAGCCCAAAATACTTGGCAGGTTCCAGTGGTGGACAGGCTGGGGGCCACGTGTCACGGTGGGACTCCAAGGCATCAATGAGTTTCTCCCGCAGCGTCTGCACATTGGCACCAGCCACTGTGAATGGTCAGGAGAGAAGGACAGACTTCAGACTGTGACCCGTACCCCAGAAGGCAAGAAGCAGTGCTTTAGAAATGGCTCACAAAGGCACTGCCAGGGACTCTCTGGTCTGCCCTGACAACAATCCCATTTTGACATGAAGACCACCCTGGGAACATGGTTACCCTCATCCACCCCAGGACCCTGGATGGGCCATATCTGAAGGGCTTGTCAGCCTGACTTTTCTAAGGCATCTGACTCAGAAGACACTTTTCGGAAAATATAATACCTGGGAGCCCCCTCTTCCTGGAAACCATAGTAAAAGAAGGAGGCAGAGAGAGGAAGACACTGACAATGCCAACAGGACAGCCAGAGCCAAGGCACCTACCAGGCAATGTTGTTCCTGTGCCATTCTTGGAAAAGGCTTTAAAAAACTGGAAGCAAAAACAAGCAAGAGTCAGTAGTGCACGCTGGTTAAGGGCATGATGATGGTGTCAGAAGGACTTGCATTTCAAGTCCAACTGCTTATTAACAGGGTGACTTTGGGTAAACTACTTAGCTTTTTGGAACCTCCATTTCATCTGTAAAATGAAGATCAGAGAGGTTTGCTTTTGCACCTGGATGTTGATCCCTTTCCCTATTATCTTCACATCCAACCTCGCCATCCAAACATGGAAGCAGCCACAAAACCTGGAGATAGCAGCTCTTACAAGACTTCATTGGAAACAGACTCTTTCTGCAAAGCACTAGCACCTAGCACATAATCACTGAAAACTATTTACCACACATGTTGATGGTGAAGAACCATTTCTGTTTGCCCTAGTATATCTATTTGAACAAATAATATAAAGTCACTTTATGCATCCCTTGGAAAATGTCAGCTTTCCTTTGCCAATCTGGCCTTGTCCCTTGCCTTGGGAAAGGAGGCCCTGAAGCTGGAGTCTCCATCACTGACAATGCCCCACCTAACACAGTGAAGCAAAGGGTAGAACTCTAAAATAGGTCCCCACTGAAAAGTAGGCCTGAACTCCCAGAGAAACAGATTAGTTTGACTCATTGCTTTGTCTTATTTTCCATACACATAACATCCCAGGCCTCATCTGTCACTTCCTTTAAATTCCACTGTCCTGGAACAGCATCCAGTACACAAAGATAATCAATAGATGTCTGTCAAACTGAACAGACTCTCTGCCCTTTGATCATCATGAAAGCTCAGGTGAAAATCTGGTCCAGGTGCATTTTTATCCTCTTATTACAATGTAACCTTATTAAATCAACTGATGGAGGCATGTGCCTAGCCATGGAAACAACTCCTTAAGAACAGGCAACTGAGCCTTCAGAAATGAATCTTCTTTTTTCCCGGAGCAGTCATTACCTGCCCCTTTTCTTGGCACAGGATAGGAGCTTCTGCCTTCCCTGACCTTTGTTCTCCTTGAATACTTCCAGCCTCTCCCCAACAACAGGAAAATAGATGGCAATAGGGACATCGTTGCAAACCTATGAACAACTGCCTTTCTGGGGACACTGGTTTCTAGCAGTGGCCAGTGATGACACTGAATTCAACCTTAACAGGTTTTCAGGAAAATGACCTAGTCTCCAAGTATTTTATGGGGACTCCATAAGGACAACAACTTAAACTACTTGTGCTATGACCTGTTCATGTAGGTCACTACAGAGAAGTGGCCTATTTCCTTGTTCCAGCAAAGCAAGTGATATCTGAGTTCAGCTCCTCTCCGTCATCTCATCTTCTAGTAAAAGCTACATAAGGTAATGGCCCAGACTCTACCCATAGAGAACCCACATTCCAGCCTGACTTTCAGGGACCTTCCATTCCTGGGCTCCCGCCTTCCCTGTGAACATGAGCTCTGGCCAACAAGTCTAGATCACCCCCATAAGACCTTTGCACCCCCACAACATGACACATAGTTCTGCCCACACAGGTCATTGATGTTCCCTTTCCCCTGTCTATGATGCCTTGCCCACACTCTTCCACTATCATAGCCAAACCCAATCTGTCCTTCAATACCACATGGAAATCCTCCTCCTACATGAAGTTCTCTGTGATGAGCAAGGAAAGATCTCAGTGAATCAGGGCCATTCACTATGCCTAGTCCCTCACTGCTTCCCAAGTAGCAATTGATATTGTATGTTCTGTGAGTCTGGTGCTAGATACCCAACACACACTGCCTCAAGAGCTGCTGCTGGATGGGCTGCCTAAGATGCCCCACCATACAGCAGTTACCAGGCAGCCCCACAGAGCAATTAGAAGGAAGAAAGCTAATGTATACTAAACTTCAAATAATACCAATGCCTCAGCACTTTTACAGGTAAGACCTCACTTCACACTCAGCAAAAATTCTACTAGGTAGATATCATCACTCCATTTTTACAGATAGGGGAACTGAGGCCCAAGGCTGCAATATTTTTTTTTAAAGAAACAGGTGAGTATTTCTTTTATTTGCATATGAGGTTTATACCTGTGTTTAACAAGCAAGCCCAGTATTAACACCATTAGACTCTGGCCTGCTTTTGCAATCCATCATTTTAGAAATTAAGTAAACAAGAAATCAAATGTCTCTTACCCAAAATGTTCACTTGAAAGAACTAAAAATTTTTCAGAGAAAGCCTTAAAGATGACCTCATAAACTTGGCTTTAAATTACACCAGTTAGTCAAATTTAAGAACTCGAAGTTGTCTAATCAGAGCCCATTAATTTTAAGACATTAGCCCATCTTCCCCCAGAACCTATTTAAGAAATATTTACCAAAGTCAGACTAAAAATTAAGCCTTGCATAGTGATGAATCTGATTTGTTCCTATACAACCAAGTTGCATACAAGTAGCATCAATTAGTTCTACATTCACTCTAGAACTGACAAGGACAAAGCTCTGAACAGAAAAGCTCTAAGAAATAGATTTTTAGCTACAAAAGTCACAAATTTCAAAAGTGTTAAAAAATTACTATAAATATTTGAGATATATTTTATGTTTAATGAAATACTTCCTGTAAAAATTACACAATTTTTTACACGTAAACACAAGTTGCTTTTGTTTTAAAATTTGAGACTATTCCATATTCCTAACTACTGTTGGCCTATTCTTCAAAGAATACACTGGGGAAAGTGAATTATAGAGGAAAAACTACCCTTCATACATTGTTCTACAATAATGAGGCCTGTGGTCAGAGTTCAATTCCTTGCAGCTTAAATCTATTTTACGTACATCATTAGCATTGTTAGTGCTTCTCTTTTAACACTAGACAACTGATGATTTGGTGGGCATATTTAATGACTTCTATGACTGGCTGGCTACTAGCCACTCTTCTAGTTCTACACAAAGAAATCAAATCTCTTTACCCTATCATCTTCACTAAATCTGGAAGTCTTTCAAGGTCTCCCACAGTTTGCTTGTAGCTGAAATTGCACTTTGCTTCTTTCAGAATGTGACTCTCGAAAAGGACTATTTTTCCCATTACCAGTAGCCACAATTTTGTTTTCTGGCCACTTTGAAGTTGCTGCTCAGGGCCATATTGGACCTTGGGGCACTGGGAAAACAGATAGCCGCCAGCATGCCGCTCTGGTAAGTGGCTGTGGCCTGGCAAGCCGCGGCCGCCCCAGGGCAAGAACCATATTAGAGTTTCCTGACACCCGTGATGTGCCACGTTGGACCTTGGGGCACTGGGTCCATCCCCCCACTCCCCCTAGCAAGTGAGAGCCAGAGATCTGAGCATGTCTTGCAAGTTTGACTATAGGCAATATAGCAAATAAGGGGGATTTTCTTATGCCATCTCTTTGAAGGCATATTTTTATCTCTGTTTTGCTCTGTTCTGATCAATGGTATTACTCTATTCAATATTCTGCTTTTATAATTTCGGTATTTCCTTCGATATTGCTCTACCTGATTGAACAACTACTGTGAAGAAAATCAGATATACTATTGTTATCTATTGTTGTTATTCCGGTAACCTGCTGTGAGGTTCTGTACCAATTTCACTGCACTGCCTCAGTTGGCTTTGTCCTGTCTTGTTCTGCTGTATTTTACTACCTTCGAAAGAAAGAAAGAAAGAAAGAAAGAAAGAAAGAAAGAAAGAAAGAAAGAAAGAGAGAAAGAGAGAAAGAGAGAAAGAGAGAAAGAGAGAAAGAGAAAAAGAAAAAAAGAAAAAGAAAAGTTGCTGCTCAGACAGCTTCAAGCCCAGCTCCACAAATACTTTGATTTCATAGAGCTATACTGTTTTGATGCCTGGAGTTAACAGTCAACTACTACACTTACAAGGCTATCTTATTAGAATGCCAAACCAGTTTCTACTCCATCTGAAAAAGCCAACAGCACATTTCTGGTGCCACTTTCTAGATCCTCTACATGGAAAAACTCCACAAACCCACCCCAGCTTGTTTGATTAGCCAGTCTTTTTTTGTCTGTATGGAAACATCCATGATACTTTCTACTAATGGTTTAATATATCTCTGGTTTATGTACTTCAAGTGTTTGGCCACAAAAGTACCAAGAGAAATGGGAGTCACAATCTTGCCCCAGTTTGTTATGCAGTAACTGAAAACATCAACCATCAGGCATCGTAAGGATTTGACATCATCTTCATTTTTGATGTCCAGTTTCCAAAGCATGTCTTGGAAAGCCATCTTGTGGTCGTGCTACACATGGTCCATGACCCTTCTTGCTGGCAGCCCTGGCCTCTGTCCCCTGCCCAGCAGATTCTGGTCCTTGGGACAGTGGCCTGCTCCTGAAAGTACTTTAAGATTATCTCCAGAAGCCCCAGCTCATCTTCCTCTGCTGCCACCAGAGGCAGCATGGAAGGCAGCGAGCCGGTCAGCAATGGAACTCCACAAACTGGCTGGGTAAAGCACTGTTAAGTAACTTTCCAAGTCATACACAGTAAACAGTAGAGGATTAATGCATTCCTCAGAATCTTACAAAGGGAAAATTTGTCCACTCTCTGCAACACTGCTGTTCCATGCAATCTTTACTGAAGCCAAGCCTTTGGCCACAAAGGGTCCTAGTCTACTGCCTACTGAAGGGCGTGGTTGTGGTCCTGCGAGAAAACAAGCCCACCTGACCACAGAAATATAGCTTCTAGGTTCCAAACGTCAGCTAGAACCTGCTGCAAACTCATCCCTTCTTCCCTGTATCTTTGCTTCTTTTCACCAGTCCCAGAATGATGAATATCTGATACAGCCAGTTCTGGTCCCCAGGGGACAATAGACAGCGTAACAGGGCTACCCGACAGGTCTGCTAGCAGCCAGGCAGGCCTCTAGGGTCTACTCTGCTTCCTATGGAGCCCAGTCACAGTGCCCATAGGTGCAAAGCTCTCAGTGGGCCAGAATCTCTGAAAATCTGGAATCTATTTGAGCAGTACTTTCAAAAACAATAGAAGCAACCTACTAGTGAGCTGTGAAATCAACTTAGCAAATCAGAGCCAGCATTTTTTTAAAAACAGAAAATAGTATATAACATACTTGGTAAAAAAATAAGTATTATTTTATGAAAATTTTATTTTAAACAATAAATACAAACCAACATTAGGCTTACTATATAAAATGTGTATTTTTCAACATGGGTCATTGTAAGAAAACATTGGAAATCCACTGCAAAAGGCCTCACTGTAGAGATCCCACACATAGCCTGATCCACTTGGCTATGGCCTTGAGTCCTGAGAACAAGTCCTGAGTACTTCTGCCCGGCGGAACTGAGTTGCAGGTTCCTAAGGGCAGGGAAGGAAGGCTTTGCCAAATGAGGCCACAGCACTGGTTGTTGGAAAGCTTAGGAAATGGACAGCTGACTACTGGACTGGCCCAGCCAGGTGCTACCTGACTAAAGGCAGGGAAGGCAAGAAGACCAGTTACTGGCCCTCCCAGCCCTTCCCACAGCCAGCTGAGCAGGTAAGGAGGTGACTAATCACTTGAAGCATCCAGGAGATGTGAGCTGCATGACCTGGGTAGGTGCTGAGGAGCCTCAGACTTGTGATTTCCTGGATAGCCTCCTTTATACCCACTGGGCACAACCTCTTCTACACAGAACAGAAAGCCCAAATGTCAGGCCTCTGGCAGCCCGAGAGAATTCTTGACTGGCCACTGTACTGACATTAGGCTCTCCACAAAGGATGGGCAGTGGCTGGACCTGTGTTCAAGCCTTATTGGGAGAAAACTATTTTATCAGCCTGTGATGGCTCCTGTTGCCAAATTGGTGTTTCTACCACTGCCCATTCAGGGCTGCTTATGCTGCCTCACCACTACAAGTAGGGGCCCCATGAGTACTTTTAGTTGCAGCAGAGGACAGGGCAATGTCCTTGCCAGGGAAGTCTTCTATTTGAGGGCCATGACTGATAAACAATCTCCACTGTTGCCTCTGATGGGAAAGTAGCTGTTGGTTTGCTACACTGTTTCCTAGTCAATTTTGCCCTAAGTGGTAACAATTTAGGAAGGGACCTCTCTCAGGCCACAAAACCTGAGTCCAGCAAGACTCCTCTGGGCTTGAGGAACAGGAAGGTTGCATGGAGCTATGGCAAGACATTCTGGAGTGCTTGAGGCTTTGCTTTCCAAATGAACACTGTTGAGGTAATGAGTTCCAGCTTATGGGTCTGCTAACTTAAGGTCCTTAAGCTCACAGATCACATTCTAGGGACAATACTTGGCATTTCAGTGTTCGAATGTATTCCCTGATTATTCTTAATGGCTACAGAAGAAACTGCTTTTCTAGATGCCATGCTGGTGTGTGCATAGGGGTTGTATGATTTATAGCTGGAGGTAGCAAGAGAGAGAGATGGATTCGGCTTTGCTAATTTGGAAGAAGACTAACTAGATCAGAGCCAGGCCTGAGACCTGGGAGGGCCCTTGCCATAACTGCAGCAGCCTTGCTGTGCAGGGCATTACCCCTGAAAGGCCTGGAAGTTGTTCACATATTAATTAATATCTGAAGAGCTGTTAGTACTCTGTGGTGAGCAGGCTAGCAGGCAAAGCATTATCCATGAGCCAGTGCTACCTTCTGCCACACTACAACAAATCCCTCATTGCATTGAAGGTGATATTACCTAAGCACTGGCATTTTGACTATGGGCTGAGGCCACCCCTTTGGTTAAATTCCAAGCACATGTTGGTCAAAGCACTTGCCTGATGAGAATGAGGCTTACCAGTGTCTCTGGGGTCCCTTTTTTGGGGACTATTAAAGATCCCTGGAGTTGATCCTGCTCACAGATAGGTCAGAGTCTCAGTCCTGGTTTTACAGAGTGAAGTCAGACTTCCAAGGCAGGGAGGTCATGAGTAAGAAAGATCAAAGAAGACCCTTGAAACTGGAAGCACTCATCAGCCCACATGATCATCACTATACAGCTCAACTCAGAGCACTTACTTCAACACCCTACACAGGGTCCTTTCCTTTATAAAGGGCAGACTTTTCCAAACCAAATAAACCTTTATTTTCTGCCTGCATCTCTAACAACTCAGGTCCAAAAGCATGGAGACCCCACAGAGCTCAGTAGCCTGGGCAGATGCTAGAGAAGCACATAGCTGATAATACGCTCAGTCAGAATCTGTTATCAGCCCCACTCCCCCACACTGTTACACACCCTCACACTTGGGAAGCCAGCGATGTTGAAGTCTCTGCAGACTGCATTGTTGGTTTCGTCAGCACAATCCAAGGCAGCGAGGTTCAGTGCCAGTCTCCAGTCTGAAAGGACAAAAATCCCTGGGTAAGCAAGAGGAGCTGGTGTTCCCTCTAATGCTTCCCTCGCCCATGCAGTGCTCTCTGCTACCAACCCCACAGTACCTGCCCCACAGCTCTTATGAGAAAAATCACTTTCCTCGCAAAGGGCCTCTGACTATTCTCTTTAGTCTACATTTATCCAGAGCCTCATAAGAAGAGGCTTGTGCTTAGAATACAGTTAAAAAGCACAAATAATGCTTTCTTTTTTCTTTTTTTCTTTGTATCGGAGATTTGACTCACAACCTCGCACTTGCCAGGTGGGTGCTTATGCAGCTAAGCTAAATCCCCAACTCCTAATAATGCTGTCTTGTGACAGTATCTGTGTTTCCCTAGTCCTCCACTGGATGGGGGTAATGGGCTGGAAGGTTTGGAGAGAAACCTGAGAGAAGCCTGGCCCACTGGGAAAAGCACTGGTAAAATCCCTCTGTCCCTTCAGCCATCTAAGAGGCTGACAGGTTCCAGAGGGTGGAGAGCAGGCCTCAGGGTGCCTGGGATTCCCTGGTGGACCTTAGGTGAGGGTTTCTGGGGCCAGAGGTACTGGCAGGCAGCCCTTCTTAGGTAGGTCGGGTATCAGCTGTTGAAGGACTCCTAGGAGAAAGAAGGCACCTGGAAGCCAGGAACCACAGGAAAAGGAAGTCCTGAGAGTCCAGAATCTAGAAGATTAATCTTGTTCCTTCATTAGGCCCCAAGCTATGAGGCCTCTCTTCCCTGAAACTTACTGGCAGAGAGAATAATGGCACAGGACAGGATCTGAAAAACAGAAAATGAACTCCTACATCAGGCAGATCTCCTGAGCTCTGATTCCAGGTCAGGTCCTCCTTGAGCATCCAACAAAATTCTATTCTACACCATGGCTGCTCAAACTGCAAGGTACACACATGAGGCCACACAAACTGTGGGATGGCTATGAATGTTGCCAAATTATATGGCACAGACTTCCAAGAGCAGTCTTGTGGACTAAGACCTAGGCTTTGCAGGAAATTTAGTAAAGCCTTAACACTCAGCCCACTTGACATAAGACTGTAAGAGTGAGGACTGCAGAACCGGCGGACAGGGAAATGCTTTAAAAAGACCTTTAAAAAGAAAGCTTTAAATGGAGAGGAGGCTCAGGTGGGAGGCTGGCAGCGAAGCTAGATAACACGAACAGCCTGAGAGCTTGCCTAGAAGAGTCAGGGTTGCTCCACTGCACGCTGGAGCCACTGGCATCTCTGAAGCACACGAGCAAAGAAAACCTATTTGATTGCATGGTTCCAGCACAGACACTCAAAGCTCTAGTTCCCATTGGGGCCTATGCCTGAGGAGGCCCTGAGTGGGATTATACCCAGCACTCATCAGGAACATCACATTAACAACTGAACAGCACCTCCAACAATCACAAGTTGCCAGAACCCACTCTTTATGACACTTTCTGAAGGCCTCAAAACTCACAATAACATTTTATGTTCAGAGAAAGTATGTTACCTTCAATTTCACAAGACAAACGCTCCCCACTTCCCAGAGAAACCCTGAGCCACCCCTTGAAGGAAAACAAATAAGCTGATCTTCTTGGGGTTGACACTAGGTATGAGTGGGTCTCAAGATTGTGAGGAAGGCCTAAGGCCACACCTTCCTCCTCCTCCTCTCTCCTTTCTTACTGGCAGTCTGCTGTTGGCACTGTTTCTGGACTCTTGGCAGGAGGAAGTGAGCGTGGGTGGGGGGGTTGGAGGAAGGGAAGGCTGGGTAGAAATGTTTAGCAGAGACAGAGATTAAGAGGCATTTGGCAAAAACAGGTGAGCCATGGCCCATCATACCATTTCCTTAATTTCCTCAATGTACCATTTCACCAAACCCTTTTGGGGTGTTCTGACTTCCCTAGCACAAAGAGACAGTAGCTTAGGCTTAGTCATATAGCTGCAAGGTAGTTTTCAGCCTTTGAAAATTTTCATTTGCAAGCAGTCTGCCCAAAGGCAGGTGTGGACTGCCTCCCTCCCAACCTGACACAATTCTCTACCCTCACCCTGTCCACTGTGGGCTTCCCTTGGTAGGAACAGCTTCAGCATAATCTGTGCACATGGATCTGCTCAGCCCAATTCATCTCCAAGTCCTGTCCACTCCCCTCCTAAGTCTCTTGCCCTGCCCTGGCCCTCATTTCACTGCCCATCCTAGGGGGTTTCAGTATCTAATCTGGCTTCTTTACTCATTTGCCTTCTAACCTATTTCTCTATTTCCAGTGAACTAGTGCAAGATCTTTTATGGCAGATCTTCCTGGGACAATCAGACACATTTCATTCCCCTCGTGAGTTTCTGATGCACCTCACCCTTCACTGGTCCCTTCAGCCACCAAAGAATTTCTCTACCTGTAGATCTGATAACTTGCCCTCTACTCAATATTCTTTGATGAATTCTATTGCTTTTTGAAGAAAAACTATAGCCATAAGGTGATTATCTATTCTGTTTACACATCCAGCCTCCTCTGCCACTTTCCCACAGGAATGCCAAGTTTTCTCCTTCTCTGAAAGTAGAACTTGCTCTCCTATGTCCAGGCCACTTCCTATAAGAAAAGGCCTCTCTGCAGCCCACCCTAATTCAGTCTCCCCACAAACTCCCTTTGTCAGGTCCATGTCAGTCTAAAGACTATTTTCTCTCAGAAGAGCTGTTCCACAGCCCAATCAATGGTCAGGGTCCTACTCATGTTTCTACCATACTGTGACCAGCTGCCCATCTTCCAGTGCATTTTTGTCTTTGCACTCTCACTGTCCAGCATCTCATCACCTAGTGTACAACAAGTGCTCAGCAAATATTTACTGAACTACTTATTTGACCGGGGCCAGAATTATCTGTTGGCAGCTCTAGTGGTAGAACATTTTTTCTTTGATCTCAGCCTCAGTCTTTCTTCAGGTTCAGGTGGCAGGTGTGGGTAAAGTCAGTCACCTGTGATTGTGCCAGCATTCACTGTTTGTCCTTTATTTAACGGACAAAACAAGATCACAAGAGAGAAGGGCTCCCCAGTGGCTACCCAAATCCAGGGTTTTCCCTGGATCACATACAAAAGTACCCCATGTCCTTTCAGAAACCCCCCACCCAAGGGAGGACCAGGAGAGGGTGAAAAGCTCACCTCATGTCACATGCCTACTCTAAGCTTGTCTCCTTGTGTTCTATATGTAGGTCCCTGATTACTTTGTTCTAGGAGATCCACAGGAAAGGCCCAGCTGTTTTCAAGAAGTGTCATGTGACAATTAAATGAAAAGACAGAGGAGGGACAATGTGGTGGCCTTCTACCAGCAAGGGCCTTATGATAACCACATGCTGAGTGAGCAAGGACCCAAAGGCTTCACCTGTTCCTCCTTTCTCCAAGAGAACAGGCCATTGCCACTGAGGAGCATAAAGAGGAAAGGACAGGAAGCTAGCGTGCACGAGTACCATAGCACACATCATCATACTCCACACTTTCACCTGAGGTGGGTACTATGTCTCCAACTTTGCAAATGAAGACACAGACTAAGAAGCTTTTCAGCTTATCCAAGGCCTACAGACTCAAAAACCCACTTTCTTCTCTCCATTTTATCAGAGTTAGGGTGTTACATCTGAATTTGTGCTCTTAGTTCCCATGATAGTCTTCCCCATCAGAAAACATGGCAGAAAGTTTTGTCTTCTAGTTAAATAGCATTCTCTCTAATTCACATGAAGCAGTCAGCCAGCATACTAGGCCAGTGCTTATTACAGAATGATGCTATCAGCAAATGTACTGAGTTTATTGTGTGCTCAGTATCTAGTTTAATGCTCCCAACATCTATGAAAAAATAGAAAGGTATTTATCTCTAAACTTGCTTTTCTCACCTGTAAAACAGAGACAGATAACCGTACCCTAGCGGTAAGTTAACAGTGAATCTGGGATCTGAACCCAGGATTTGAACCTCTCAGCTAGTCTCAAGAGGGCTCAGGCCAGAAGAGAAAACATTGTATAGCTTCCCAAACAAGACACAGGACTGGGAGGAGGGAGCCAGTGGACAAAAAGAACGGCACTACCTAGGGGCTGCCTTACTTGACTCTCTTTATGCTTTGATCCCCTCAGCCCTATAAAATGGAACAAGGCATCTCCCTCCCTCACCTCAAAGGGAAGTGGAATAGGTGGGGCCAGTCAGATGCTGGGGAAGTCTTGAACAAAGAATGTTTCTCAGGACTATAAATATCAATACTTTAATGAGCCCACTGGTTTAGACTGAGCTCCTGCACTAGGCCCAAAGACCAAACCAAAATAGAGTCACTCATGCTGAAATTCCATGTCACCAAGCTGAAATTAAATTGTAATTTGACCTTCCAAGAAATCAAGAGAATAAACAAATCTCAGTTTTAGCTGACATGATAAAGAAGCCCCGTTTTAATGTTTATAAGGAAAATAACTTCAAAATGACTAATCATTTTTGTTCTCTTTTTCTGCTGTCTTCAGCCCTTTTCTGTCTATAAAGCCACAATCCTCTGCTCAGCTCATCAGAATACTCACTCTACTGCACAGAATGTGATGTTAACCAATTCTAGAATCATAAATAAAAGCCAATTAAGATATTTAAATTAAATTTGCCTTATCTGAGTGTCCTACTGGGAAAGCAAAGTTGCACTTAACAGCTTTGCTGTCTGGGTAACAGGCCCTTTCTGAAATGTCCAGAGACTTAATACTGTTAGAGAAAAATTCCTGGTGTTTATTGCCTTGGGCAAAGTAACTTTCTACTAACAATGGAGGAAGTGGGAAATGAAGAGGGGAAAATGAGAAATAACAAAGGCCAGAGTGATTGTGGAGTGATGGCTGTGGTGGGGATTCTGCTGGCACCCACATGAACTTCTTCTGGAGTCACAAGTGGTATCCCCTTCCCTACTGACAATAGCAGGAAAGGCATGGGATCCCGAGTCAGACTTGCTCATTGTCACAACTGGGGAATGCACCATGAGCTCCACACATCTCCTTTTTGGAACTTACCTTTAACTGGGTCAAAAGAACACCAAGACAGAGGGTCTCAACTGCCCCTTTCACCTCTGACAACCATTCAGGCACTGGCTGGCAAACAACTCTTGACAGGAAAATGGCTGTAACGCCCCCAAGTATTAAGCAAGCCTGGGTTTTAAGGCAGAAGTGCAGCCATATTCAAACCAAGAGCCAGGGAAATCTAGTGGTCCAATAACTAGACCCTGCCTGTTCTCAGCACCCAGCTCCCCAACCAAGTCTCCAGGTATCCTCCTGACACAGCATTGTATACCATACCCAGATAGTCAGTGCTACATTGTCACTACCATATCCCTTCCTTCCTCCCTCATAAAGCCTTTAAGGAATTGAGGTCAAAGGATGGACAAAATGCATTAGGTACCCCACACCCATGGCTGACTCCCCATGTCTGAGTCAAGAGAAGCCACAACAACAGCAGAAGATTCTTTTGCTCACATTCTCACTAGGGATCCTGTAAAGCTCAGACAGCCATGAATATTCAGTGGGATCCTACCCTGTGCCAGGCTCTGTACAAGGCATCATAGGGATAAAAAGAAGAAATGTCCTATGTACTCTGAAAGGAAAGGCAGGCAAAACTGATAACATTCATTGTCACGCAAATATGCATGCCTACGAATCTTATCTCCATGGCTCTGCACATGTAGTTTTCCCAGCTAGAATACACATCGTCCTCCATCAACTCTTTTCTGCCCAGGCTCTGAAGAGTCAGAAAGAGCTGGAGAAAAGAACCTCTACCAGCCCGTGTAATCCTGAGCAAGTCTGTAAAAGCAAAAGAAGATATTACCAGAATGGTGCTACATGCCTGTAATATCAACTACTTGGGAGGCTGAGGCAGGAAGATCATAAGTGTGAGGCCAGGCTGGGTAACTTAGCAAGACTGTCTCGGAACAGGAAAACAAAAAGGGCTGGGGATGTACCACATCCCCAGTACAGCACAGTACCCCTGGGTTCTACCCACAGTTCTGGTGGTGGGGGAGGGGGCAACACTCTGCTTTCTGGTTCAAAATTTGAGTACTCACTGTAACATGCCAATCTTGACAGGCTGTGTTGCTCTTGCCAGTGGCTGACAGGAGCCACTCAATCCTGAATTTGAACCTCCATAACCATAAGTTCTTTCCCTCTTTACTTCATTAAAAACCAACAACAACAAAATGAAGAAAAAGGCCTATGGTTTGGGCATTTTTTTTTTTTAGGTAAAGATTATATATAATAATGGCATATGAAGAGTCTTAGTGAAGTTCTGCCATTAAATGAGTGTGTAATAAATAACTGCTTGCATGAAGGCCTTTGACGTCAGGTTAGCCCTCTGTGAGTGTCCCCTTCTGTGAATTCCTGCAATACAAAATACTGAACTATTCCTTTGGCCCTTCTCAAACATGGGCTTCAGACTGTTGCCAATTCTCCTACTGTGTGTTTGTTCATTGCTCCAACTGCAATGTAAACAATGATTTATGACTCAACAAATATTTGCTAGATGATTAGTCAGTCAATAGTAATGAAGTTCTCAAATGGATACAATATATTTCCTAAACATGTCATGAGTCAATAGCAGCTGCTCTCCAATAGAAAGAAGGAAGCAAGTCCTCCATAAACAAAAGCTGTACCCTAGGGCAGCAACCCCCTCAGAGAATCCATCACTCCCGTCAGGGAGAAATGAGTCCTGTCTAGCCAGATTAAAAACCTGAATCCAGCTAGGCAGGATTATAACCACCACCCCATACCTGGCTGCCCCATGACCTTTCATACTCTCCCTGTTCTTGTGTCATCAGGACAGCACATATGCCACACTGGCATAGCACAGAGGGATACCAGAGCAGCTCACAACTGACTTTTAAAGAAACCTCAGAATAGGGATGTGAGGCATGACCAATCCCAGTGCCTAGCTGGGGCCCACTCCTTTGGATAGGATATTCCTCATTACAAGCCAACTCCAGATTTTGCCAGAGCCCTCCCCTGATCTTGTTTACTGGGCTGTCTCACCCCCATATCTAGCTAACAGGAGACCCTTAGTTTCCACAGAAATCTCCCACCTCCATTTACCCTGGTTCACTTTCACGATCTTTTTTTTTTTTCTTTATTTAAAGACAGGGTCTTGCCAAGTAGTTCAGGCTGGCTCTGAACTTACTATGTAGCCCAGGATGGTCTAGTACTTGCAGTGATCCTTTTCCTCAGCCTCCCAAATGCTGGATTACAGGCATATATCACACCAGGCTTCACCTTCACAAACTTTGACACTTCCATTTTCCTCTGAGAGATTTAATTTTAGTTGTACTTTTCTTTTTAAGATGATCACTCTATACACCAGGAAAAGACAAAGACATTTCCTTTTTGGAAATGACAAAGACTAAGGCAAAGACAATGCCTTTTTGGAAATGACAGCTCTCATTCAGGGGCAGCTTGGGTCAGTACCTGCATGTTTGCAACAGGTCAAACATGAGTCAGCTGGAAGTTAATTTTCCTGCCCTCTCAAGACAGAAAATCTTCTAGAATGAGTCTATCTGCAGTCATTAAAGACCTCTTACAGCCTCAAAGTAAAAACCAATTGAGGGGCTTTCATGATATTCAGGCCTGCCATATCCCCTGAGATTACCTCTCTTTAGTGTTCTAGATCCATTATCCTCGTCCTTCTTCCCTCTTCCCCTGACTATGTGTTGACATCACTAAAATATTGTGAAGGGCTTCTCAGAGATGCTCATATAGGTGACAAGACCAGAGAGGCATATAGGCAAGTGTAAATCAAAGGTAAAAGGGTTTATAAATTTTGCTTAAAAATCTTTTTCCAGGGCCATATGGCTAAAAGATACATACATCGTTTAATTTAGCCACTTCAGTAATCAATTAGCTTGCTTCTTGGGGGGAAAGGGAGGCTGAGTTTGAAAACTGACATCTATATGTGCATTTATTCTACTGTAATTTATGAGCCCTCTCTAGTCAGATTAGCAACAGCACATATGAAGAACAATGGCTTTAGCTATCCTTCCTCTAGCAAGTCTCTTCCCTAAGGTATCCACAGTTATTCAATGACCATCTCAGGTCAGGATCCATCTCTGCTAGTGCCCTACCACCATCATCAGGAAATGGCTCTATTCAGGGACTGCAAAACAGGAACAAATCACCATCACTGTGCCTGGCCCTCCCCTATACCCACTTTCTGGCAGATATGTGATACTACAGGGATCTTTAAAATTGTAGAAGTGAAGTTGTGAGACAATATAGGTCTGATATACAGAGCTCAGTAAATTAATTACCATTATTACCATATTTCTTCAGCTCTAAGTTTTCAGCTTTTAAACATTTTAACATTTCTGTAAAATAGCACACTTTAAAAATTTTTATACATTTAACGGTTTTCTTATTCTGTTATCCCACTGGCTGTTATGAAATGAATGACGGGTCTCACAATTAACAGTGTCCTAAAATTAAGGAAAGGTGGTCCTAGGCCAATGAATGGAACAAGAAACAAAGGAAAACCGTAAAGCTGGCTTTGGTTAGGTTTCTGACCCCTAACCTAAGGGTCTGAAAGGGCCCACGGCCAAGGCGAACAGAGATAAGGTCATGGCTCTGACTAAGGAGCAAGGAAGGGGGCAGCAAGTCAGGGAGGCCTGGAAGGGAGACATGAAGAAGAGAAGGTGCCTGAGAAGACACCCACCTCGAAGATGTAAGGAGTTAGGAAACCGATGAGGGTGCTATGTCTACGAGCCTAAGCGGAGGAGAAAGGTGGTCAGGATGGCAGAGTGAGGGAAGGTCAGTTCCCTTTGCTCCCGGCACTGATCTACAGCATTCAGGGAGTTTGGCAGAAAGACAACACGGGTTCCTGGACAAGAGGAAGGGGTGTTACAGGCTGGACTGGAGAAAGCCTCAATGTGTCAGAAGAGCCAGAGGAGGGCAAAAGGCAACTTGCTGACGAAGATTAGGACAGCAACGTAGTAGAGAATGAACGGGGCGAGCAGAGGTCTGGGGGCGCAGGCCCGGTGTAGAGATGTGAGCCAAGAGGAAAACGAAAATAGACTTGATAGATGCGAAGGTGGGGACGTGCTGCGCGGAAAGGATGAGAAGGCTGGCAGGACGCCCGGGCAGGTGGAGGGGCCCGCCGGGAGGGCCAGGGACAGCCCCGGCTTCTCACCCTTGACGTCGCTGGCCAGCGCCTTCCATGTCGGGGCGAAAGCGATGCAGTGGCCGCACCAGGAGGCGAAGAACTCCACGGCCCAGGCACTGCGGGAGTTGAACACCGCGCCGCGCACCGTGTCCGCCTGCAGTAGCGTCACAGGGTCGGAAGACGAATACAGCGCCCCGAGCCGGGCCGCGCCGACGCCGGGGCCCGCCAGCAGCAGAGGCAGGAGCAGCAGGCGCAGCGGGGGCAGCCGGCCAGATTGGCGGCCGCACCTCGTCATCCTTCGCAGCCGCGCGCCACCGCACAGAAGTTCGTTACCAGACGGATCCGGCGCTCGAACACCTCGGGCTTCCCTCCGCCCGCTGGGAGGAGCCAGGCGGCCCCGCCCCGGACCCCTGGACTCCTCCTCGGGCGCGGCCTCGGCGGTGGGCCTTGGCCGGGAGCTGGCGAGCGCCCCCTTGGCGGTCCGGTCCGTCGAGGCCTGGAACCGCGCTAGCCGGAGTCTGAGGAGGAGAATAAGCACCGCCCCGTCCCGAGAGCCCCACCCACCCGAACGGAAGCCGTGGTGTCCGCCGAGCCGAGGCACTGGGGAAGGGGGCGAGTCGGAGAGGTCATTTGGCCTCTCGCGGCCCCCGTATTAGACAAAAGCCCAGGCCTTTGCGAGGAGCGGAGGAATTAAACCGTTGGGTCGGGGGGGTCCTTTCTGTGCAGTGTGACGTTGCGAATTGGAAGTACGTGGAAAAGAAGAGGGAGGGCACAAGGGCGGCACGAGGGCGTTCAGTCCTCAAGCCGGAGTTCAGTCCTCGAGCCACCGCGTTCCCACAAGAGGCAGTTGCATCTGCCTTTTGAGGCTCCGAGAGAGTCATTATTTGAGGGTTTCCTAGTCAGGGATAAGAAGCCACCTCCCCAGGATCGGCTGGGCTGGGTGGCCACAGAATCAGGTTTCTTTAGCACCCTTGCCGAGTCACCTTATCAAGTTAGGGTGATTCCTCCAGTGTGAGTTCCAGCTGCCCGCGCCGCCCACGTCTAACTGGAACACTTTGGCTTACTCAGATGTTCCTCTCACAAGGAACCTGATTAACTCATCTGCTAAGTTCAAGAAGGCATTCATGGATTTTCTGTGGTCACCTTGTGTAGTTCCAATGTATTGTGGGTTATTTTAAGAAGTGTCGCCAAAGGGCTTGTCACAGTGATGTTTTTACCTTTGTGTCTACCATGTCACCTGTAAAACTCGGAGGCAAGGAATAGGTGGTGAGAGTGATCCAAGGTCCTATAATTAGAGTGGTCAGGGACAGGCCCACCCTTTACAGGGACTGTGTGATACAAATGAAGTTCCACATAGCAAATGTTTACATATTTTAAGATATAAACCAAATTAAACTATTACATTAAATTCCCACCTTTTTATCTTGATGTGTATATCTTCATAATAACCTGGAAGGCTAAATGTAAATTTATTCTGAGATATGTACCAGAATGTGGCAGCTTTGGGAGAAATAAATTCCTGACTCAACTTTCCTCCTCATTGCTCCAAGCTCAATTCCATACTTGCAGGAACCTTGCGTGCAGGTGTCCTGTAACATCTCTGTTTGTTGAACTTTGCCCCCCAACCTACAAATGGCTTCCTCTTGGCTACTCCTTGGTTCCTCAAGAGGACAGACCTTGGGAAAAAGGCCAGTGCAGGCTGATTCCCTGACGCTGGCCTCGTGCTCTGGAGAGCAGTGAGATCTAGCATTTCAGGTGCTTACAGCATGACCTAAGAAGGGGTGAGAGGCAGGAGCTTTGGATGAGCACACATCATTGGCCCATAGGCTCCTAGCATTATGAAAAAGAGCCTGGGTAAGATTGGAGAGCCCCAGTGTGAGGGCTCATCTTGCTACAATTTTAAGGCAGTCTAATGATGCAGCATTTGAGCAAAAGACTGAAATGAATCATAGGAGGGAAACTCATGGTGGTGTGGGATAAGAGCATTCTAAGCAGAAATCTTGTCTGACTTTTTTTTTTGAATGTTCATATTCTCTGCTCAAAGTCTTAAATTGCATAAAGAAATTATAATATCAGGAGATGTTAGTACCTTTCTAACCCCAGAAGCAAGTTTTAGTTGCTGAGTACTCTTCCCTGGGATTTGATGCCTTTTATTTAGCTTCTGCTGCCTGACTTTACTCACTCCCAGCAGCCACTGGGGCCAGGCTGTAATAATGTCAAAAGAATGGATGGTTCTAGTAATTTTGGGTTCTAGGGGTTGGAAATATTCCAGGAGTTGGAAGCAGCCTGAGCAGGTGCCAGTAAAACTGCCCTTAGCTGCCTCTATTGTTAAACACTGCTATAGTAACTTTCCCCAGGGCCTGGGAATTGAGGAGAGGTTGTCTACTGAACCTGCTGAGTGCCTGAGAAAGACACTCCAGATAAGTACACAAAGATTTGCTTGTTCACATATCTCTTTCAGCTGCATCAGAAATGGAAAAGAATATAGACTATCTGAAAGGAACAGAGAGAATTGCTTGGCAGAAGGGCTAAAAAAGATTAGGACTAACTGAAGTCTGAAAGCTTTCAGTACCTCATCAGAAAAGTGATTTAAGTTTTTAGTCTTGGAAGCCTTTATCAGTTTTGACAGGAGGTTTAAACAGATAAGAGCAAGCTGAAGGGTACCCTAGAATATCACCCACTTCTGCAGTGTACGAGGCTTCTTGGGAACTCCAGGCCACAATTTGAAAACCATTGGTTTAGAATTAGCAGAAAATGTAAGAATCACAGCCTGTCCTGATTACTTTTCCTGGCACTTTCTGAGAGTGCAAATGTGATAGGAAATCTACTCAGGAATGAGGTACAGAGAGGGCAGAGGTTGCCAAGGAAAGCATTGAGTTTGGGAGGAAGAACTTAGAATTTCCTGCCAAAGCTCCCTTTTCTCCCTTCCTACTCACAAGTCATAGGAAAATAGGCCAAGATGGCTCAGATGAAAGAGTAACAGCATTTGCCAACACTTTGCGCTGCCAGTCTAAGCCCTGCAGATGTTACTGATGTGGTCCCTTCACCAACTCTGTGAGGTTGTTATTACTCCACCTTATAGAAGACAAGACTGAGGTAGAAGTCTGTTGACTTTCCCACCTGTGAATCAGTTATGTGCTATACATGAGTAAAACAAAGGGAATTTGGAAATCTGTCATCCCAAAAGGAGGCAGATGGTAAGAGGAATGCATCTTATACATAAATACAGATAATTATGGTGAGCAACAGAGAAGTATTTGGTAAAACATGCCACCTGGTATCAGAGCATTAGGTGACTTTCCACTTACTCATTTGCACTAAGAACCAGACAGGGTGTGTGCAGTTGGAGACAAGTGCTAGTGACAGAGAAGGCACCTGTGCTTTGTTCCTGCAAAACTCACCTCTGAATTTTCCAGATGAACTTTGAAATAGCCCCTTTTCTGTTGCTAATAACACAGTACCACAGACTAGATAAGTTACAAAGAAAAGGGGTTTATTTTGACCAATGGGACCAGGCTCAGTGGCACATGCCTGTAATCCTAGCTACTTGAGAAGCTGAGGCAGGCAAATTGCAGATTTGAAGCCAGTTGGAGCAACTTAGCAAAACCCTTTCTCAAAATAAAAGCTGAAGATACAGGTAGTGGTAGACACTTGCCTAGCATGTATGAGGCCCTGAGCTCAATCCCAAGCACTATACAAATGAAAGTGTATGTATTAGAGAAGTACTATTTTGGCTGTAACTCTGGGGGTTTAACATCCAGGGGCCATGTCTGGTGACAGCCTTGCTAGCAGAGTCCTGAGCCCATGCAAGGAATAATGGCAAGAAGGAGACCAGGAGGATTCATCTTGGGGACTCCACATTAATACTTTTTCTAATATAAATCACCTGCAAAAGGCTCCACCTGTTTGTCAGATAAAATTTTCACCCTCCTGAGACACATGAAACTTTTGGGTACATACTCAAACCATATCCAAATTGTAGAACTAGGAGGAATCCTAGTTAAATATTAATTTTCAGAGAAGAGTAGTATTATATATGGCCAGGAAGAGGAGGTACACCCAAGGAGCTTACTCAAAGAATATCATGGAAGGGATATTTACAGAAGCATGTGCAGGATACAGGGAACAAACCCAGGGACTGGCAATAACAGAGTCCTTTAAGCTCTGCTAGGCCAGAGGAAAGAACAGAAGGGCACTCTGATGAAAATGAGTGAGAACTGCAGTTGAGCAAGAGGGGGCCACCCAACTGGAGTTGTAACCACAAAATGCTAGCACAGGGGAGCAGGGAGGAAAGCAAGAAGGCACAGAGAGGCACAACTTGCAGCTCTTTCTTCTCCAGTCCTCTGATCTTGTGCCAGTTTTTCCCCTGGCCAAGTCCAGTTAAAGCCAGAGAGAGTGCTCTGATTTCAAAAAATTGAAAAAGGCAGGTTAGAGGAGAGTGGAGATGGAGAATGGAGAATACAGTCATTAGTACAAAGTCTCTAAACTTAGGCCCTTTGACACCCTAGAAAAAGAATGAAAAATATAAACTGGGCATGGTGATACATGGCTGTAATCCCAGCACTCTGGGAGGATAACATAGGAAGATTGCAAGTTTGAGCCCAGCCAGGGCAACTTAACAAGACTCTCTCTCCTCTCCCCCCACAAAGAAATTAAAAGAGAATGAGACTATAGCTCAGGGTAAAAGTCCTAGATTTAATCTCCACATCTAAAACAAACACAAAAGGAAAATACAGACCTTCCTGAACATCCTCCTGGGTGAGAGTAAGGGGCTAGAAATCTTCTCAACCACCAGAGATAGCAAGGCAGCAGCAAAAGGCAACCAAGCAACGCCTTCAGTTTCTTATGCTTTCCTGCTCACAGCCCAGTTGACTTCTGTGTCAGTAGAGGAACTGAGGCCCAGTAAAATGGAAGCACTTGCTCATGACCATACAGCAAGGTAGTGACAGAGCCCAATTTTTCAGGCTTACAGAGTCAATGAAGTATTGAGAAGGAGACATTTGTGAAAGCGATATTTGGGACAGAGCTCCATGTTCACGTTTAGGTTTCCCTGGTCCTCAGGTCACCTGATGGCAAGTCAGAGGGAACAGGCATCTACCCCAATTTACACACACACACACACACACACACACACACACACACACACACACACACTCACACATAAGAGGAATTAAGGAATGACGGTACAAGGCTGTAAGTTCAGAGCTTTGTGGTCTGGCCTCTCAACAATCTTAGGGGTGAGGCCTTTTAGGAACCTGCAAGTCATCAAATAAAGCCTGAAGTTGAAATAAAAAAAGGCCACATCTGAGTTGCTGAGGTGGAAAGTACTCATGTTCCTCATGGAAGACTTCTGGGAACTCTTCCAACTTTGTGATACTGTGAGACTTGTTTGGGTGAAGTTTCAGCTTCTGGAATAAATGTTCTCATTTAGAATATTTCCTTCATGACTTAAGATGTATACCACATTTCTTATGTAACAGTAAAAACATGCAACCATAATCAGAGTATATCAGTATTTCACTGAAAGCACAGAATTTGCAAATGTTTTTTCATAGCAAGAAATTTGTAGAAGTGGCCTGCAGAGAAGGTAAGTATAATTATGTTGGTGCCTGTCAGAAGCTGCGTTGTGTGCTTGTATATGCAGGAGATGATGAAAGGAGCAGAGACAAGTTGGAAGAGGGTAGTCAGCTGAGGCTAGGATAGAGGCACCTGCCTTCCAGGTTTGGAACTAATCACTAGGTTGGGAACTCTCTTGGAAGATACAAACATACAGTAAATGAGCTTAGATTTTTGGAGTCAGTATCCTTGGAGTTCAGTCCTTGGCAACTGCCTTCACCTCTTTGAATGCCATTTTTCTCATCTATAAAATGAGTCCAGTGTGTGTTGTTTTCACTGATGAATATTTATCATACAAAGGTTTTACTACTGGTTTCCAGTGTCAGTCCTCAGACTTGTCTAAACTCTAAAGTTCACAAATCCATGGGCTTCTTATTTTTAAAATTATTAAATGTCTTGTAATAAAATGATGGAGTGATGAATAAGTAGAGCACACAGACTTTTTTGGTCATTGCATTTACCCAATCATGTTACCTCTGAGGTCATTGTTGTCATGGGAAAGGAAATTTCTAATTTTGTAACTCTTGTTTTAATATTCATGCCCATGTTTTTTATTTGTTTTGTTTTTGATGTGAGGATTGAACCTAAGGTCTTGTGCATACTAGATAAGTACTTTACCACTGAACAAAGATATTGCTTTGCTTTTGTTTTGTTTTTGTTTGGGTTTTTTGGTACTGGGGATCAAACTCACAACCTCACACTTGCCAGTCAAGCACTTGTGCTACTGAGCTAAATCCCCAGCTAGATATTGATTTTTAAAAATCAACTTTATTTTTTTGTTTTGAGACAGTCTTCCTATATAACCCAGGTTGGCCTTGAACTTATGGCAATTCTCCTGCCTCAGCCTCCCAAGTACTGGAATTATAGGCATGCACCACAACATCCAGCTAAAATCAATATTATTGAGATATAGTTTAAAAACAATAAAACTCCCCCTTCAAATGTACATTTCAATGTATTTGAAGAAATGTATGCAACTGTATATAACTAATAGTACAATCAAATATGGACTGTTTCTAAATCCAAATATATTTCTTTCATGCACTTTGAAGTCTGTCTCCATTATCACTCCCAGTACCAGGTAATTACTGACTTGCTTTGTATCACTATAGTTTTGCCTGTTCTAGAATTTTGCATAAGCAGAATCATACTTTAGGTACTTTTTTGGGTCTAACTGTCTTTACTCAGTATAATAATTTTGAGATTATTATCCTGCATGACCTAAGATGTATATACCACATTTCTTACATCACAGTAAAAACATGTAACTATAATCAAAGTATGTCAGTATTTCTCTGAAAGGACAGAATTTATGAATATTTTTCCATAACAAGAAATTCTTAGAAGTGACCTGCAGAGAAGGTAAGTATAATGGTGTCAATGCATGTCAGAAGCTACATTTTGCACATGTGTTGCAGTTGTTTTAGTTAAAAATTCTACTAGACTTTATCCATTCATCAGCTGATGAGCATTTGTTTTTTTCCAATTTTTGGCTATTAATAATCCTGCTATGAACATTAATGTACAAGTGTTGACTTTTCTGTTTTGTGTTTTTGTTTTATTTGTGAACATCAGTTCCTTTTCTCTTAAATATATTATTAGGAGTAGAATTGCTGAATTACATGGTAACTTTCTGTTTGCTAAGAATTTGTAGTTCTTTTCTCTTTATTTCATAGTATTCTATTGGATGAATGTACAATAGTTTATACATTCTCTTGTTGGTGGACAACTGGATATCCTGTTTTTGCCTATCATGAGTAAAGCAATTATGGCTTTGTTATACAAATCTTAGCATTTACATATTTTTTTATTTCTAGGAGTGGAATTTCTGGCTCACAGTGTTGTGTATTTAGAATTAGAAAAAATTGTCAAGCCTTTTCTTGAAGTGGTTATACAATTTATATTCCCACCAGTAACGTATGAGAGTTCTGATTGTTTTACACGCTTGCCAACATTTGGTGGTGTTTTAGTTATTTTCCCATGACTGGGACAAAATGTCTGACACCAACAATTTTTTTCTTTTTTCTTTTTCTCTTAAAGTGGGCAAAATTAAACACAACAAAGCAGAACAAAACAGAACACATAAAAGCAGTTTAAGAGACACAAATTTCAAAGCAAGACCATCAGAGATCTTCACTATCTATCATATTGTCTCTTGTTTTCTTCCTACTAGATGTCCATATCTTCACATACAGAAAATTCACATGAAATAACATAGCATAGAGCTGATCTGAACAAGATAAGGAAGGCATTTTTAGGTCTTCAGGACCAGGAATAGGGAAATCAACAACGGCTGTCATAGTGTCTCTCATTCTCTTCAAAATAGCTGTCCATACTTTCATGTATGTTGAAATTAAACAATACAAAGCAGATTAAAATCACTCTGAACAAAGAATAATAGTATTGCTGGATTTGACATCATGACACCACAGAATCAGCACTGGGTTCTGTAGTGTCTCTTTTTCTTCGAAGTAGTTGTTCTTTTCATCATGCATTATATAATCAGTTTTCATAAACTGTTTATAGGTTCTACGCATGCATGAGTCTACAAACAAAACAGAGAGGGAAAAACAAAGCAAGACAAAACAAAACAAATTCCTATAAAAACATGAAACAAAAAAGTCATATAAAACCACAGTACAACACCAACAATTTAATGGAGGAGGGGTTTATTTTAACTCACGGTTTCAGTCTATAGTTGTCTGGCTGCAAGAAAGAAACAGGCTAACAGAGGGCAAGACAGAAGAAAAGGTGCTCAGCCTATGGCAGTCAGGAAGCAGAGAGAGAAGGGAGGAGCAGAGGACAGAATGTATCCTTCCAGACCACACCCCCAGTGGCCCATCTCCAGTCAGGCGCCCCCCCCCCCCCCCCCCGCTCCTAACAGTACATTCAGCTACATATTTCATGAATGGATGAGTCCATGATAAGCACAGCATCCCCACAAACCAAACACATGAGACTTTTAGGATCATTTTACAGCTACACCATAACATGTGCGGTCGGTCTTTTTCAATGTTAGCATTCTAGTAGGAGGTAGTGCCATCTCATCTAGGTTTTCCTTTGTGTTTCCCTGATAGCTAATGATTGAACATCTTTGCATGGCTACTCTTAAATCTTGTTTTTATTATTGGTTAAAATCTTTTGCTCCTTTAAAAAACTGTATTATCATTACTAACTTGTAAGAGCTTTATATTTATATATTACATGTAAACATGCATGTATGTGTTTTTATGAGTTTATATATTATAAATGCAAATCCTTTGTTGGATACATATTTTAAAGATATTTTCAGTCAGCTAATAGCATGGATATTTGTTTTCTTAGTGGTACATCTTAATGAGCAGAAGTTTTCATTTTTATGAAGTCTCATTTTATCAATTTTTAAAATTATGCTTTTCATGTTTTAAAAAGTATTTACCTACACTGGGGTGACAAGGCTTTGTCATACATTTTCTTAAATGACATTTCCTCTAATCTAAAGAGAAAAATGTCAAAGAAAATCTAAGACATATAAACAAGCGCCCACCCCCATGAACTGAAGATATCCTAAATTAAAAAAAAACAGGGATAGTTCTGCACAACAGAGAAAGTTATCTTTGCTTCTGGAAGATGTTTCCACGTGCCATTCCATGTCCTCTTCCTCTTGCAGTCATGTGGACCTTCAAAATGGCAGCTTTTCATACATTTTCTTATGGATGGTTTATAGTGTTTGTTTTGGTACTGGGGAATGAACTCAGAGTCTTTGTACTGAGCTGCATTCCCAGGTGTTTTTTTTGTTTTGTTTTGTTTTGTTTTGTTTTGTTTTGTTTTTTGAGATAAGGTCTCAGTCACTAATTTGAGCATGCTTAGCTCAAATTTGGATCCTTCTGTCTCAGCCTCCCAGAGTGCATCACCAGGCCCAGTTAGGTTTTGATCATTTCCAGTGAAGTTTGTGTTTGATTGTAGGGGTCAGAGAACATTGTTTTTCCCCAAATACAAGATCTAGTTGTTTTAGGAACATTTGTTGAAAAGACTACCTTTTCATAACTCAATTACCTTAATAGGTTTTCCAAAAATCGATTTACCAACCAATAACGTGCTGGCGCGGCTGTGGGGAAAAAGAAACACTTCTCCACTGTTAGTGAGAGCATAAATTGATACAACCACTATGGAAATCAGTATGGAGATTCCTCAACAAACTAAAACCAGAGGATGGGGATTTAGCTCAGCGGCATAAGTGCTTGCCTTGCAAGCGTGCAGTTTTGAGTTCAATCCCTGGAACTGATTTAAAAAAACTAAAACTAGAGGCTCCATTTGACTCAGCTATTCCACTTCTTGTTATCTTCTAGAAATCATTAAAAGCTTGGGCCCCCTCAGGCCTGAGGTCCTTTGGGATTGGAGCACAAGGGCCCACACTACCATTGTCCTGCCTGGCGCTCTGCTTCACAGCAGGGCTCTGCCTGGTTGCTCGGTTCTTTTTTTTTTATTTAAAGAGGGGGGAAGCAAAACAGAAAAAAAGGGTAGAAACAATACAGAATTTCAAAAAAAATAGCAAGAAATCACCATTTGATACATTACATATTATCTTCTTGGATATAGTTGTTCAAGTTACAAAATTAAAGCATACAAAGTGGACACTCAGTGTGGCTGCAAACAGTTCTGTTCACCGATCCAACAAAAACTTAGTAAAATGGTTATCAATCCTACACACTTAAGTATACATACAGTTATCTCTTTTAGAGCACTTTTCCTCCTCTTGCTTTTTTAAAATTTTTTTGAGAAAAAATTTTGAAACAGAAAGAGGGTAGAAACAATACAAAATCTCAAAAACAAAACAAAACAGAAAAAAAAATAGTAACCAGTAAAAAGTCACTAGTTGATAATTACTTTCCTCTTAGATGCAGTTGTTCAAGTTACAAAAGTAAAGTCCACAAAGTGGACATCCAAACAGTGAGACTGCAGTCAGTTTTGCTCATTCATCCAACTAAAACTTTAGCAACATGGTTATTAATTCCACACACTCAAACATACATGTAGTTATATCATTTAGAGTACTTTCTTTTCCTTTTTTTAAATCTTTATAATAACTATAATCCATTCTCATAAACTACTTAGAAGTTCTACACATGTATAAGTCTCTACACATACACCTAGCCTTTCTGTATTAGAGGGAGAAACAAATCAAAACAAGTCAGCAATACAAATTCCTAGAGAAACACAAAATGAAAAGAACATACAAAAACACAAAACTAGGTGATCTATGGTAGTCACTATGATGTCTCTTGTTATTTTCAATCAAATTGTCTATATTGTCAAATATAATATAAACTTAGCATTGTTTTACACTATTAATAAAATCTAAACATTGGAGACATTATAGGACTTCAAAGGCAGTTAACAATCAAACCAGAATGGGTATCCTATTGAATCCTGTCATCTTCAGAGTAGTTGCCCCTACTCTCAGACTCTCAGACACTCTCAAGCATACCAGATTCAAATAAAATCAGTCAAGATAAAACAGTGATATAACTAATTTTCTCTGTCTTACTATGTTCACACTTTATATTTGTTAGAGGAATTCATGTGGAAAATAGTTTCTCCTTGAAAATTTGAATCTGAATTGTTAAATGGACTTATTCTGTACATCAGAAGCTACTGGGCTAGGTTTTGGCTTTATTGTTTCTATTCTATTCTGTTCTGTTCAATTTTTACTATGTCCAAAAGTATCTGCAGCTATTTTGAAAGCAACAAAAGTCATTATGGTAACTATTGTTGGTTTTGTAAGGTTTTTAAGTCCTGTACCACTTAATACTGGTTTATTTTTGATTGGTTTCACTCTGCTTTATTTTCCTTGGTTTTAACCTTTTTAAAATAAAATAAAATAAGATTTGATTTTTCTATATGATGGAGTACCACTTGGCATAAAGAAGAATAAGCTTGAGACATTTCTAGGTAAATGGATGCACCCTGAGAACATACTCTTATGAATCAGACACATGTATATAAATACCGCATTGTTTCTCTGGTGTGAAAAATCCAGCAAAAATAAGGACCAAAATGTACAATAAGTATTGTGAAATAGGAAGACAATGTTCAAATGGGGAGAGGAAAAAGGAAGAGAAGAGAGAGAAAGGAAATGAAGGAAAATTTAAAAATGAGAAAAGAAGGAATAGAAACAAAGCTTTTATAAAGAAAGAGAGGAGGAGGGGATGTCTGAGAGGGTAGGGCAATGGGGAAAAAAGAATCAAGTTATATCATGTACAAGTACAAATTCTTTATGATGAATGTGGTTATTATATATATATACCTAAAATGTACCAATAAAAAATCATTAAAAAGATTTAAGTCCAAAAAAAAAATATGTCAGTTTACCATATATGTGTGGATCTGTTTTTTTACTGCTGATTCTGCCTCATTAACATAGAGGGGTGTGTGTGTGTGTTGGTATTCTAATGCCAATATAATACTGTATTAATTACTGAAACTATACAGAATTCTTTTTAAACTGAGATAAAATTCATATGTCATAAAATTAACTCTTTTAAAATATACTTTATCCATGGTTAATGATCCATGACTTTTCGTGTATTCACAAAGTTGTACAACCAACACCAATATATAATTACACATCTTCATGACTTCTAAAAGAAGCTCCATAGCCATTAGCAATCATTCCACCATTGCTTTTTCCCCCAGTCCTTGGAAATCACTGATCTAATTTCTCTATTTTTTGAGACAGGATCTATGCAGTGTTGTGGTAGATACTTGGTCCAGACCTGTAAGCTGGAACCACTGTGGCAGATTCAGCTATAAAAGAAGCAAGAGAACTTCAAGGGAAGATAAAAACCCTGGAGGAATAGGATCTGAGCTTTTCAATCAATTGAAGGTTCTGTCTGCACTTCAGAGACTTGTCTAAATAAAGGCATGTAGTAAGCAGGCAGGACTCTTGCTTGTACTCAATGAGAATCTACATGAACTAGCTAAAGCCAGAAAGGGAAATTGATTACCTCAAAGAACCAAATCAAAGGGAAGGGAAAGTTACACTTAGACTCACAGACATGATGACATCATCTTTCTCTCTGAACTTCTAGTCTCTTTACATTGGCTTTATTCTGTCAGGCTGGCTGCCTCCAAAAGGCTAGAACTGGTCACATGTTGTCATCTTTGAGGTCAGAGAAAAAAGAGAGAACTTCTCTCCTGAATCCAGCTAGAAAAATATTGGGGAAAACACTGGCCAGTCTTGGGTTATGTGTCTATTCCTAGGTCAATCACTCTAGTCAGAGAGGGGGATATCATGATCAGCTCATTCCAGTCAATGTGCCCATTTCATAGATAGCATAGATAGGTGGGCACTGTAATTGACAACCCCAACCAGAACTCTATGACTGAGGTAAAGAATGGGCAGTTTCCCATAGAGAAGGAGTATTATTACATAGGAAGAGGTCATATGGGATTGTACAGACTGAAACAGATGATGGTCACCAACAGGAGGTACAAAGTCATAAGAATCAAATGAGGAAATGTGAAACAAGTTAGCACAGTGTCTAGGAAATAAAAGAACTAACAGGAAAGGCTGAGATGCTTTCAGTGCCCATTGGAAGATTTTTTGTTTTTTAAATGTACTAGGCAGAGAGAAGACAAGATGGCCAATCAGTGAGCAACAAAATACAAAGCCTACCAGGAGAAACAACTCATATGCTAGAATAAAACACCATGGAGAGACCCAGACAGAGGGAGATGGATCCTCTTGACACAGGAAGAAATTAAAACATAAAAAAGCTCATCAAATACATCGGGACTACAACTGAAACAGCTAAAAATTATGGGAAACAGTGTTTTCATGCTGACCTGTCAAGTTTGCACCAGCTTGAATCCGCGCCAGCAGGCAGAGCCGCCCAAACTTGTTCCCACCACCACTCACAGGAAGCATAGCAGCGCTGAAGTTGGGGGTTGGTGAGCCCAACAGAGAGCGGAGCTGGTGAAGGGAGCTTCATTAATCCACAGTCAGTGCTGGGAACGAGACCGCCCCCACATGGGAAGGGTGCAACCAAATGGGCAACATGTTGGAATTGGGCAGGAGGAGCCTGAACTGGGAGTGACAGTCACTTTAGTTGGTTGCTCCCTCCCCAGAGCAGATTCATGGATTTGCTTGGACTGGGCCACACCCCTGGCAAGGACCCAGTGAGCCTCCCAAATCGATCCCCTGCACTTAGCACGAACTGAACTAACCGGGTGAAGGCACTTGAAGTTAGGCTGGCCCGGTGGGGAGGGGCAGACATACACAGCCGCTGCTTACAACTCAGTGACAAGAGCAGGCAGGAGAGAGCGGAGGTCCCTTGCCAGCGTGCTTTGGAGGAAACATGGCCAACAGGGAAGGGGGCTGGGACCTGCACTGTAATCTGTGGGGAGAAAGCCAGGGCCATGACAGGAGAGAGAGGCAGGAGGAGGCCCCCAGCCCAGAACCCTGAGAGCCCTGATCCAGGAGAAGGAAAAACAGGGGAGACTGAGGGCAGCAAACACACAACATCAGACATGGCTTCAATGGACATTAAGAGATATCTTCGGGACCTTGTAGACGAGCTCAAAACTGAAATATTAAATCAGGTAAAGCAAGATATGAGTAGAGTAATAAAAGAAATGCTCACAGGAAGCATCTCTCAGGATGATACAGATGGAAGAAGGGAGGAACACAAAATAAGGAGAGAAACATTTGATAGAGAATATAAAGAAAAATAGGATACATGAAGCAGATTCAAAGAGACTACCAGGAAATTAAAAACTCTATTGAAAGCTGGAAAAACTCCTTAAAAGAAACTAAGGATAGACTATCAAAACTTGAAGACAAGTTTGCAATGTGTGATCATGAAAGGAAAGATCCCTTAAAAATAACAAGGAAACAGGCAGTAACAATACAAGGGCTAGAAGATGACAAGAGAAGCTACAATTTAAGAATAAGAAATGTGAAGGAAGAAGAATACATACGGGTGAATTACAAAGGCTATTCATGGAAATAATTAAGGAAAACTTCCCAATCATGGGAAAAGAAAATGACATTCCATTATGTGAGGCATACAGAACTCCAGCTACCTACAACCAAAACAGATCTACACCCAGACATATAATAATCAAGATACCAGAAGTTCAATATAAAAACAGAATATTAAAAGCCATCAGAGGAAAAAAAACATTACCTATAAAGGGAAGCCCATCAGGATCATGGCAGACCTCTCAACACAGACCATCAGATCAAGAAGAACTTGGAGTGAAGTATTCCAAGCCCTGAAAGAAAATAATCTCCAGCCCAGATTGATGTACCCTGCAAAAACTGTCACTAGAAATTAATGGAGAAACAAGATGCTTCCATGACACAGAGGAACTGGGGGAATTTGTGAACACCAGTCCAACCCTACAGAGAATACTGAAGGACATTCTAGAGAGAGAGAGAAAAAAATACCAGGATTTTAGGAACAGTGGCACAAAGGCTTCAATAAGTGGGGCAGGCAGTAGAATGAAGGAGAAAACTAGACAAACAGGCAGAAAAATAGCATAGCAGAAATGAGGTAGAGAAGGATAACTAGAATCTCTAACATAGATGGGCTTGATACACTATATTGTTAATAGTGCACCAGGATTTAAAACCCACATTACTCACACTACTCTGCTTAGATGTATTATATTCTGTTCCAGTCATTCTACCTGTACTAGATTTGAGGGCACAGATAGTAATCCTGAAAATAACAGGATATAGTACGGTAATCATCCTTAATTTCCTATTAACTTATTCTAAAGCTCTGTAAAACCTACACTGTTTTACCATGATTGATTGTAATCAAATCTGGTTTGTTGAACCGCTATTTTATATTGATAGATTTTATTTAAAGCTGTTACGATTGATAGTATCAAGTCTGAAAGTATAGGCAACTGCACTTAAGATGACAAGATTCACTAGACTATCCACTATGGTTTGATTATTACCTGCCTTTGAACTTTTATACTGTTTACAATGTTTTATTTTTACTAATATTGTTATTAACTGCTATACTCAGTTATACTGCTATATTCAATTATGCCTGATGATATAGACATTCTATTGACGATAATAAGAAACAACACAGTAATCATTGTAGATCACCTTGTACTGTGGTTTTATATGACTTTTTGGTTTCATGTTTTTATGGGAATTTGTTTTGTTTTGTCTTGCTAAGTTTTGTTTTTCCCTCTAATACAGAAAGGATAGAAATACATGTAGAGATTCATGCATGCATAGCTGTTTACACTCTCACTGTTTGACTAACTACTTTGTGTGCTTTAATTTTGTAACTTGAACAACTGTTTCTAAGAGGACAATATTGTAATTTATTAACTAGCGATTTCTTATTGTTTATCTTTTTTTGGAATTCTGTATTATCTCTACCCTTTACTTGCTTTTGTTTCTCTTTAAATAAAAAAAAAATGTACTAGACGTTCAAGTGTCTAGGCAAACTTGACTCAGCCACTTGGATGCAAAATGGAGGATAAAAGTACTTAAAGAAGAAAGTATACCTTGGAAGAACTTGCCTGGCTTACAATAGGTACTCAATGAATGCTTGTGAAATGAATTGCCAAATGCAGCATTGAGTATTTTATATGTTGGGTAACCACATCAACATCTAGAAGTCTCAGTAAGTAGCCTTGCTCTCAGCAGACATTTTTGAGAATTCCTTGGGATTCCATGCCCTCTTCTTTATTGAACTCACTTGCTCCATGCTATCCCCACTTTGCTTTAACCCTGGCTTCCACCCCACTGCCCATCCCCTTGAGGGCAGATGGGCTTTCCAGACTGGCTCTGCCAAGAAATAATCATTCTTTCTTTTTGGTTCCAAGCTCTGTTTTTTGGCAGTTGTTTGCAGAGGGACAAGTCAACCTTTGGTTGAGAAAGGGAGTTGGAGTGAGTTGTTTTCATAAAAACATACAATGCCATGTCAGCCCCTTGGCTAGACCAAATATTCCTGGCCGACCTTCAGCAGCTCCTCTTCCTAACTTTGCCTTATTGTCTGAAACAAAAGTATAATTTTATCTCTCCTGCCAAATATGGGAACTTGTTTGTCTTATTAATCTTGCCTTTAAAGTAATAATAGTTGTATTGTCTCCTTCATTAATTGTGTGAAACCAACTCTCTTTTCTCCTTGCTTGCCTTTATATGTCCTAGTAAAGGCTCAGCATATTGGTAAGAAATTGTCATAAAAGCTATGAATCACTGAGCATCTTCTATATAACCAGCTTTTATTTTATGGTGCTAGGTACTGAAATATAGTGTAAGCAGAGATGGGTATATGAACAGTCAATGAAAACTAAGATTCAGGTCTTGACTTGCATAGCTTGTGTGAGGGCTAGGAGTTGTGGAATATTTTAGGTATGGGGAGGAAGTATGGTCAGCAGCCAGAGATGTTTCTGCTAAATTTCCTGAGTTCCTTGAAAGGAACCTAAATCTATTAAGATCTAGGAATATAGGAATATTTATATCATATATATATATATATATATATATATATATATATATATATTTTTTTTTTTTTTTTAAGATTTCTCCCCTATGATAAAATTTCTGGCCTCACAAACCCCAAATCTGCCCTTGGTGGTAAGTGCAAGGACATGACCCCTATATACAGAAAGAGAGGAAGAGATGCTATCTGAAGACTTGAATAAATGAATGTATGATTGTAAAGTGTGAAAGGTAACTATGGAGTCTCAACAGTGTAACAACAGAAAATGAGTCAGAGACTCTTCCCTGAACTTAAAGCTGAGGCAAAGCAGGTAGCAACCAGCAGGGAAAAGGGATTCCTAATGCTTCTGCCAAATGGTCACTTCTCAGAGTTCTGCCTTCAACTCAGAGATCTGAAATAGGTTTCCAGGACACAGAACGGTGGACAGGCTGGCCCAGCCTGTCAGCCCACCTCATTCCCTGCTTTCCAGTGACTTCTCACCTATTGAGAAAATCTTGGTTTTCTCCCATGGCCTGTGGGCACTGCCTGACACTCCAACCCTCTCCCACTTCCACTTCTGTGTGTCTCACTGAGCCTGTGCCCACCCAGTATCTTCAAACTGTCATTGACCTTGATTTTGTAGGCTCCCCCCATCAACTTCTTATCAACTAGTTAAATATACCAACATCTTTTAATCTTTTATTGTTTTTCTGAATCACAGCTTTAAAAGCAGTGTTCAGAATTTTGCTTTGGAAATTAAGTTTGAGTAACTCCTTTATTTTGTAATTAGCTGTGATTTCTCAGCAATTATTGTGCCTACTGAGAACTTATTACAAAGTGAGAAAAATCTAACCAACAAGTTGTGTTCAAATGTAATGCAGATTTTGTGATTAATAAATTTAACAGGTGATGAAGACATCTCATTTAAATAGACATTTATTAATATTAATTTTATCCCTCCTCCTAGTCTCTCTGCAGAAATTTTAAGACCTAGAAATGTTTTTTGGCCTGGGCACTCAGGCTATGCTGCCCAAAGGGTGAAACTGATGGCTTGTTCCTTGAGCTTGTGTTTACTGTGTTCTTTCTGCTATCAGAGGAGGTGTGTCCCAAATGCTCATTTTTTTTACATACTGAGATCCTTTGCTAGGGCTACTGTAACAATGAACCACAGACTGCATAGCTCAGATAACAGACTCCTACTCTGTTCCAGAGGCCAGAAGTCCAAGATTAAATTGTCTTTAAATTGCTTCCTTGTGAGCTCTGTGAGGGAGCGGCTGTCCAGGCCTTTGTCTTGGCCCAAGGTTTCTCAAGGCCAAGCATTCTTTGGCTTGGAGATGACTTCTCCCTGAGCCTCACATTATCTTCCCTCCGTGCATGTGCAAATTTTGTGTAGTTTTTAATCCTTCTTAATTTCTTTTTTTTTTTTTTAAGTCCTTGGGCTTGAACTCAAATTCTCACACATGCTAAGCAAATGCTTTACCACTGAGCTACTTCCCCAGCCCCACCCTTTTAAAATTTTGAAATAAGGCCTAAATTGCTGGCTTCAGTCTTATGATCCTCCTGCCTTAGCCTCACAAGCAACTGGGATTAAAGGCTTGTAACACCATGTTTGGCAATCCTTCTCAAATTCTTGAGGTTTGTTTTATGGTTCTGCACTTGGTTTCTCTTGGTGAAAATTCTACATGTTCTTCACAAGAAAGTACACATTCTACGAGTTGTTGAGTGTTGAGTTCCAGAAATACTAGTTAAGGTCAAGGTGTAGATAGTGTTGTTCAATTCTTTTTGTCTTTATTGACTTTTTTACCTAGTTCTATCAATTGCTTAGAGAGAAAAATGTTTAAAATACCTTACCATGATTGTGAAATTGTTTGCTTTCTCTTTTTTGATTTTTGCTTTTTGTATTTTAAGGCTCTGTTATTAAGAACATGCATTTATGATTGTTATGGCTTACTGTTTTATTTTATGATCAACTGTTTTATTATCACAAAGTATCCCTTTTCATCCTTGGTAATATTCTTTAACCTTGGATTCTGTTTTATTTATTACTGTTATTATATTCACACTATTCTTCTCAATCTTATAATTTTCACATGTATATCTTTTATTATTCATTTCTCTGTGTGTCTCTACATCTCTCTGTCTCTTTTTCTCTCTCTGTCTCTCTGTATGTCTGTTTCTCTGTCTCTTTCTGTCTCTGTCTCTCTCTCTCATATAGATTGAACCCAACTCCTCCCACATGCTAGGCAGACGCACCCAAAAGTATATCTCTTGAGATGTATATAGTTGGGTCTCACCTCTTTGTGTGCATAGTGGGGACTGAACCTAGGGCCTTGTGCATGCTAAGCACATATTCTACCATGAGTCAGACCTCTAGCCCCATAGCATGCAATGTAATATTGGTATGGTTAGCTTTATATCTGTCACTTTATATTTTTTGTTCTTCTCATCTGCTGTTTGTACCTTTCTGTTTTCTGTTTTCTTTTGGATTGTGTGAATGTTTTTTAGAATTCCATTTATACCTCTGCAACTTTTAGTGATTTCATTAGAGCACTGGTTCTTAATGGAGAGGGCAAGAGACAGTTGGCAATGTCTAGAGATTTTTTAAAGTGGACAGAAAGAGTGGCATTACCGACAGAAAGAGTGGCATTACTGCCACCTACTAGATAGAATCCACGATGCTGCTAAATATCCTTTAATGATCACAGTAGCTCCCCACACCAAAAAATTATTGGGCAAAAATAGCGCTAGTGCTGCTATAGAGATACTAACTTTTTACAATGTACTAAGAGTTAATATTATATTTCACATGAACTGTCTATGGTCCATTTATAGTTAATAATTTGATCATTTTTTATACCTAGATCTTGTAACCTGAACAACTACTTCTAAGATAACAATATGCAGGGCTGGGGATTTAGCTCAGCAGCATAAGTGCCTGCCTAGCAAGTGCGAGGTTGCAAATTTGATCTCTGGTACAAAAAAAAGAAAAAAAAAAAAGATAACAATATGCAATATATTAACCAATGTTGATTTGTTACTGTTTTTTTTTAAAATCTGTATTATTTCTACCCTTTTTTCTGTTTTGCTTTTTAAAATAAAAAAATGTAAAAAATTGTATTTCACATAAAGTATAGAAACTTTCCAAGTGTGTAACTCCATTTGGTAGTCTTCTGCCTTGTCTTTTACACCAGGAATTGGCAAATACAATTAGCAAGCCAAATCCTGCCTTGTGCCTATAACTGTACATAAAGTTTTACCAAGACACATTCACACTCATTCACTTATATTTTGCCTGTGGCTGCTTTTGGACTATAATGGCAGAATTGAGTACTTATGACAGAGATCCTGTGGCCCTTGAATCCAAAATATTTACTATCTTGCCTTTTGTAAGAAGAGGTATCCATTTCCAAGTTTATAGTTGTTAGGTATCAATTATATCTTTATAAATCTCATAAAAGCCCGACGTGGTAACACATGCCTGTAATCCCAGCACATGGGAGACTGAGGTAGGAGGATCACCTGATGTTTGAGGCCAACCTGGGCTACACAGTGAGTTCAAGGCTACCTGAACTATGTAGGGAAATTTTATCTAAAAAAACAAACAAAAACGGATCAGGGATATATAACTCAGCAGCACAGTACCTGCCTGGCAGATTCCCAGTATTAAAAAAAAATCTCATAAGGAATATTAATTTTTTTATTCATGTAGTCAAATACAGTATATCTAAAGAAACTAAGAAAAAATACTCTTTTCTATTTATCTAAATACCACTTCTAGTGTTTTTCATGGTTTTCTGAAGATCTGAGGGTCAATCTGTATTTTCGTTCAGCATGAAGAAAAACTATCTCTTTTTTTTGTCTTTTTGAGACATGATCTTGCTATGTAGTTCAGGCTGGCCTTGGCTTACTTTGTAGCCCAGGCTGGTCTCAAATTTGCAACAATCCTCCTGCTTCAGCCTCCTGAGTGCTGGAATTACAGGTGTGATCCACCATGTTAGGTTCTGGTAGTTTTCTTAATTTTGTTTTATCTAAAAATGTCTTTACTTGCCCTTATTCTCAAGGCATATTTTTACTAGCTATAGAATTGACTTTTTTCTTTTAGCACTTTAAAGATATTTTTATGACTGCTAATGAGAAGGTAGCAGTCATTTATATTTCTGTTCCCTGTGCATATGTTGTTTCCTCTTTTTACTTTTCCCCCAGGCATGGTTTTCTTTATATTTATCATGCTTCAGATTCACTGAGTGTCTTGAATCTGTGAATTCATGTGTTTCACCATGTTGTGAAAGGATTTAGCCATTATTTCTTTAAATATTTTTTCTATTTCTTTAAATATTTTTTCTATTTATTTATTTTTCCTTCTAAAATTCCAATTGTAAGTATGTTAAGCATAGGTTCCACAAGTCTGTCTAATTGTTTTTCAATTTTGTTTTCCATTTTGTTCGTGGATTCATTTCCATTGATCCATAATGTTGAGTTTGCTGATTTTTAACTTCAGTCACCTCTATTCTACTAAACCCATTACATAAGTTTTTAGTTGCAGACATTATATCTTTTAGTTTATATGAACACTGTAACTTTTAGTTCTAAAATTTCCATTTAATTATTTTAAAATAATTTCTCTTTTTATTTGAGATTCCCTGCTTTCTCATTTACTGCAGGCATTCTTTCTCTTACATAATTGAACATAGGTGCACAAAAACTTTGAAATCCTATTTCCTGATTCCAGCATCTGAGCAAATTTGTGATTTTTCTCCCCAATGAGAATACGTTACATTTTCCTAGTTCTTTGTGTGTCAAGTAATTTCGGATCATCTCCTAGACATTGTGAATATTATACTGTGGAGGTTGGGTTATCTTTCTACATGAGGTTGATTTTGGTCATTTTGTTTGGGTTTGATTTTAGCAAACAATCAACTAAGCATCACTAAACACAAGCTATAAACACCATCTCTTGGGCAGCAGCCCCAGATTAGTTTACTTCCTCTACTTCAAGTAGGAGTGATTTGAATCCATACCCCATGTGTGTGGTTCAGGAGCAGCTGAGATTTGGGCAGAGTTTATAAACAAGATTTGAGACCTCCCTCGCTGATTCTCTCTCTCCTGGAATTATCTCCTGATTATCTATTGGCTTTAGGCTTCCTAAATTCTGTCCTTGGATCTTCAAGTCAGAAAATATTGCTGATTTTCTAACAGAGTTTTAGCTGCTTGGCACATAGTACCAACTACACCTTGCCCTCAAACTATTTGTGGTAAAATGAGATCTTTTATAACATATTGTTCACACTTCCAAGTTGACTCTCCTCCAGAATCATTCTCTGGTGTCCATATACATTTTCATTCTTTAAAAATTTTATTTATTTATGGTACCAGGGATTAAACTCATAACCTCACTCTTGCCAGGCAGGTGCTTAAGCCACTGAGCTAAATCCCTGGCCCTTTATTTACTTATTTATTTTTGGTTTTTTTTTGAGACAAAGTTTCACTATGCAGTTCAAGCCTTGAACTCATTTTGTAGCCCATGCTCCTGCCTCAGCCTCCCTAGTGCTGGGATTATAGGTGTGTACAACCACACGTGGCTATATACATTTTTAAATGTGATTTTCCCTTCCATAGATTAAAATTCTTGGGAGAAGATTAATCCATTGGAGCATAGTTGGTTATAGTGGAAACAGAAATCCAGCTTTAAACATTTTAAAATATATATGAATTAGATTACAGCAATAAACAGAACTTAAAATTGAAAAGTGAAGAAATAACATTTTTATATTTTTATTTTTTTGAGACATGGCCTCATTATGTAGTTCAAACTGGCTGTGAACTTACTCTGTAAGTAGTCCAGGCTGGCCTGGAACTTGCAGCAATTTTCCTGCCTAGCCCTCTGGAGTGCTGGGATTACAGGTGTGTACCACTATATCTAGCTACCAGAGAAATAATTTATCCACAATAAGATTTTTCCAGTATTCCCTTCTATATCTATATCTTGTTCATATTCATTGTTATGGCAATAATAGGCACACAACTTTGTATTCTATTTGTATAATACTATTACCAACAGTGTGCTGATAAATATTTAATAGTTTGAGCTCTGGGGTTGAGACTGTTTTCCAGTTTCCCTGGTGTAAGTATCCCAACCACAGCTGATTTCATGCTACTGACATTATATCACTGAATGCAGAATTTGGAAGAATGCATGCACACAATTGACTCTCTTACAGCGGCATGGGATGACTTCAGCACACCACTAATTATTGTGGCTGTATAATACTCTATCACTCAGTGCATAACAGTCCACTCCGTTATACCCAGGTGTTGACTAGTGTGGTGGCTTTTGATGTTTAATAGTCATAAAAACTTGTATATGTCTCAGTGCTTATATGTTCTTTCTTTACAAATTCATTGAATCAAATATATTAAAAATTTTTTGTAGTTCATCATGCTCATTGTACTTTCTGAAAATACAGTGCCAACTTACGTGACCATGGACATATACATATGTACAACTATTTTTTGGAAAAGGTACTAACATCTTCTACCAGGGAACTCACTGTGAACATAAAGGAGTATTTTTATTTTATTTCATTTTTTTATTTAAAGAGGAAAAAAATTAAAAGGGTAGAGATAATACAGAATTTCAAAAAAAAGATAAACAGTAAGAAAGCACTAAGTTGATAAATTACATATTGTCCTCTTAGAAATAGTTGTTCAAGTTACAAAATTAAAGCACACAAAATAGACATTCAAACAGTGAGACTGTAAACAGCTATGCATGTATGAGTCTCTACATGTATTTCTATCCTTTCTGTATTAGAGGGAAAAACAAGACAAAACAAAACAAATTCCTATAAAAACATGAAACCAAAAAATCATATAAAACCACAGTACAAGGAGATCTACAATGGTTACTGTGTTGTCTCTTATTATCTTCAATAGAATTGTCTATATCATCAGGCATAATTGAATATAGCAGTATAATTGAATATAGCAGTACATAACAATATTAGCAAAAATAAAACATTGTAGATGGTATAAAACTTCAAAGGCAGGTAATAATCAAACCATAGTGGATAGTCTAGTGAATCTTGTCATCTTCAGTGTAGTTGCTTGTACTCTCAGACTTAATACTATCAAACATAACAGCTTTGAATAAAATCTGTCAATACAAAACAACAATCTAACAAACCAGATTAGATTACAATCAGTCATGGTAAAACAGTATAAGTCACACAGAGCTTCAGATTAAGTTAATAGGAAATTAAGGTTGATTACCATACTATATCCCGCTATTTTTGGGATGACTATCTGTGCCCTCAAATCTAGTGCAAGTAGACAAACTGGAACAGAATATAAACTGGAACAGAATCTAAGCAGAGTGGTGTGAGTAATGTGGGCTTTAAATCCTGGTACACTATTAACAATATCCTCTGCCTTCTTTTTTTAGGCTATTCCCTCCCTTTCACTCCTACAGGGTGCTGTGCATTTTGTGTCCCACCAACTCCCTCAGTTTTTAGATTGAAGGGGGCAACCTGCTTTTTACCTAAGTGGTTGTGAACCTTCTCATTCCTGGGCTTGATCTCAAGTTGTATTCCTTTACCTACAAAAGCCTCAAGGTTTTCCTTTGTTATAGCTGAGTAGTTCTCTACTGCACAGAAGTATCCTGTCTTTCCAACCTATCTGCAGGTGGTGGTCAAGTTGCTCCTATTTCTCTCTGGCTCTCTGTCACATAGAGCATTGTTTTCTCATATTTGATTTTTGGTCCATAAACCCTCTCTCAGGTTGATTATAGTTTCTATATAGAGGATCTCAATGGACTGTACCTCCTGATCTACTCTGCCTGTCTTTATTTATTCATTTTAGGGTTATTTATTTATTTATTTTAGTGTATCAAGGCCATCTATGTTAGAGATTATAGCCAACCTTCTCTGCCTCATTTCTGTTGTGTTATTTTTCTGCCATTGTTTGTCTACTTTTCTCCTTCAGTCTACTGACTGCCCCACTCATCGAAGCCTTTGTGCCACTGTTCCTAAAATCCTGGTATCTTTTTTCTCTCTCTCTAGAATGTCCTTCAGTATTCTCTGTAGGGTTGGATTGGTGATCACAAATTCCCCCAGTTCCTCTTTGTCATGGAAGCATCTTGTTTCCCCATTAATTTCTAGTGACAGTTTTGCAGGACACATCAATCTGGGCTGGAGGTTATTTTCTTTCAGGGCTTGGAATACTTCGCTCCAAGTTCTTCTTGATCTGATGGTCTGTGTCAAGAAGTCTGCTGTGAACTTGATAGGCTTTCCTTTATAGGTAATCTGTTTCTTTTCTCTGACAACTTTTAATATTCTGTTTTTATACTGAATTTCTGGTATCTTGATTATTATATGTCTGAGTGTAGCTCTGTTTTGGTTGTAGGTGGCTGGAGTTCTGTATACCTTATATAACCAAATGTCATTTTCTTTTCTCATGCTTGGGAAGTTTTCCTTAATTATTTCTGTGAATAGACTTTGCAATTCACCTGTTTTTATTCCTGCTTCTTTGTTCACATTTTTTATTCTTAAATTATAGATTCTCTTGTCATCTTCTAGCCTTTGTATTGTTACTGCCTGTTTCCTTGTTATTTTTAAGAGATCTTTCCTTTCATGATCACACATTGCAAACTTGTCTTCAAGTTTTGATAATCTATCCTTAGTTTCTTTTAAGAAGTTTTGCCAGCTTTAAATGGAATTTTTAATTTCCTGGTAATCTCTTTGAATCTGCTTCATATATTCTATATTTTCTTTATATTCTTTATCGAATATTTCTCTCCTTTTTTTGTGCTCCTCCTTTCTTCCATCTGTGTCTTCTTGAGAGGTGCTTAGCATTTCTTTTATTAATCTACTTATATCTTGCTTTACCTGATTTAATATTTCGGTTTTGAGCTTGTCTACAAGGTCCTGAAAATATCTCTTAATGTCCATTAAAGCCGTGTCTGATGTTGCATGTTTGCTGCCCTCGGTCTCTTTTGTTTTTCCCTCTCCTGGATCAATATTCTCAAAGTTTTGGGCTGGGGGCTTTTTCTTGTTTCTTTCTCTTGTCATGTTTTTGGTTTCTTCCATACAGGTGTATAGTGGAGGTCTCAGCCCCTTTCCTTGTTGGTTTTGGTTCTTCTGAAGCATGCTGGCAAAGGATTTCGGCCCTCTCCTGTTTGCTCTTTTCACTGAGGTGTAAGCAAGGGCTGCATATGCTGGCCCCTCCCCACCGGGCCAGTCAATCTTCAGGGGCCTTCACCAGGTTAGTGTGTGCTAGATGTAGGCAATCAGTTTGGGATGGCTTATTGGGTCCCAGCCAGGGGTGTGACCCAGGCCAAGCAAATCCCACAGATCTGCTCTGGGGAGGGAGCAACCAACTGAAGTCACTGCTGTTCCTAGTTTAGGCTCCTCTTGCCTGATTCCAACATGTCCATTTGGTCACCCCACCTCCCTGTGGGAGGGTCTTATTCCCAGCACTGACTGTGGATTAATGGAGGTACCTTCACCAGCTCTGTTCTCCATTGGGCTTATCAACCCTTGACTTCAGCATGGCTGTGGCTCCTGTGAGTTGTGGCAGGAGCTAGTTTGGGTGGCTCTGCAGGTCACAGTGGAAAGCATCGTGTCCGCTAATTTTAGCTGTTCCAATTGTAGCCCTGAGACTGTGTGTTCGATAAGGTTTTTTTGTTTTAGTTTCTTTCTGTGTCAAGAGGATCCATCTCTCTCTGTCTCGATCTCTCCAGGATGTTTTATTCTGGCATATGAGTTGTTCCTCCCGGGAGGCTCTATATTTTGTTGCTCACTGATCAGCCATCTTTAGCTCCTCCAGGAACAGATTCATGTTTCTTAGCTCCAGCTATGCATTTTACCTTGTCTCAGGGCTGGACAGCTCATTGATCCACTGATTTTTTCTCTATCGACTTGAGCCAGTGCAGTAGACACAGGCTCTGCAGTTGCCAGGTGGCGCATGCTGGGAGCAGCCCTTAAAGAGTATTTTTAGTGCATTTGCTATCTTCACATTTCTTTATTAAAGTTATAAAACAAATCTGTATGCCAGGCACAACTTCTGGCTCAACATCCTGTTCCTTCCTAGCTCTTTTTGGGAACTTTGGTATTGAACAACATAACAAATCCACAGAGCTACTACATAACCAACTTCTGTGTGTAGAAATATAACAAGTGAATAAATAACAAAGTGAGGTGTTTTAGGAAGGCTCACTGGAGGGGGTGTCTGCTTATTTCTCGTTATATCCTCTATCTGTTTCTATTCTTTTCCTCTACCATCTGAATATATCTGTGAGACGTAAGGGAATACTATTCTACATTCATACCTACCCCAATATAGCTTTCTTTTGTCTTCTACTTCCCATATGGAGGGAAAAAATGAAATCACTTCATTGCTTTGGGGAACTGAGAAAAGGAGAGAAGGTATTTGCAGAGAACATGGTTTCTGTTCCTGTTGTTTTTCTTGGTTCTTTTTCTTTTCTTTTTACTATTTTTCTTTTTTTGGTACCAGAACCGAATTGAGAGCCTTGCCCTTGCCAGGCAGGTGCTGCACCGCTGGGTAACATCCCCAGCCCTCTTGTTTCTTTTACTTTTTTTTCTTTTTTTGTCTTCAGTGAGCTCAGGTGGCCTCCAGCTGGAGTTTACCCACTTTCTATTGACCTCTGATTGGCAGGGGTTAATTGTGAAGTAGTCTCTGTCTCTGTTAGACAGAGAGGCAGTCAGCCACCCAGACAGACACTTTCCCTTATGTATCCTGCCAAGATCATAAGCCCTGGTAAGCCCACTCAGTGAATACTGGCTCTTTTGATCCTCTTCTCTCTCCTAGAAAGCAAGCACGTGGAAGAAATTATGAGTTTGGAATCTAACAGAACTGAATGGTGCCCAGATCCTCTCAGCTGACTTGGGTCTAACCCTGGACAAAGAACTCGAGTTCTCTTATCCCTGCTTGCCAATGGGAGAATGCTACCTCACCTTTGATCATGGTGTGACTCATTTATTGTAAAGTTATTTTTCCTAGACCACCCACACAACAAAGTCTAAACCACCAGTGCCTCTTCAAGACTTGTTGCCACCACTAGTACAACTCTGGAGGGCTGATATTCAACCAGTGGCAGAAAGGATCAGACCCTCTATTTCCCCTTCCGTCATCTACACAGCTGATAGCTCTACATGTCATGGCTGGAGGAGAGCCCTGTGGAGAGTAACCCCCAGTACAGATTTGTGTTATCATGATTCCAGGTATGGGGAGGAGAAACTCAAATTAGGAGTTTCTCTGGCCTCTTGGGGATGAAGAGGAGTTAGAAGTTATTGCTTATTCTTGAAAGGTAATGATCTAAGAATGAAGGGGCTGCTGCCACTGCTAGCTAGACCAACACCTGGCCTCTGTGCTCATCTCCAAGCCCCTTGGAGTCTCCATTTTCCTTAACCAGCTGTTCTAGATGGACCCAACCCATAAACAAGCATGACTCCCACTGGAACAGTGTTTGACAGTCCAAGAAGCACGTGGACTTGATGGAAGTAGTGAGCCAAACATGACTAACTGAAGCTGAAGAAACTCAGGTTATTTGACTAGTAAATAGTATCCTCCAGAGCCCAACTGGGGCCCCAGACTACTCACAGTCTGAACCGTGGGGAGTAGAGAGACATGGCAAAGACTGCTTCCTTCCTGGGGTAATGTTATGTCATTCTGTCATCCGAATGCTGCTCACACTCCAGCATAAACTGTTTCACAATTTCCTTTCTCCCCAAACCTCCAACATGTTTCACATGCTCTTTTCCTCTTATACAAGATCTCACAATACAGAAGCTACGGGAATCCCCTTATTATCACACCACAGAACACCTGGCTCCTGCACTCATTCATCATCTCTGTCTTCCTCCAGTCCTGCTCATCAAGGCTGACCCTCCCATCTGTGTGTGCTCTGGGACCTGGCCTCTCTCTGTCATTAAAGGATTCGCTCCTGACCCTCCACCCCTACTCCCCACAAGATCAGCTTCTTTAGCAAAGAACCATGCTCTCTCTTCCACTGAAACATGCGAAGTGTGCCGGGCATGGTGGCTCACGCCTGTAATCCCAGCACTCGGGAGGCTGAGGCAGGAGGATCGTTGCGAGTTCGAGACCAGCCTGGGCTATAAAGTGAGTTCAAGGCCAGCCTGAACTGCATAGTGAGACCCTGTCTCAAAAAAGACAAAAAACAAACAAACAAAAAAAAAAACCAAACAAACCCAAAAAAACATGCAAAGTGAAAGTCTTGGATGAGCTTACACTGCTCTCCAGCCACTGTTCCATCCCCTTCCTTCTCTTTACAACACTTCTTCAGAATTGTCTGTACTCAACATTTCCACCTTCTCCCGCTGTGCTTTACTCCTCCTCCCACTCCACTCTGGTTTCTGACTTCAACACTGCACTGAAACTGCTTCCTGCAGCAATCTGTGTTGCCCCATCCCATGGATACATCTGTTTTCCTTTTACTCAACTTCTCAGCAGTCTGGGACGCAGTTGACAGCCTCTTTTTCTTGAAAGACTTTCTCTGTTGCTCTTTTAGTTTAAACCACATGTATTCATTGCCTATTGCTACAGTAGTAAACGGCCACAAATTTAGTTACTTAAAGTGGGTGTAGTGGCACATCCTGTAATCTCAAGTATTTGCAAGACTGAGGCAGGAGGATTACAAGTCTGAGGCAAGCCTGGGCAATTTAGTAAGGCCTTGTCTCAAAAATAAATAAATAAAAAAAGGACTGGAGACTTAGCTCAGTGCTCTCTGGATTCAACTCCCAGTGTCACAAAAAAACAAGTGGATTAGATAGATGATAGATAGATGATGGGTAGATAAGTGGCTTAAAACAATCCACATTTACTACCTCATATTTCTGCAGGTCAGAAATCCAACATGGGTATCACTGGTTTAAAATCAAGGTGTTGGCAGGACTAGAAGTTCTTCCAAAAGTTCTAGTGGAAATTTCACTTTCTTGTTCATTCAGGTTGCTGGAAGAATTCACTTCTTATGGGTATAGGACTAAGGTACTGTGTCTCAGGAGACTGTTAGCAGAGGATCATTGCCAGATCCTAGAAGCCACCTGCATGCTTTGGCTGCATTCTTTGGCCTTGTCTGTCTTTTCACCTGTTAGGTAGAACCTAGAAAAGTACCCACCCACAAATTGTTAAGTGGATTAGTAACGCATGTCTCACCTTCCTCAATCCCATTTCTTTCCATCCTCCTCTCCCTTCTTCCACAGTTTCTGTTCCTATTCCAAGCTCTGGCAGAAGACAGAATTCTCTAGGTCGCCAGGGCTAGCATTTGCTCATCATCAGTCAGGAAACGAAGATTTTTTTGCTCTGAGTCTGTTAACAATGTGAGGACACCTGACTAAGCCCAAATAATGATCATATTTAATTGCTAGTATTTATGTAACACTATTTGCCAAGCACTGTTCTAAACATCTTGCACATACTGAATAAACTCACTGACTCCTCAGTTATTCCTTCCTGTAATTATCTAGTTTTTAGACAAAGAAAGCAAGGCACAGACAGATTAATTAAAGTGCCTGAAGTTTCATAATAAGGAACTGTGACCACAACCTCCTTAGACCAAGACTGGAGGGGCCCTGGAAGAGAGCGCACCCTCCTCTGGCCCATGCTTGGGTACTGGGTAGCTGTGGAGTTCCCAACCTACATGGCTATCAGTCTGCCTTCAGGACCTCTTCCTTTGGGTGGATGGTGCCACTTGAATGGGCCCAGAGAATGGTCACAAGGAAGCTTTTTGTGAAGGCTATAGGCAAAACTTGAATATGCAGTTCCGGTGTCTGGCTATGGGCAGGTTTCTTAAAAAGAGCAACTGAGCGGAGTGTGGGAAGAAAAGGAATGGACCATGGCCTGGGGCTGACTTTTGCATCTCCTTCATTCAGCTCCAGAAGTCTAAACTCAAACCTGGCCTTCAAAGTTGTTGTGAGCTTATGTATCAAAGTAGATAACACATATTTTACTTAACATTTTGTTAGCTTGATTGCTAACTTTAAGCTACTTTAAATACCATACTTAGATGGTATGTGGCTTCCATTTGTCCTCTTGCCCTAGGCCCCACATATCTTGGCATGGGTCAGCGTGACAGAACTGGAGTGTGGCCCAGGCAGCTTGATTCAGTAATCAAGCTGGGAAGCTTTGCATTCAGGGTTACATCCTTCCCGAGGAGGATCTTCTGCATGGTGCTTGTCCATATCTACCTGTTCATTTTTCTTCTCTAGGAGTACAAATAGTGGTCATTTCCACTGTACTTAGGAAATCCTGGGATCTTTCTCACTGGATACTTGCTTTGGCTGCTGTCCTGATAGTGGCCACCAGTAATCCCAGAGTGGTTCAAAGCTTGTGCCTAAGATTCACATCCCAGTGTGCCCCCACCCCTGCCTTATTAGCTATAGGGCATGGGCAAATTACTCAACCTATTAACCTAGCTTCAAGGATTGAACAGAAACTGTACATAATGGATAGATGTGTACTCACACCATTGCATCCTCTACCTTGGACTTTGGAACCTTGCCCTGTGGCTCAGTATCTCTCAGGGAAGCTGCCTGATGCAAACCCCACAGCCCAAGAACTAGCAGGAATAGATAGCAAAATAAAGAGCATCAGAGACCCCTATCTGTCCTGGGAAGACCTGAGCTGGAAAGGATGGAGTGACAATTTTCCCCCTCAAAACCATATTCTTATAAGCAGTCCTGGAATATGGCAGGCTAAGCCATCAACTTCAGAGTTCTCTGCTTCCCTTTACATTCTTCTACCTTTGGCTTGTCTGCCCCTTCTGTGGGCTGTTGCATTTGCCTGCAGGGCTCTTCCTTCATATGTTTTCATAGCTGTCTCCTCATCATTCAGGTCTCAGCCTGAATATTGTCTTTGAAGATAAGCCTTCTCTGACCCTCCTACATGAAAGAGCTCCCACCCTACTGTCTGTTTTATATCACCTATCCACAGTATCCACAGATTTTTTTTTTTTTGAGACAAGGCTCAGGCTGACCTTGAACTCATTATGTTGTCCATGCTGGACTCGAACTTACGTGACTCTCCTGCCTTAGCTTCCCATGTGCTGGGATTATAGATGTGTGCCACCATGACTGGCTCTCCACAGATCTTACACTACTCTGTTTATGCACTGGTCTGGTGCTTATTAGCTTTGTGCCTTCACACTTGAATGTAATCTCTTAGAATAGGGACCTTGATTTCTTATTTTCTGTTTGGATTCACAGTAAATGGTTAATATTGGTGGAATGAAAAAATAAAACTGCCTTTGATGAGTATTACCTAATAATATCCTTTACTTAGTAACATGTATGTGTTTTTCTTGACACCTTGATTATAAGTCAAGCAAAGACAAGCATATCTTCCTAAAGCATATCTTCATTTAGAATAATTTTTTTATATGTTTTATGGCCTGTTAGTCTGACAGTTAACCTGTGTTTATGATAATTAACTTCATAAAGACTTACACAATAAATAAATGAATCTAATGCTAGAAAAAAAGAGAAAAAGAAAGAAATCTTAAAAATGGTGGAGGAAAAGGGGAAAAAAAGAAATAAGATGTGTTATGTACATGTATCAATACCTCACAATGATTGTAATCATTATGTACTGTAAATGTGTACTAATAAAATTTTTTTAAAAAATAATTGTTCTTTCTGGAAAATATGAATGTCTTATGGCTAACAAGTAAGTTCAAGAATAATGGCTTCTTTGATGCTATTAAGACTGGAGAGGTTGCTCCATTTGGGGTTGGGCCCCAGGGTGGAGTGATAGAAAAGAAGAGTCCAAGGCCTTCTAGTCATAATAGAACATGCAGAAGGGTGTTTCTGTGATGATTTGGCTGTTTATTGCTCGGTTTTATACCTTCATGTGTTCAAAGTCAGCACCTTGTATTTATACATTGAAAAACACTGCTGGTTGTGAAATCAATGGTGACTTGGCTACTCTTTTTCCTTACCCACAGAAACTACCTTTAGGAACATTCTGGCTACTTACTTTTTGAGTCTTCTTTTTCATTTGATTATGGTATGGTGACACCAAATTCCGGTCAAGGACACATGAGGGGAGGTTATTCAGGGACTTCATTTATTTATTTTACTCTGCTGGGAATTGAACCCTGGACCTTTCACATGTTAGGCAAACCCTGCCAGGGACTTTTAAAAACATCATTAAAAATTATTGTTTTATTTTTTACATATTTTTTTTACTGATATGATACTTCAACATATATTAATTTTCTGTCATTTATAAAGAATTGTCCATTATAATTTTTGAGAATAAAAATTTTCTACTCTCATTAAAAGAGAGACTACAGTAAATAAAAGTCCTTTTGCTTCTTTCTCACATTGCCTTTGCAATGGCAAGAGAGGTTACTAATACTGTTCTGGTCCTCTGGCCACCTTGACTAAGAAAGTCAAGGAGGAGTTAGCCCGAAATTCTAATGGTTGCCCGGTCACAGACCACCCAGAAGGCCATCGTCTAGTTCTGGATTCTTTTATTCAAAAAGCATATACTCTTAAGGTTGCGGCTTTTAGTCAAGTATTTTATTCTTTGTAGTCAAATGCATATTACCAGCTATAAATCTCAGTAAAACTTACTTTTCTCATGGTTATTTCAAGTGTTGTGCTCTTTAGCTCTTTTTATAAACAAAGAGAAAGACACCAAAATATTCTTGTTTTTGAGATCACTGGGGGCTTATTTATGAAGAGCAAAACTCTTCAGTGGTTCAATTTCATGAGTATTTGGTAGATTCTCCTGTCTTCTATTCAAACCTTGGGTTATCTCCAAATAATAAAAATTATACAAATACTTTTTAAGACAAACCCTTATGTAATGTGTATTCTATTTTTAGAAACTAGAATTAATAAGATAATGATTCCAAGAGCACAAGCAAGGATTCTACAATTTCACAGCTCCGGAGGAATTCTGGAGTAATGCCTATCCTACTCTTTTGCTCTAAGTGACGAGAGCCTTGAGACTTCCAGTAGGAGTTTCAGTTTAAATTATCTTTAGTTAACATAACTGAGTTGATATTCTCAACACAGCAGCAATAGTATTCATAGACTAGGTAGGGAAGTTATGTAGATGATGATTGCTTTAAAAAATATTTTGACTGTGCCTAAAATAGATCACCACTCATCGCTCTTTGTGATGTGGAAACTAAGACTCCTGGAATATGTCTGCAGTGATTCTGAGTTTCCTGAGAACCATTCTGAAGGTTGCATACAATGTGCTTTTATATGGTTTAAAATGCATGTTTAAATGGTGTTGCTCAAAACAGAAGCAAAAGAAAATGACATCATTTGCAGAAACACCAGCATCATAATGGACACATTCTAATAGAGAGAACCCAGAGAAAGACACTCGACTGTTCTACACAGTTCTACACATGTTGACCCCAAAGCCATTAGTTAGTGAATGACAATTCTTCTCCCTGCAATGTCCACCTACCATCAAGCTCACATCTTTAATCTTGAGTAGAGGGCAGGATGATGAGACTCCCGAGGAGGCCTTAGCTATTCTTTGGACTGAAGACAAATGGAATAATGGAAGTCTCCCTGTGAGGCTTGATGAATCAACTAAATACATAAGGGTAGAAATAAATAAGTAGGAAAACTGTACTGGAATTTGACTTCTTTCATATTCCCAGGCAACCACCCGTAGGGCACACAGTGAGGCAAGGCTGGGTTCTGAATGGGGGTTTCCACTCAGCTGCATTGGTTGTGGAGTTCCAGGGGACCTGTTTTCAACCAACACACAACCAGCAGTGGCACTGCTGAAAAGAAGAATGTAAAAATGGGCTTTTTTCTAAGAACGAATGCAAAAACTGAAAAATAGAGCTGGCCGTGGCCAGAAGTCTGATATACCTGTTAGTTACGTCTGTTGGATAAAGCGGCTTTGCAAACCTATTTCAGACAGCAGGTGACTATCACAGTTAGGGATGTTCCCAATGTTTCTGGAGCCCCATGGAGAACAGGACCTATAGTCACATTAGAACTGTTTAAAAAAGGGGTAGGGGAAAGAAATTCAGGCTTTTGGGGGACCTTTAGATACTGGTGCCCAAATGACAATAACCCTAGCTCCCAACAAGGGTAGTATTAAACTGATGACATCAAAGGCTTTGAGAACATATAGGATGACTCATAGCAGATTCACATGTGCTTTTGAATGGAATGCTTTGGGCTACTTTGGGTGGCAGTAATCATGGTTCTTACCTCTGAGTATATTGCAGACATAGACCTGATGGTTATTTTTTTTCTTTTTTCTTTTTTTGGTACCGGGGATTAAACTCATGACCTCACGCTTGCCAGGCAGGCGCTTATGCCACTGAGCTAAACCCCTGGCCTGATGGCTATTTTTGACACAAACATCACAATTATTTGAGGCAAATGCTTCCCCACTACCAAGGATTTAAAGCCAAAACAGCAGGGACATCTGTTCACCTGCCATGTAAGTAACCCAAATCCTGACAGATTATTCAACAAATGCAGTACCATAGATCAGAGAGGGGAAAGACATTGTATTAAATCAGGACTTGCTACAGGCAGTAATATTACGTACCTCCTTGCCAGAGTTTACATCCTAGTCTGTCTGATAAACATGGCCTCAAGAGCTTTCAGGCTAACAATGGACAACCAAAGATTAGACACCAGGTATTACCCACAACTCCTGTAGTACCTGATATCATGGCCATCACAGGGGTGTTGACAACTCACATGGGATATTGTATGCTGTTAATGATTTGGCTAATGCCTTTTCTCAATTCTTTTGTAGGCTAAATATCAGGAACAATTTATGGTCAGGTGGAATGGCCCTCAGTATACTTTTCTATGATTTCACAGAGATACCACTGTTCTTCTGCAGTATGTCCCAGTAGCTAAGGCTAAATCTGTTACACACTCAGAAATATTCATCATCCACTACACTGAGGATGTCCTTTGCTGGCCTACTTAAGGCACAGATTGACCAGACCCTACATAAGACTGGCTCTGTGATACACACAGCCTGGGCTGTGGGCCACCAATTCTGAAAAGGCCAGATGCCAACAAGTGCAGTTTCTAGGAGCCACGTGAGCCAGTAACCAAAATACTATTCCTAACCAAATTAGACAAAACTCTTGTTTAACAAGACAACTACCACAAGGGACTCAAACACTGGTTGAATTACATGACTATGAAAACACCATGCATTTTGGCCCTTTTGTCAAGTTTACCCACCAGTTGCTCACCTCTGAATGGCGCCCCAGCAACAGCAGAACCCCCAGGCTGTGCAGCCTTGTGGTGACAAGTCCCTGCTCACAAACACTGTCCAGACCTATGACACTGCAATTCCTACCCCAGCAGACTAGAACTGGTGACAAGTGACTGCTACTAGGTTGCACTGGCTCCTAGAGATTTAGACACAAAAATTGCCTGAGGCAGTTGCCAGATAAACCACCTACAAATGGTAACTCATTGGGCCCTAATGAAAACTGAGTTCTTGATCAGCCAACCACTGTAGGTGACCTTAAGATCTAAGCCATGAGAGAGAAGTCAAGGTGGCCATTCCATGAGCAACAAAATACAAAGCCTCCTGGGAGAAACAACTCATATGCCAGAATAAAACACCCTGGAGAGACCCAGACAGAGGGAGATGAATCCTCTTGACACAGGAAGAAATTAAAACATAAAAAAGCTCGTCAAATATATCGGGACTACAACTGAAACAGCTAAACATTATGGGACAGTGTTTTCACTGTGACCCACCAAGTTTGCAATGACCTGAATCCACTGGCTGGCAGAGCCACCCAAACTCGTTGTCGCTGCCACTCACAGGAACCACAGCACTGCTGAAGTTGAGGGTTGGTGAGCCCAATGGAGAGTGGAGCCGGCCAAGGGACCTTCATTAATCCACAGTCAGTGCTGGGAATAAGAACCCCCCGCCAAAGGGAAGGGAGCGACCAAATGGTCGACATGTTGGAATTGGGCAGGAGGAGCCTGAACTGGGAGCGACAGTGACTTCAGTTGGTTGCTCCCTCCCCGGAGCAGATTCATGGGATTTGCTTGGACTGGGCCACGCCCCTGGCCAGGACCCAATGAGCCATCCCAAATTGATTCCCTGCACCTAGCAAGCACTAACTGGGTGAAGGCCCCTGAAGTTTGGCTGGTTGGATGGGGAGGGGCAGGTATACACAGCCACTGCTTACACCTCAGTGACAAGAGCAGGCAGGAGAGGGTGGAGGTCCCTCACCAGGGTGCTTTGGAGGAAACATGGCCAACAGGGAAGGGGGCTGGGACCTGCACTGTAACCTGTGGGGAGGAAGCCAGGACCATGACAGGAGAGAGAGGCAAGAGGAGGCCTCCACCTCAGAACCCTGAGAGCCCTGATCCAGGAGAGGGAAAAACAAGGGAGACTGAGGGGGGCAAACACGCAACATCAGACATGGTTTCAATGGACATTAAGAGATATCTTCGGGACCTTGTAGACGAGCTCAAAACTGAAATATTAAATCAGGTAAAGCAAGATATGAGTAGAGTAATAAAGGAAATGTTCTCAGGAAGCATCTCTCAGGATGATACAGATGGAAGAAGGGAGGAACACACAAAAAAGGAGAGAAACATTCGATAAAGAATATAAAGAAAATATAGAATACATGAAGCAGATTCAAAGAGATTACCAGGAAATTAAAAACTCCATTGAAAGCTGGCAAACCTCCTTAAAAGAAACTAAGGATAGACTATCAAAACTTGAAGACAAGTTTGCAATGTGTGATCATGAAAGGAAAGATCTCTTAAAAATAACAAGGAAACAGGCAGTAACAATACAAGGGATAGAAGATGACAAGAGAATCTATAATTTAAGAATAAGAGATGTGAACAAAGAAGCAGGAATACATACAGGTGAATTACAAAGGCTATTCACGGAAATAATTAAGGAAAACTTCCCAATCATGGGAAAAGAAAATGACATTCCATTATGTGAGGCACACAGAACTCCAGCCACCTACAACCAAAACAGATCTACACTCAGACATATAATAATCAAGATACCAGAAGTTCAATATAAAAACAGAATATCAAAAGCTGTCAGAGAAAAAAAAAACATTACCTGTAAAGGTAAGCCCATCAGGATCACAGCTGACATCTTGACACAGACCATCAGATCAAGAAGAGCTTAGAGCGAAGTATTCCTAGCCCTGAAAGAAAATAATCTCCAGCTCAGATTGATGTACCCTGCAAAAACTGTCACTAGAAATTAATGGAGAAACAAGATGCTTCCATGACAAAGAGGAACTGGGAGAGTTTGTGACCACCGATCCAACCTACAGAGAATACTGAAGGACATTTTGGAGAGAGAAAAAAAATACCAGGATTTTAGGAACAGTGGCACAAAGGCTTCAATGAGTGGGGCAGGCAGTAGAATGAAGGAGAAAAGTAGACAAACAGGCAGAAAAATAGTATAGCAGAAATGAGGTAGAGAAGGATAACTAGAATCTCTAACATAGATGGCCTTGATACACTATATTGTTAATAGTGCACCAGGATTTAAAACCCACATCACTCACACTACTCTGCTTAGATGTATTATATTCTGTTCCAGTCATTCTACCTGTACTAGATTTGAGGGCAAGGCAGTAATCCCAAAAATAACAGGATATAGTATGGTAATCATCCTTAATTTCCTATTAACTTAATCTAAAGCTCTGTAAAACCTACACTGTTTTACCATGACTTATTGTAATGGAATCTGGTTTGTTGGATTGCTGTTTTGTATTGATAGATTTTATTCAAAGCTGTTATGAATGATAGTATCAAGTCTGAGAGTATAGGCAACTGTACTTAAGATGACAAGATTCACTAGAATATCCACTATGGTTTAATTATTACCTGCCTTTGAAGTTTTATACTGTCTACAATGTTTTATTTTTACTAATATTGTTATGTACTGCTGTATCTAATTGTATTGCTATATTCACTTATGCCTGATGATATATACAATTCTATTTAAGATAATAAGAAACAACAAAGCAATCATCATAGATCATCTTGTACTGTGATTTTATATGACTTTTTGATTTCATGTTTTTATAGGAATTTGTTTTGTTTTTTCTTGCTAAGTTTTGTTTTTCCCTCTAATACAGAAAGGATAGAAATATATGTAGAGATTCATGCATGCGTAGCTGTTTACACGCTCACTGTTTGAATATCTACTTTGTATGCTTTAACTTTGTAACTTAAACAACTATTTATAACAGGACAATATATAATTTATTAACTAGTGATTTCTTATTGTTTATCTTTTTTGTTTTGAAATTCTGTATTATCTCTACCCTTTACATGCTTTTGTTTCTCTTTAAAATAAAAAAAAAATCTAAGTCACCCATCCTTATGTGAGTATTAAATAATAAAATCAGATCAGCTCAACAAGGCTCCATCATTAAATAGATTTGGCTCACCCAATATAGAGTTTATTCAGGCTTCAGCATTAGCTGATTCTGTAAAAAGTAGCTGCTATAGTACATGAGGCTAAATAGCCCACGAGCAACGTTTCTGCCTCTCCTGTTACCAAGTAGGGGTCACACTTCAGTGATGTTCCAGCTGATAGTATGGCTTGGTTTCCAGATGGGTTCTTAAAACTAAAAATGATAGTCTATAGGGCCACCATGGCTCTCTACCCCTCTTTACTACTCATATGAATGCCTACAACACAGAACCATTTAAAAAGAAAGACTGTGTTCAGCAAATTTTCGCAGTTTCCTATAGAGCCCAGCATGGAGAGATCATAAAATCTGCCTCAGATACCCAATGGGCCAAGTCATAAAGACTCATCCTACGAAACAGTAAATCCCCTGATATAGCACAGCTGTGTGGCTCCCGTCACCATGCCTAGGCCATGCAGTGTGGCAAATTAGCCATATCAAGCAAAGTTTAACTCCTCCCACCCATGTGGCACATTAACCACATCATCTCCTAGTCCTAAGATACAGATTGCAGAGGTGTCTAACTGCAGGGGACACATATTGCCACTCCAGTGTGCCATCTGGACACAGAGATGACCATTGTGGCTTAAAGAAACAAATCATGTTGGCCATTGACAGCTGTGAAGGTGCTTTGCTTTCTTCACCCACTGAGGAGGTGACTGGAGAAGTGAGCTGTGCCAGAGAGATGGATGAGATTCTTGCCACTTGTATTAGGAAGACCAATTTAAAAATCCCCGTGGCTGAAATGATGACCATCTTAAAAGCCTGGGATTTTTTTTTTTTGGTATGAAAATCAACTGCAGATCATAAACTTCCAGCAGAAAAAGGATTCTTTGGTTCATGACTTGCTTTGGCTATGTGGAAAGTATCAATGACCCAGTCCCTTCAGACATTTAGACATAAGTGTGTTGGCATTTGAGACTGATTTCATATAGTAAAGGATCAGCTGAAGACACTGATTGCTTTGATATGGAAGAATTCTAAAGCTCATTTAAGGAAATTCTTCAGAGAGCCTGGATTCAAGTTGCCTGGAGAACATAGCATACAAAGTCAAACCAGTACAGACCTACTCATGTGTATTGGTCCCAAACTGTACACTTTCGCTTCTCCCTCGAGACCAAACATTTTACCCAACTCTGGGTCAGGCACTGACAATCGCCAACACCATTACATTGTGAAAATGGACCTGAGAGATGCTGGCCTCTCTCAAGGCTTTTTTTTTAAAACAGTACAATCAGACCTTTAAAAATCACAACTCTACAACACATTTTGAGGAGTGAATGCAAGGAATATTCATGAAAACACAGTAGCAAAAGATGGAGTCTAAAGAGTAACTCAAGAAACTTTGGGAAACTACCTTTAACCGCAATCAGAATTTGTTCAGCATAAGAAAACTTGAAACAAAAGTCAAAGATGACTGAAACTGGGACACCTTGGCTGAGAGGGAAACTTCCCTCTGGTGCCTCCTCAAATTTTCTAGCCCACATCTTTTGGAAGTATTAAAGTCCTTAGCACCCACTGGTACTGCAGATGCTCTACTTTCTACTTTTCTCACATATCCAACAAGGCAATGAATTATTAATTTTTTCATTTTGCTTTGAGACAGGATCTCACTATGTAGACCAGGCTGGCCTCGAACTCACAGGGATCCTCCTGCCTCTCAAGTGCTAGGGTTATAGGCATGCACCACCATGGCTGGTGGCAGTGAATTATTTTAAAATTAAAGATGTGATAAATAAGATTATAGTAGAAAGTGCCCTACAGACAGTCAGTTAGTTGCCCAGGTGACAGTTTCTGTTGCAGTTCTGGTTGCTTCTGCTTCTTAGAAATGGTTGGTTGCTGTCATGCATATTGTAGAAATTAATCAAAGACAAATACTCTACTTTTGTACCTCTCCTTTGCCAAGCCCATAAAATTCTCCCTCCCTGAAACTTAGAGCCCTGACATTTTGAGGGACAATTGATTTTCTGTCAGTACTTGTCTGACATTAAATAAATCTGCCTCCAAATCCTGGATGCCATTTTGATGTTTCTGTCTTCTGCTGCAACATGTATGTATGTAGTTTTGTAAGCCTCGTGGTTCTTGCATGTCGTCCTGGTTAATGGTTAGCTGGAGAGCTTCAGTCTACTTGTTATTTCTAGAAATTAATCCTTAGTATCAAACATTCAAAAATATTCATATATTGTTGGGATTGTTTCCTCTTCCCTATGTGCCTCTTCCTTCCTGCTAAATACAACAGTTGTGATCATCTGAGATATGACAGCAGGTATATCTCAGATTGATGCCAAGTGCTAGACTGCTTGGAAGTGAAGCATATGGTACAGTGGTTGAAACTAATGGTATTGTGACTAATGTCTTTTTTTTTCATTCCTTCCTCTCCTTGACCTTAAGAGGCCTAGTTCTAGTTGCTGGTTTCAAAGAATTTTCTGTTAACTCTTGGATCATGGAAAGAAGTACCAAGAAACTATATTCAATTCAGAACTTGTAGATAAAATTGGCCTGTTTCAGAGTGTAGAATTGAGTCCATTAAGTTGTTACTGCAGGAAGTTGCATAGCTGATTATTCACTTATACACAATAATTGTTTCATTGTAGACATACTTTACTAATCTGCTTTATCATACATATAACATTCAAATTGACCATTATTATATTAACTTAGGAATAAAGATATTGTAAAGCTGATGAAAAATTGTTTGTCACAATGTTTAGATATATAGAATGATTCCAGTCTGAGCAAGACACTACATCACAGTCCAGGTAACATCCCAATGGACAAGTTCCCATTACATAAAATGGACATTTCATGCCATCCCTCCAAAACCAACAGGACATAAAATGATGAAATGTGAGGCTCAAATAACAACTATACAAAGATCAACCAAAAAACCTAAATTGGGTGTGTGATACACACCTGTAAGCCCAGCACTCTAGGAGGCTGAAGCAGAAAGATTGCAAGTTCAAGTTAAGCCTAGAAAAAGTGCTGGGGATGTAGCTCAGGACAAAGGTCCTGGGTTCAATCCCTAGTGCCATAAAAACCAAACAAAACCTGAAGCCAAACCAAATCAAAGCAAACCAAACCCCAAATCTCCAACTCAGTGATGGTGTCCCTTGCCTAACAAAAGCCATCTGAACTTTGAAACACTATTCCAGCAGAAAGGAAACACACGATTTCTCCCATCACATAAGACTGACTTCGAGGAAGTTGGAGGAGCAAATGGTCACTGGATAGAACTGTGTCTAAAGGATCCTAACCTCAGTACACCCAATATTTTTTTTTTCTGTCTCAGAAGAACAGATTCCCCAGGGGTTTTTGGTCTGGGCTGCAGTTGTGCCACCAGTAGGTACAACTCAAACCTAGAAGCAATGCTATCTTCAGGTGCCCCCTCCTGTGGGACCCCAAGGGGATGGGAAAGGAGCCAATAGAACATCAGGGCACTAGCATTTCTCTTGTCATGCTCCAGACTTTCAACTCAACAAGAGTGAATATTATGGGCTATGTTATGTTCATTTAAAATAAAGCTTTCCTTCTCAGGTTGGGTGACTGGATGGTTGAAGTAGAAAGTTTTGGGTCAAGCAATGGACAGAGGATCCCCAAGAAAATAGCAGACAAGAGCATCTCCAGCCTCTGGAGGTTCATGGCAGGGCTTTTTTTTTTTTTTGGTAAAGGGGCAGTAACTTGTCTTCTTCTCATTGCCACAGAAGCCTTTGCTGTGCCAGGCATGGTGACACCCTGATAAGAATAAGTACAGCTGTGGTGAGAGGGGGAAAACTCAAACAAGGCTGGTTTTGTCCCTCAGCCCACATTCCCATTGTAATGGCTTGGCCCACACCCAGTGGCTTGAAATTTCCTCAAGATGCACAAGACATACTAAACTTACTAGATAAGGTGGAAATGAACAACACAATAGCCCTTAGTTTCCTGCTGGCAGAACAAGGTGGCATTTGGGTTATGCTGACACCTGGTACTGTGCATTTATCAACCATCAAGGAAAGCAGAAATGGAGTTGGTGACCCATGCTAAGATGGGATGGTTATCAGCTGTATACCTAGAAGTGCCCCCATACTCATTTTTTTTCTTTTTTTAACCTCTTCAGTTGTCCTAATCCAGGAACTATGGAGTTTGTAGTTGAAGGCCATCCTCCAGGGAGGCCTGATCATCTTCCTAGGCCTGGTTTTTCTAGTGACCTTGGTAGTCTCATAGCGAAAAAGGAGATCTTGCCAGCAAACTGCATCCTGAAGGTTGTTCAAGTCCCACTAGACTGGGCTCTCCTTCCACATTTGTCTTCCTGAATTTGTTATGCTGTGTGTCTATTTCAGCTAAGGGTAGACTGTTGGGAAAAGCAGTAATGTGTGATTTCCTGCTCCTGCACAGTCACACAAGAATAAGCCTTTGGTCTGGAAACACTCCTTACCCTGTGCTGCATTTATCTCCTTGTGAGAGTAGTTTTTCTGTGCTCTTCATTCTGCTTAAACTTCTGTGTCAGCAGCCCTCAGCATGGCCCCTGGCTTTCTTTCAAATTCCACTGGGAGGGTCCCAGGGTCCCTCCCCTATAGCATGAGTGGGGCGCTTGCAATCATGCTACTCACAACGGAGAGAATGCATCTGCTGACCATGGGGATTCAAGGTTTTGCAAGGGGCAGGATCTAGTGCATTTTTGCTCTTCTGGATTTAAGTAAACATTGTGTTGTCTGTTCTGGGTGACTTTAAATCATGTACTGATCTCTTCTCTGGGGAGGATTTATCTGCCTGTTGACTTTGGCCACCCAGATGTGAAAATAATCTCTATGCTTTGCACATTTTAAAAATTAATTTTATGTTATTTGTACTGGGGATCAAACTCATGACCTAGTCACTTGCCAGGCAGGTGCTTATGCCACTGAGCTAAATCCCTGGCTGCACTTCATTTATTTTTGTGCAGCCAGTATCTCTGAATTCTGAGTTCTTTACGATTTTGTAGCAGATTGACTTATTTCTCCATTGTATTGACTGTGGTAGATCGTTGTCATTTTCATCAGTGTCAGTTTTACCATTCTTAACAATTGCCATTTTCTCATCTACTATTTTCTTGTATTTTAATGTAGTTAGATGTATTTGGTCTTTTTTTTTCAAGCACGTATGTATATCTGACATACAGCTGGCACACACATGACTTTTATGAACTGAAAAATATTTAGAATTACTGCAATTTGATCAATGATTTGGTCTGAGAATTTCCTTAATGCTCATGGCTAAGGGATTAAAACTGCAACAGATACAGCTCTCAAGAGGCAACTAGAATTTAGGTGAGATAATGATTACTTCTACCCTGTTGAAACATGGATGATTTATTATCCTGAGTGCCATACATTTTTGTCCTTTAAAGTTTTTATTCTTCCACACATATGAGTCCATTCTCCAAGTTCTTTTTTTCTAGAAAAAAAAATTCACATCTGTTCATCAGCTGGATTTTTTTGGTGGTCTGCTTATTTGTGGGACTTTTCCTGGCCCCATACATGCCATTTTGCAAAGGTGAACAAAATTCAAATCATCTGAGAGAAATGGCCATTTATCATAAATTAGCAGAAGCCCATTAATGTTTAAAACAAAGTTAGGAGGGACAGGGATTTAGCTCAGTGGCTTAAGTGCCTGCCTGGCAAGCTCGAGGTTGTGAGTTCGATCCCTGGTACCGCAAACAAACAAAAAACAAAGTTAGCAGTGCAGTGTTGCATGCTTGTAATTGCAGCTACTCAGGAGGTGAAACAGGAGGATAGAATAAACACAAGAGTTTGAAGTTGGCCCTGGGCAACAGAGACCACCAACTCAAAATGCAAAACAAAGTGATTTATCAAGGAACTCTTTCCTAACCCAACCCCGTTTACAATATTCTCTAATCCTACATATGCTTTCTTTCAGCACTTGCTACAATCTGTCTTGCACTAGTTGCCAGATTTTTTTTTTTTCTTTTTCTGCTGCCCCTTTCTTTGTTGCAGCTGGGGGATGAAACCCAGAGTCTCAAGCATGAGGTCTGGAGCATACTAGGCATGCTCATTTTTTTGGTGACTCTTTAAGACTTTAAGCTACATAAGTTCATGAACCATGTGCGTCTCCTTTGCTATCTACCTCATGCTCAGCACAAAGTTTAGAATATAAAGGCAGTGCTCAACAACTATGTAGGGCTTGACCACGATCTTTCAAAGCCCAAACTGCTAAAGTTTATGTGCTGATGGCATGTGTATGCACGCTAAACAGAAGTTATACACAGCTCATCATATTGAAGGAAAAATGCTCTTCAATCCTGTAAGAAATCATGAAATAATTGTTTTTTATTAGAACCCCTTTTCTGATTGGCTCGAGTGTAAAAATCAACATGTGACACAAAATTAATTTATAAATCAGTTTTTATTTACAGATTTATCTTTCTTAAAGTACATTTTAGTTAACAAATCTATTTACACAGGTATACATGGGAATCCATCCCAGTTATTTTACAAATCATACTTACAAACCACACCCTAAATCTTCTGTGCAGAGTTGCACTGGATGTGACTATTGGTTGAAAATGGCCTGGTGAGCAGGCTATTTACACATACACAGTAAATGGGTTTATTTTTCATCTCTGCACAGTACAGTACACACAAGAAGGCTAAGCCTCCCAGAGAATGCTTTGCAATGTATTTACCAAGAAGGCTTTGCAAAGTCCAGAAGGAAAAGCTATTAAACAAGATTAATTAAAACGACAGTACCTCCTTTACATCAGTTTACATTTTCTTCACATTTTTATAATACAAAGATATTTTATTGAATTGCTGCACAACCAGTTTAAGATGATTTGTAAACATGTAAATTCCTACAATTTGCATTAAACATCATTGTAGTTTCTATCACTTGCTCTTTGAGTTAATGTTTATTCACTAGTATTCTTAAGGTAGTAAAAGGAAGATGTAAGTCTGAATTTCTTGCAGAAAAGTTACAAGTCTCTAATGCTGTGCTACAGAAATTCTTTGTGAGTACACACTTTATTCAAGTATTGCAAAAAAGCTAAGGCCACTTTTTTTCAAGACAAGAAAGTGAACAAAATTGTTATCAATAGGCCACAACACTCTTATGAGCAACAAAATCTCTTTTGAAAGATAATTTCTCAGAGACCTGACCTGTAGTCACAGAAGGAATTTTCTTTTAGGTAAAAGAAAAATTACCTTCCTTATTAACTACTTTTGAGCTCTTCCCACTTTTCCCTAGAGTAAAAATTCCTGTTTAGACCTGAAGAGGGAATCTATACCCTGTACTTATTTAACCCAGGGTTAACTGCCCTGGGTAGCACAAATTGTTTTGGACTCAGAATTAAATCTGAAGCCTATATGTTGGTTTACTACTAAATTCTGACGATGCTGTTCTAAAAGATATTACTGCTGATGCAAAGATCTTTTTCTTAAAGAATTATGAAGACAGACGGAAAGAGGGTGGGGTATAGGAAGGAGTAAAGATTAGAAAGCAGGGTTCTTGGTTACGAGGAACAGTTTGATTAAAAAGATGCCAGTATGGAAAAGTGGTTGGGTATCCATATTTCTTTCTAATACTAATAACAAATATATTTTAATTAGGTCCTCATAGTTAAAATAAGAAATCTGTTCTATAGATGTCTTTGTTTAGTTGGTTTTTTTTTTTTTTTTTTGGTGATGTTTTGTTTTTGCTACAAACTATGGATGACATTTCTGAAAGAGTAAGACTGGTCTTTTACTGCCTGTCATCTGGAATCCAGGATCTTGGGAGAGCAAAGACAGCAGATTAGGATGGCTACTGCTACATTATTGGCAGCATTCCTTAACCAGTCCAGATTGCTGATTCTATGGACTTCTGTATTTTTTTCCTGAATCATGAATCATGATGTCATAAAGAGTAAAGATAAATTTTCTTACTAAAAACTGGTTTTAGGTTCAAATAATGGAGATGTAGAAAAACTATATTTCTTTTATAGTATTTTGATATTCATTTATTAAAAAATTTACAGCAGCTGCAAAGTTTCAGTATCATAAGGACAATGTGATCCTATAAACAGCAAAAAGGATGCAGACAAGATGTTCTTCTGTCTTCTAAATAACATAAACCAAAAGACAAGTCTTTGCTTTCCCTTGGCCACATGAAAATAATATTTCCACATTACTGGTTAATAACCCCAAGAAACCTTTGCTTCCTTTAGTCAATTTGCTCATTATGGCTACAAGACATAGCCCAACATCAAAGGCCCAGAAGAAATGCTGGAAATACATCAAAATAGCATTTCCCAAGACTCAGTCACAACATTTCAGTGCTTTCCACATTTGTCAAGAGCTATCACACCAGTCATTGTGCAAAATGCAAATATTCCAATGATTATTTCAATGAGTTTCTTATGACAGGATGAACAGAAGAAGAATGGAAGTGTGCATAGCGAAACATTTAAGATGCAAAGGCAAGTTTGGAGGAAAGATGCAGAAAATAAATGTGCACACTTAGATTACCATCTTTGGGGTTTTCTAACATATTTTGAAACTATAACATTCCAGGATATTTGTAACTATGAATCCAGTGGATGTTTTATATCATGCTTCTAATCTGGACCTTCAAAATTAAGGCATTTACATTCACGCCTAAGATTATCCATATTCTTCTGGATTATGCGAAGAGGGATAAGACTGATTAAGAGAAACCAGTCAGGAAGGCAGGTACTGAGGTCCCAGAAGAGCATCTCATGTGCTCTCATGTAGCAGCTGGAGTCTATAGACTTTGTTTCAGATACAGGTAATAGTTGTAAGAAGCAATGCTGTAAGAGGGACAAGGTTAAATTTTACAGTGTCTTTAAATCATTTTCTCCCATTCCTACTATTGCAAGTGCTCTTGAAAAAGCTCATCTTCTTTTCACCGAATTTAACTGACTTCTTCAATATGTGTATGGATTTGTTAAAACCATAGGTTTCCTGTGCAAAGACCATGAACCATAGAAGCTTCAAGACCGAGGTTTAACTATTATAAGAATCTTTCACTTCTGAATAGGGACACACATTTCCAACTTAATAATTTATCTTAAAATAAGTTAAAAAATGTTCCATAGAGTAAAACAAGCACACAAACTATAGACAATATCTTTTTGTCTTTGGTGCACACACTCATTTCCTAAATCATTCAAGTAATAGCATCTCTGACTTCTTGGGGAGAGATGGGAGTTCAAAGTTTGAAGGCCAAATGAATTATTTCCACGTTTGCCATGCCTGGATGCCTGAGATGGTCCTGAGTATCTGTGATTCTGGGAGCAGCTTGTACAGGTTTAGGACGAGGAAGAAAAGTGTAGGGGTAAAACAAAGGGTAGAGCAATCAGCCCTGCAGCAGTCCTTTAAGCCCAGTCTTCAGTGGGGGCACTGGTTTTCATGCTCAGACAGGAAAACTAAACACAATGCAAAGGTTTACAGTTCTTTAGGTGGTGCTCAGAAAGCAAGGCTATCATTTATTTCTGTTAATTTGACAGTCTGCTTGGTGTTGCTGAACTGCAATAATGGAAGAAAATGGTCTTCAAAAAGAAAAATCAACTCCAGAATGTGAAATAGGCATTAAACTTGCATATTTTTGAAGAGATTGAGGGTTTAATACTATTTAAGGATTATAAGGTTCATTTATGACTTTCATGGTATAGACCAGGATATTTCAAAAATTATATGATAAATTTATCTATATACCTCTCTTACCTGACTTCAGACTCAAGGAAGTGATACCCTAGTCTAAGCATGGAGGTTAAATTTGCTGTTCTGAACTCTCATCTGAGACCTAGAAGGGGTGCTATCAAGAGATGCAGAATTATATTGTGTCTTAACATCAGGAGAGTAACCCTGCCCACTGAAAATAACCAAGTAATCCAGTGGACAGTCTAAAGGCAAAGGCTGTAATATCAGATATACTGCATTGTCCCATGAACTCCAAAATCAGCAGTCCATAAGAACAGGTACAAGGTCCGGAAGCACTCTTGCTATGATGGAGATGGGGTGTACATCAGGAGGCAGAAAGGCCCAGGACTCATATTAACACTCAGTGTTCAATTTATTTGGAAGATGTCACACAAGTAGCATTCTCCCCTGTTTCTCACTGATCTGATTCAGAACATCAATAGTATCTTTGATCAAGGTTTCAAAGATCCCATCAGCCAGCTGCATCTTCACACACAACTCGTCCTCATCATAGTTTACCCACTGTGCTTCCTCCTCATGGAGCTCCTGTACCTAATATTTAGAAGACAACAATGTTAGAAAATCACCATCACACAGAATTTAGATATGAATTATATTTGATGATTCTGTAGTCCCACCAATGGGAATATAGTCCAAGGAAATAACCTAGAAGAAAAAATTAATTTGTACAATAGTATCAATTTCCTTTTTAATGTTACAAAAAGTCTGAAAAAAACTCAATTGTCAAATGTAATTAAAATGGCTTCAAAACTATATTTCAGTTTGATAGTATTCCAGCATTTAATAGATATTAAGAATTGTAAGTATGCTGTCCCTGTTAACAGAAGGGAACATGCACAGGAATTTAAGGGAAAGAAAAGTACACAAAATATAGATATATAGACTTATAATTACAGAAAGCACATGTACAAAGATGATATTGGATATGATTCTGGAGTATTACAAATAAATGAATAGCAATTAATATTCATTAAGATATTTGGAAAAATATAATACTATCTAAATTTCTTTTAAAAGTTAATGGCTTACAATCCTTTTTGTTTTTGCTTTAGGATTTTGAGATTCTTAGATAAATGAATACTAATCAAATTAGAATTAAGTGCTCAAGACTTTTAAAAATGACTATTATAAAAAGGAACATGTTAGACTTCTTACACATAATGACATTGTGAGTAGGATGGAGGCCAGGTAGACAAACTAGATGATGAACCCTTATCTAATGTAGTCACAAATTCAGCAAAATTAACTGTAATGACCAGGGTGTCTAACCACAAGTCTACTTTGGTGTGTACACACACACATATATACACACATGCGTGCGCGCCCCAAGTGAAAATAAGCTCCTGGCTTGCCCTATTGTATTGTCTTGGGAGAAAAAGATCATACCATCTGAAGTTTGGGAGGTGGGGACAGCTCTGTTCAACATGTTCCCTTGTCTAGAGTTAACACAGATACTTCAAGATGACTGCCACATTTTTTTTCTCTTTGAGAACGGCTGTTTAAAGGATATGTAAATATCCTGTCCTCTGTTCATTAATTTATGCTCCATGGAACACTGGGAAATTTAGAGTATACATCATCTATTAAAGTGGAGCCAGCCAGACATGGGGGTGCACAACTGTAATCCCAGCACTTGGGGAGGCTGAGGCAGGAGGATCATTGCAAATTTGAGACCTGCCTGGGCTACAAAATGAGCACAAGACCACCCTGAACTGCATAGCGAGACCCCTGACTCAAAAAGACCAAACAAACAAACAAACAAACAAACAAAAAAGGGTAGGGGAGGGAGAGACAGACAGACAGAAAGACAGAAGTCCACCAGTAAATAAACTTCTTGCTTTTGGTTTGGTGGTGGTATTGGAAACTGAATCTAAGAAGCAATAGCTGAAAAATTTCAAGAATTGAGTAAAGATATGATTTGCTAACTCGGTAAGTTCATGGGTGTAGAACACACACATGTATGCACACATGCAAATCTTAAATAAAAACCAAACAGAAGACCAATTCCCTATAAAGGAATGTTAGATTTCTTAAGAATAAGAAGACAGGTCAGATTATAATGGAATTTGTTCAAACTGTTTAGATAAAAGAAATATTCAACTCAGAATTCAATATTTGACTAATCTGAACTATCTTTCAAAAAAGGAAGAGTTAAAAAAGACATTTTTAGACTGTTATGGTTTATGTCTAGATGTCCCCCAAAGCCTCATGCAGGCTTTTCAAGGTGGCTGGATCTAGAGTGTGATGCTGGGATCAAGCATGTGTGATTACTAAACTAGTCCATTGATTGGTGTGGCATAGTTCTGGGCATGGATAGTGGGAGTGAGTGGAGTGAGTGCTACCTGCCCTAACGGCGTGTTCCCTGGATAAACTATAAAGGACATAAAAAGGGCTATTGATATTACTCCCTTGCTGCTTTTGCTGTCTCTTGCCTTTCACCTTCCATACCATGAACTGTTTTTTCTCCTCTATGATGCCCCTCTGCCATGCCATCCTGCTTTGGAACCAGCTGACTATGAATTGAAATGTCTAAGTTTTATTTTGGACCAAAATAAACTTTTCCTTCTTTCACTTTAGCTCTTGGATATTTTGTCTCAGCAATATGAAAAGTAACTAAAACACAGACAATTAATAAGAGTTTAAAGTCCAGAGGGTAATGGAATACTAAAGTGTCTAGAAAGATGGCAACTGAACTCAGGATGAAGGAGAAGAATATAAAAACAATGGTTTCTGTATTATTTTCTAATCTTTTTTTATAATTTTAAAATATTTCAAAATTAAATGTGTAAACAATTTAGAAAAATAAGAGTAACAGGTTAGAAAAGAATGTTATCAAGCAAAATAAGCTTTTTTAAAAGATTAAAAAATTCATAAGAGCTAGTATTATCAAAGGTAAGAACAACTCATATATAGTGCTGTTGAGTATATATAATTATTACAACCTTTCTGGAAAATAATTTGAAAGCACACAAACATCTTAATATTCTGTATGTATTTTAACAGTTAATTCTACTTTTAGGAATTTACCTTTAGGAAATTACTAAAAATACATGCAAAGATACACAGCAAGATTTTGTTATAACAGTGTTGTTTACAAGAGCAAAACATTATTGACTAATTAAATACATTATATTTCCACATGACAGACTATTGTATTTTCACCAAAATAAAATGGAATGAAGTTGCTTAAAAATAATATAAAATAAAGGAACATTTAATGTCAAGGAAATATTTCCACATTTTATGAAGTAAAAACAATTAGACTTAAAAAAAAGATTATTACATGAATCTGTTTTTAAAAAATTCTCTGTTACTAGGGATTTAGCTCAGCAGCAAAGTGCCTGCTTGGTAAGTGTGAGGTCGAAGTTCGATTCCTGGTACCAAAAAAAAAAAAAAAGAGTCAAAATTTATGTACATACATATTAAGTTTTTCAGGTGTGAGATTTTCATGATCATTTTTTCATTGGAATTTTCTAAACTTTCTAAAATCAGCATAATTATCTTATAATAAATATTTTAAAAACTATTTTAAAATCCTCTTCTTGTGCTCTACAGGAAAACTTTTTGCTCTGCATTATAAAAAAATGATTGTCCTAATCTTGCTCCTAAATGCAAGAAGTGAGAATTTATAAATGTTAGGTTAACCAAATCAAATAGTAAGAAAGATTAATTTACTTAGCATTTTTTGTTAATAATTAGCTTGAGAAGTTAACATCATGATTTCATTAAAAATTAAAAAAAAAAGTAAGCTCTACAAAACATTACATACATGGGTCAGGTTTCCTGTAAGTTGAAAAATATTTTACAATCAGCCAATTGGTAAATCTTTTCTTAGCCACAGACATCACCTCATTTAAACTGCAGTAATCTTACACTTGCTAATGAAATACTTTGCTTAATATTTGAGAATCTTCTGATGACTGTTGGAGGGGTCTCTGCTTATTTAACTGATTTTATTTGGCATTATCTGGATGCCTCTGCTGTTAGGATCCAGGGTGGCACCACCCACAAGGTTGGCAGCCTGGACAGAATAACAGGGAAAGGCATGCTCCGGCTCTGCTTAATGCTTCACTGTCTTTTGCTTGGCATACCATATGAGTTGAAATAAACCTTTCCTCCTTTAACTTTGGGTGCCCCGTATTTTGTCTCAGGAATAAGAAAAGTAACTAAGAAACACTATGATACCAGAAGTAGGGTTGTTACTGTGATGTTACCTGTCCATGTGGTTCAGAGGCCTTTGTAACTGGCTGTGGAAAGTTTGGAAAGGTATGGAGATGTCAGCTGAGGAAACTGTCCTGGAATGTTGCAAACTGAACTTGATGGGAGATTCTGGTCAGAACTCAGAAGACCAAAATGCTGATAGAAATACTTTGGTAAAGACCACACTCAGGAGGTTTCTGTTGGAAGGACTACAAACCATGTGTGTTATGCTTTGGCAGAAACTTTCTCTGCATTTTGCTTTTATCCATGAGACAGATTAAGTCTGAATTAATCTGATGGGAAAAACTTCAAGGTAGTCAAATTCAGGCAGTGGCATGACTACTGTTGGGATTATTTTAGCCAGATGTATGTTGAGAATCAAAAGCAAAAAGCCCAGCAAAAATGATTTAAAATGTTTTGAGTCTGGCCAAAAGAAAGCTCCAGAAAGTTGCAGACTGCCAAGATGACACAGGAAAATTTTGTTGCTGAGAAGGAACTGAATAATAGAAAAGATTCCCTGAGGTTATCATAGAAACCCAACAGGACTCCATTTGAAGCCTCAAAATTACAAAAGTGAAAGACTTTGTCTCTGTCTATTTTGAGACAGGCTCTTGCTAAACTTCCCTGGTGAAACCTGAACTTGAAGGCCACTTGCTCCAGTCTCCCTCATGACTGGGATCCTCCATGATTTTTTAAAACTACAATCTAATCTCTCCTGTTTAAACTCCTTGTTTTTTAAAATAAAATTCAAAATATTTTACATTGTTTAAAATGCACTGTGCAACTCAGAAGTTACCTTTTTCAGTTTATCTTATGCCATCTCCTCCATCACTGACATTTAAGGACAAACTCAAGCATCTTTTCATTTTAGGTTCTTTGCACTTGTAGTTTACTCTCCCTGAATGAATCATTCTGTCAGAGAACTTAGTTAATGCTTATTCATCTTTAAGATGTAAAATCAAACGTTACTTTGATCTCGGGGAAGCCTGTCCTAGATCAGTTTCCTCTGGTTTATACTTTGTAACAGTTCCCTCTATTCTATTTTGTTGCTTAATTTATAATTACATGCATGTGTAAATTACATATTATGGGTCAGTTTTTGCCAGCAAAGTAGAAATCCAACAAGGCATGGACTATGTCTGCTTTCCTTCCATTTAAACATCAGTCTTTAATTAGCATAATTTCTGACTGAATGTATAAAGAGATGATTTATGAGATATGATAAAAATGGGATATGATCAATTTAATTAATGTTAGATGAATGCTTAACGTATTTTTTCTTTAACCTTTAAGAAATAAAGGATGTCACACTTGAAAATTAATAAATTTTACACACTGTAGAAACAGGAAACATTCATCTTCTTGAGAAGGATCAATGAATTAATGGATTAAAATCATGGTTCTTATTTGCTGGGCAAGTTACTTAACAGTGTTGCACCTAAATTTCTCATTTGTAAAATAGAGAATAACATTAGTTCTTCCTATTGCATATAATTATTGTGCAGATCAAGTAAGACATGAGAAAGAATGATCACATTGTAAAATGCCAAACAAATGCTATTTAGTATAGTTATTATTAAGTAAATGAAGTACTAGAGAATTACACACATAGAGAAAGCTGATAAACATAAGCATTACATGAGAGCTAAACCTGAAAAGTAACATCTGAGTTTTCTTTTAACATTCTTTTTTAGGGAAGAAAGGATAATTTTTTGTCTTTTAATAAACATTTCTAATGTTAGAAAAATACACTGAAAAGCCAAGCAGGTCTTACTAGGTAAAGTTCTGGATGATGATGATAATGATAATGATGTGGTAACAGCTAATATTTATTCAGTCATAGATGGGGAACTGTTATGAACTGTTCTAAGTGTTTTACACACAGAGTCACACCTTGCATAATGATTAGTCAAAAGCAGACAACATATACCATTATGGTCACATAAGATTATAATGGAGCTGAAAAATTCCTACCAATCAGTGACAGTAAGGCCCTCCACAAAGTCACAGCACAATCCTATTACCTGTGATAATGGTTTGCTATAAACAAACCTACTGTATTGCCAGTTGTACAAAAGTATAGCACAATTATGTAAAATAAATAATTGAACAATGACAATAAGGTTTATCTAATAATTATTTTTTATTTTTATTTTTGTACCGGGAATTGAACCCAGGACCTTGTGCCTGCCAAGTAGGCGCTATGCTGCTGAGCTACACAAACAGCCCTCTATTAACTACTTTGAAGGCATTGTTTAGAATGTATTTCCTTCTACTTATTAAAGAAAAGGTTGGCTATAACATAGTATGCCAAAAATAATATTATCCCATATTATGCCTGTATAGCCTCATACACCTTGTTTCTTATCTCTTGCTTACACAGAGAGGCCCTACCAAGTGACCAATTATACCATCTAGGTTTGTAGTATAGTCTATGATGTTTTGCACGATGTAGGCATCCCTATCATTAAGCAATGCATTACCACATATAAATATTCATTTAACCTTCTTAATACTTTTATCTGATAGGTATTTATCATCATCATCTTGATTTTACACATAGGGAAACAAGGCAAAAAAAAAAAGGGTAAATGAACTTGTCCAAAATTATGCACCAACTAAGCAAAAAAGATTGTAAATTCAAGCTGTCTAGCTCCAAAATTCATATTGGTCTCTCCAATCAACTACATTAAACTGTTTCCACTCAAGTTTTGATTTCTCAAACTTTCTATAAAATACTAAGTTAAATACTCTCACTTGCCAAATACAAACAAAGCAATTTTTACTGAGAAGCAGAAATGTAGCCAATGAAATTTAAAATTTTAATTTCATAGCCTTAAGACCAATTATCTTTTTCCCTTTTGGAATCTATCTATAGCTGATTTTAGAAGATACAACCAAAATAAAAATTTTTTGGATGGATACACTGACCAGGATATGATCCACTCGGTCTCTTTTCTTTCTTCCAAATTTCATCATTTTCTGCCAATCTGTTTTGTGGTTTGTCTCTTTTTTGAGACTGAACAATTTAAGTACTTCAGTTGCTATGAAGTTCTGTAGAAATAAGAGGAATGAATAAAACACAACAATGAAGTTTTGAAATTAATACATTTATAATGCATCTAACAGATTTATGCTAATACAATAATAATTATTATAAAGATAATGTGTATTTCTTAAACTTATAGTTCCACTTAGTAATTTGAAGGGAAAAGCATCTCAACTGTTCAGATTTCATTCACTTAAATAATTTTTGTAGTTGGGTGTGGTGGTACATTATTGTAGTCCCAGTGACTTGGGAGGCTGAGGCAGGACACTGCTTAAGCAGGAGTTTAAGTCCAGCTGGAGCAATGCAGTGAAACCCTGTCTAAAAAACAAAACAAAACAACCCCCTCAAAACAAACAAACAAACAAACACGAGGTAGTTTCAACTACCTGGCAAGATCCAGTCTCAAATTTAAAAAAAGAGCCAGCTAAATACAAACAGTCTCTATGGGACCTGAAATGGAAGCATCTGGAAAACAACAACCTGATGAAGAAAAAAAGTAAATTTCCACGAATTGGGAGAGGGTGACAGGACTATTAGGAGCTATAGAGCAGCTAGAGATATGGAGTACAACAGAGAAAAGAACAAAGAAGGCTGGAACATGAAACCCAGTAACTGGGGAGGAAAACCTATCTCCGCTAACACAAGGTTAAGTCAAGAAAGGGTAAGCAGCTTCACAGAGAAACAGACCAGGATGGCAGCATGAGTCCCAAGGCAAGTTCATGGTTATAAACTACAAAAACAGTGATGGTGGTGGTAGGGTCTGGGAATTTAGCTCAATGGTAGAATGCTTATCTGGCAAGTGGCAAGCCCTGGGTTTGGTACTTAGCACCAAAAAATTAAAAAGCAACAAACAAACAAACAAACAGTGTGGGATTTTTGCTGTGAAAGTGATTCCTTCCACATGGCAGGATAGAGTTGTAGAAGAAATCCAGTGTAGTGCCCGCCATATTTGAGAGTATTTAATCAGCAATCATTTTGGAAAGGGACTGTTTTAAAATGAGCTACAGAACAACTACACTTCAGGGTTTCTGGGGTCAGGCTGGCCAGGACATAAATCCTCCAAGTTGAGAGGCCAAGCTGGATATGAGTGGCTTTTGGAGTAGGCTGCCTGAAAGGGCTGGCATTAAGTCTAGTGGACTGCCTGACTCCTCCGTAGTCTTGGCAAACTATAACCAACACAGCTCAGGGGTCTGTTTGCTTTTCCCATCTACCAATGTGATCAGTGATATGCCTCAGCTTAGAGGGCTGCCACAGCCTAGGGTGTGTATGGTAAAGGGACCTCTGGACCAGATGGAGCACCTCACAAACCCACAGGTTTTACAGATAGGTGGAAAAAGCCATAATTGGAATACACAAAGGGACACAGAAATTAGAAGTGACTGAAGTAAATACAGGCTTTAGGGTGAACATCATTGACTGTCAGCCATACCCAGCAAGAACGGCAGGGCAGGATTCAGTATTCACACTCCAACATGTGACCATGAAAGCAAAATGGGTCTAAGTAGTGACTTACTATCCCTTGATCATATCTGATAGATTCCAATAGTGCAGACCCTAGAAACAAACCACACATTTGAAAACATGGAGAAATTTGCTTTGTCATTTCTTTATAGTTTTTTTTTGGGGGGGGTTGGATTTCTCCTTTTTGTAATTTATTTTTTCATTTTCCTATTTTACTGTTTTATGTTTTTTCTTATGTTCTTTTGTTACATTTATCTATTATTTTTTTTACTCTTATTAAATAAAAGCCTTTATCTCATTTCTCTGGTCATCTTCCTTTCCTTTTTAAAATAATACATCTTTTGTCTTCCCATTTCTCAGCACCTTCTCTTTACTAGTATTACCATGAAGCTTTAGTTATCTTTAGATATTTAGTTGACTCTATGCTATTATTGTTGAATTCTTTAACACTGTTAATCGTTAGCATATTTAGCATATTTACTGTATGTCAACATTGTATGCATTTGTGTCTATATTAAAATTATCGATCATTTTCTATTTTGAAGGGTTGCACAGTAGGTGCTTTTATTAATTATGGTATGTCAACTTCCAGTTTGAAAAAGGGGTGAAGTGGTAAGCCACGACAATGCATTGTCTTTGAGATTTGGAATGCAAATACTGGGAAATAACAACTTGGAAAAGGAAAGAGAGATAGAGATAGAAAGAGAGAGGAGGAGGGAGGGAGAGAGAGAAAGAGAGAAAGGAAGGGAGGGAGGGAAAGAAAGAGAAAGAGAACAGAACAGAGCTTCAGGAATCAGGAAGGATCTGACAGGAAAATTAAAACCTACAGAGAAATTGAAGAGACAGAACACAAAATTGAAAAGAGAAGGAATGGTCTATACTTCCTCCCCAGTTCCTGGCTGATGGCAAGTAGGAAAGGGAGACTGAAATCTAGGGAGACAAAGTGAAAGCTGGAGACTCCAGGGGGCTTCTGGGAAAAACACAGTGGTAGAACAAACCAGTAGGTAAGTGACCTGCAGGGAGAACATGGGATTCTATTTCCACACGAATCCTTCAACAGGCAACAGCTAGTTTGTAACTCCAGTTTACAAGCCCAACTCTGGAGAGTGTTTGGTGGGGCAACAGGCTGTATAACCTGAGACTCAGAGCAGTCATGAGATGGCTTCACTTCAGAGTTTCCATGTTAAGTTTCCACAATGACTAGGTGAGGCACAGCCACAGGACACGGCCATAATCAGGGAGCAAGATAGAAAGAAACACCCTGAGGTGTCTGAGCTAAAAGACACAGACCCTACTTCCATAGAGAGAGGACAGGCTTGGCTTGAGTTGTTATGGATTTGAAAGTTTGTGGCATTGGTGGATTTGCCCTAATACTATTGTCTGAATGCCTTCTTTATCTACCAGTGTAAGGAGGAGCACAGGGACATGTCTTAACTTGGACACTGCCCCCAAACTGTAGATCCTGGTAGTAAACCACATATCCAACGTCACAGAGAAATTTCTTTTTTCTTTTTTGTGAGCGTATTTTTTTTTTTTGTGCTGGGGATTGAACTCATGACTTTGTGCTTACCAGGCAAGTGCTTAAGCCACTGAGCTGAATCCCCAGCCCGTGTGCATTATTTTTTAGTCCTTTCCTCTTTTTTTCTTTTTATCAGTTTATTGATACTTTGGGATTTTCCTTTGTTCTTTTTCCCTGCTTATCTTTTTTTCCCCTTCTTTATTTATCTCCCTTTTACTTCATCTTAATGCTTTCTCTATTTTTAGTGACCATTTCATTTTTTCTTTTCCTCCCTCTTTTTATTTTCTATTTCTCATTAGTTTATTCCTTTACCTTTCCTTAATTCTACAAACATCCTTCTACTCCCCAACAGGATTTTTTGTACTGTTTCTCTGTTCTTCCTCATATCATAAAAGTTTCAAATTTTTCTTCTTACATTCCCCATTCCCTATATCTTTATTAGTGTAACCATAAAGATTTGTTAATCTTTAGATAGTTGATTCTATAAAGTTACTGTTAAATTCTTTTCTACCATTCGAGAAGATACAGCTGTTGTATTAAGTACATATTATCTATAACTCAATATTTGGATTGCTTTAATGTTTATAGCATAATGTGGATTTCTTCTCTAGAGTTGAGTGATATATAATTGGTTCTTACATTAATATCTTACTTGTCTTAGTACTACTACAATTGATTTTCTTGATATTATAAAAGTAGCAAAATTGTTGCTATTAATGGGATTTCTGTGTAAGCTAACACTCAGATTACCTAAACTTGGTACATTCTCAGAAAACTTCCCAAAAGTATATCACTGAAAAGTGACTAAAGAGATCTCTACATTAATAACAAAGTCTTTACACTATAGGCATCCACAAAACTCAGCACAAAACAGCTAACAGAAACATGAAAAGACAAGATAAAATGCTTCCCCAAAGTTACAACTCCCCTGAACCCAATTTAGAAGGTATCAAGGGAAGAAGGGCATAAGCCACACACCCAAATGACTTCAAAAATAACAGCAGAGGTTAGATACACATCAAAGATGTATTCAGCAGGATCACAGAAGATATAGCTAAACAAATAGTGGAAGTAATAACCAAAATGACACAGGAGCTTTTAGAAGACACTAATAAAAAGTTAGCTAACCTAAATAAAACTATATAAAATATGAACAACCAGTTAGCAAACAATTAGAGTGCATGAAAAGGTTTTAATCACAGCCACAGGAGATGGCCATAATCAGGGAGCAAGATAGAAAGAAACACCCCGAAGTGTTTGAGCTAAAAGACAGACTCTTCCCTCACAGGGAGAGGCCAGGCTTGGCCTGAGTTGTAATTGGATTTGAAAGTTTGTGGCATTGGTGGATTTGCCAATGGGGAGGTTAAAAATTATAATGAAAGTATGGATGATAGAAACAACCAAAGTGAGGGCAGAACTTCACAACTAGTAGACAATGATATCTTCAAAGACTGACCATTCTGACACTTTAAAAAGTAACAAAGAGAGGGCCGGGGATACAGCTCCGTGGCACAAATACCTGGCCTGCCTGGCAAGTGTGAGGTCATGAGTTTGATTCTTGGTACCAAAAAAAGAGTAACAAGAGAACATAAAAGAACTGATCCACTAGCTGCTAGATGATACCACAAAAATTAATGTAGGAGTAATTAGAATAAATGAAAAATTGTAAGACAATATAAATGGTATAAAAAAAACCCTGTTCACAGAAATGACAGAAACTTCCCAAATATAAATAACCATGACCAAAAAAACCCTTTACATTATAGTCAAGGTACTAGAAGCCCTCACAGGCAAAATCTTAAAAGCTGTTAGAGAAAAGGAATGACTCACATATAAAGTTAAATCCATTAGAATTACAGCAGACTTCTTAGTTCAGGGCAGGAAGGCTTGGAATGAAGTGTTTCAAGCCCTAAAAGAAAACAACTTCCAACCCCAGCTTATGTATCCTGAAAAACATACCTTCAAAATTAATGGAAAAATAAGATATTTCCTTGACAAGGAGCACCAAGAAATTCATGACCACCAAACCAACATTACAAAAATATCCTTGAGGATATCCAAAAAAGAGACAACAAAGCCCATAATGTCAAAAAGTCAAAAAGAATGAATAATCTAGTATGATGACTGGCTAAAGAAAAGGAAAAAAATTAGGAAATCAACAATGGGTAAATAATATAATGAGAGGAATAAGTCAATACCTTTCAATAATTGAAGGTGACTTGTCTCAATTCCCCAGTCAAAGATACAGACTAGCAGAATGGATCAAGAAACAACCCAACAATATGCAGTACAGTAAGTCCCTGACTGATGAACAAATTCAATTCTGGGAGAATGCTTGTAAGTTGGATTCATTTGTAAGTCCAAAGAAGTAAGTCTTATATACCTTTGACACAAATATATAATGTATATTGTTTTGCACTTCTTAGCAGTTCGCGCCACATGACCACTGCTTTTCCTTTTGCTTCTGGACATCCTGGGCTCTGACTGAGCACTATACTACTGTATACTATCACACTGTACAGTAAGCACATACAGCCAATTGTGACAATGTCCAACAGACACATGAACTATTTCCATGATTTGTTTACATCTACAGATGTTTTCTTTTGTACCAGGAATTGAACTCAGGATCTTGTGCTTGCCAGACAGGCACTTATGCTGCTGAGCTATATTCCTAGCCCTGCAAATGTTCTTAAAGTCTGTTCAAGTCTGCAAAAGTTCACAACTTGAATGTTCATAAATTAGGAACTTATTGTATATAAGAAACACGTTTGATTCAAAAAGAAATTCACAATTAAAAATCAAAGAATGGAAAATAATATTCCACAGAACAAGAACCTAGAAAAAACCAGGTGTAGCTATCCTAATTTCAAACAAAATGGATTTCAAGCCAAGTCTGATCAGAAGAGATGACTACTTTTTGGTTAAGGGAAAATTCAACAGGAAGAGATAAAAAATATAAACATTCTCACCAAACACCAGTACATCCGACTTCATAAAACCAATACTCATGGACATGAAAAAAAAACAAAAAAGCCCAGCAACATAATTGTAATGGGGGACCTTAATACCCTCCTGTCACAAACAAAATAGACAAAAAAATTAACGAAGAAATATCAGAGTTGAGCTAAACCATCAAACAAATGGACTTAATACATATCTATAGAGTGTTCCAACAATGGTATACATTGTTCTCAGAAACACATGGGACTTCTCCAAAACTGTACACAGAAACCATGGGTCTTCTCCAAACTTCTCTAAAACAGACCACATACTAGCTCATAAAGCATGTTTAGGTAAATTCAAAAGATTCTATTCCACGTACATTATCACATCATAGCGCAATAAAACTAGAACTCAATGGCAAGAAACTACAGAAGCTATGCAAACACATAAACATTAAGCAATACCCTCTTGAAAAATCAATGGGTCACAGGTGAAATTAAGCAATAAATTAGTTCCTATTATCAAATTATAATGCCAGTATGACACACAAGAACTTATAGGACACAATGAAAGCAATCCTAAAAGGGAAGTGCTCAATACACCGGAAAACAAAATAGGTCAAACTCTTAAAAACATGGGCATAGGCAAAGACTTTCTAAATAGAATCTCAGTTGCAAGAATCAATAAATGATTACATTAAATTAAAATGCTTTTGAGAAAGGGAGACCAAGATGGTGAGGCGGTAAGCAGCAGAGAAAGCCTCTTGGAGAGTCGCCATCCAGACGCAGGGATACAGCAACGTGAAGAAGACAAGGAAGAGGAATGTGGATCCCCTGAACCCAAGAAGAATCAGAGGTGTGAACTGTGAACTGAAGTCCACAGAAAGAATGAAGACAGAAACTTCAACAAAGAAAGAGGTAGACTGCGGTGCCTTCTCCAAGATGGGACTCAAATTCGTGAAAGAAACAGTTCAAACCTGCGGACACATGGTGATGGCTGGTGAACCCAGAGGCACTGTGGAGAGAGACAGCAGTAGAGGGAAGTAGTAGACATGAAGAGCTGCACTGGCTAGCAGTGAGTGTGGAGGGCTCAGATCTCCTGCAGGAGAGTGCAATTGGCCTGGAGCCATCATGGAATCTGGCCAGCTGAGACCAGAACTCAGAATTGCTGCCAGCTCCATTTAGCAGCTTCTGCTAGGCTCAGGTCCATAGAAGGTGCTCAGAGAGTAGCAAGCCTGATCTTGGCCAGAAAGTGCAGGCTCACTGAGATTATTCACTAACCTGCCAAAAAGCTACTGCTGGCTTGCTGGAATAGATTGGCAGGGACAGGGACTCTGTCTACAGGTTGTCTAACAGTGAAATCAGAGACTTTATTTTTCCTGTCTCTCTTGTTTAGTTTTTGTGGTGGGGGGTTTGTTTTTGTGTTTTCCTTTTTGTTTCCAATTTTTTCCTCCTTCATTGTTTGATCTTGTTTTTTTTTTTTTTTTTTGCGGTACCAGGGATTGAACTCATGACCTCGCACTTGCCAGGCAGGTGCTTATGCCACTGAGCTAAATCCCCAGCCCCTGATCTTGTTTTTGTATGTGTGAATGTGTTTTCTAGCCTTTTTGTGGTTGTGATCCTATTCTGTTCTTCCTTTTATCTCTTCCTTCTCTCTTTCCCTCCAGTCTTCTGCACCTATTTCTCAAAGTTAGTGTGATCTCTCTTTGTCCTAAAACCTTACTTCTAATCTCTTCCTCTTCTTCCACTTCTCTATTTTCTCCTTAACCCATTTTAAATTTTAACCTCTGCGGGCAAAAGTGACATATTAAAGACTTGTATACTGCATGTTATTTTCTGGTTTGTTTTAGATTTTGTTATATAACCACAAATCCAGTTCATATGGTTAAAAGTGGTGAATTGATAGTTAGCACAGTTTATTATTTTCTAGGCTGTGTTTGATGCTATTGGTACCGCTTTGGTCCAAAGTGACATAATTGTTCTAAACAGCAGTTTGTCTTGGTATCCCATGACTGAGACTGACTAAGGGTCACAGAAAACTCTGTGGCACAGGGCCAAAGAACCAGGGACTGAGCCAGCAATTTCTCATCCCCCAACAAACTAAAGAGGTAGGATCTTCCAACAGACTTGAAACCCAAAAACGAGCTACACCTGGAAGATACCTCAGAGAACTAGTAATTACCTAAGGATTCCAAATACTACCAATAAAGCAACCTACCATATGCAACTTATAAGCACCACACCAAGAATTAAAATAAAAAAAGAAAAGAAAATGAGAAGAAACTTAAGACGCAATCCCAGACATTCAGTTCACCAAAGGCAAACCCAGGGGTCAATGATGAGAGACAATCCAAAACCCTCCCACCTGGCCTTTCTGAAGTGTTAACAGCAAAGCAACTGAATGAGACTCTTGAAAAAACTCAAATCAGAAATAATCTCTCAGATAACTAAAGAGATGGGTCCCAAAATAAACATCATGGTTAGTGATGTTAAGGCAGATAAAGACAAAAAAATAGATGAGCATTAAAAAATTATGTGAGCCATGAATGCTCAACATAGGAAAGAAATGGAATCCATAAGGCAGATTCAAGTAGATATCCAGGAGAATAAAAATTCCACTGAAAGTATTCACAGCAGATTAAGCCAATGCGAAGACAGAATCTCATATATAGAAGACAGGTTTGCAGTTAACAATTATGAAAAAACGATTTCTCAAAAATAGTAAGAGACCATGAGAAATCAACCCAGAAAATGCTAGATGAGACAAAGAATAATAACTTGAGACTGATTGGAACCACTGAACAAGCAGGAGATACCACAAATGACATTAAAAACATGCTCACAGCCATTATGACAGAAAACTTTCCTGGTAGAGAAAAAAGTGAGGCATACAGAACTCCAATTAGCAGTGATAAAAAAAAAAATCTACATCCAGCCATATCATAGTCAAGATTCCAGAAATTCGACACAAAAATAGAATTTTAAAAGCTGTTAGGGAAAAGAAACAAATTACTTATAAAGGAAAGCCCATTAGAATTACAGCTGATTTCTCAGCACAAACATTCCAAAAGAGCTTAAAGTGAAGTGGTTCAACTTCTAAAGGAAAACAACTTTCTCCCTTACAAGCGCATGGTTGTGAGTTCGATCCCCAGTACTGATTTAAAAAAAACAAACCCCAAAAAAACCCTTTCAACCCAGACTGACATATCCTGCAAAACTATCTTTCAAATTTGATGGAGAAATAAGATACTTCCATGACAAAGAACATCTGAGGAAATTTATAACCACCAAACCAGCACTCCAAAATATGTTTTGAAGGACATTCTAGAAAGAGTTAACAAGGACTACAACTCCATGAAGCCTAACAGAAGGAACACACTAGGCAAGGCAAACAATAAAACAGAGAGGGGGGAAAAAAAAAACAGGGGGAGCCAACAGCAGGAAAATAACAAGACAAGGATAAGTCAATATGTATCAGTTATAACCATCAATGTTAATGATTTCAATTCATCAATCAAAAAGTAAAGACTGGCAGAAGCAAGATCCAACAATATGCTGCGTATAGAAAACACACTTAATTCAAAAAGAGATTCATATACTGAGAGTCAAACAATTGAAAACAATACTCCATATGACAGGAACCCAGAAAAAAGCAGGGGTAGCTATTCTATTTGCAGACAAACTGAATTTCAAGTCAAGACTGATTAAGACAGATAAAGGTCACTATATCCTTGTAAAGGGAACAATTCAAGAGGAAGAGATAACAATCATTAAAATATATGCAACAAATAACAGTGTATCCAACTATATAAACAAACACTAATGGACATGAAAAATCAGATAAGCAGTAATACAATTATATTGGGGGCTCTCAATATCCCACTGTCACAAAAATACTTATCAACCAGACAAAAAAAAAAAAATCAACAATGAAATATTAGAATTGAACCAACCTTTTGAACAAATGGACTTAGTAGATAGATGTCTATGGAGTGTTCAACCTCATAACTTCAGAATACATATTATTCTCAGCTGCACACAGCAAGTCCTCCAAAATAGATCACATTCATATGTGATCAAAGAACATGACTAAGTAAATGCAAAGGAACTGAAACTATTTCATGCATATTATCATCAGACCACAGTGCAATGAAATTCGAAATCCATGACAAAAAAAACCCACAGGAGCTTCATAAACACATGAATTAAATAGCACCCTCCTGAACAACAAATAGGTCAAAGATGAAATTAAAGAAGAAATTAAGACAGTTTATACAGTTGAATGATAATGCCAATACAACATACTGGAACTTATAAAACACAGCAGTCTTAAGAGGGAAATTTATAGCAGTAAATATCCACATCAAGAAAACAGATTAAGTACATATAAAAACTTAATGGTAAACCTCAAACTTTTAGAAAAAGAAAAGCAGGCTAAGCCAAAAGTTTGTACAAGGGGAAAAATTATAAATACTAGAGAAGAAATTAACTCATTGAAGACTTAAAAACCAATACAAAGAATCAATGAACTGGAAAGTTGGTTCTTTGAAAGATTAAACAGAATCGAGAAAACCTTATTCAATCTTATAAAAAAAAAAAGACTCAGATCTATGCAATCAGGAATGAAAAGGGTTAAAGAAATCCAGAAGATCATCTATACCTACTTTAAAAACTTGTATTCTAATAAGATGGAAAACACAGAAGAAATGGACAGATTCTTAGATACATATTAATTAACAAAGCTGAATCAAGAAGATATGAAAAGTTGAATGAACCAGTATCAATTGAAATCAAAGATGTAATTAGAAATCTATCAAGAAAGAAAAGCCCAGGTCTTGATGGATTCAATGCTGAATTCCACAAGAAATTTACAGAAGACCTAACACTGCTACTTCTCAAACTCTTTAGTGAAATTGAAAAGGAAGCAATACTTCCAAATTCATTCCTGGAAATAAGCATTGCCCTGATATCAAAACCAGAGAAGGACTCAGCTAACAAAGAGAATTACAGGCCAATTTCCCCAATGAATATAGATGTAAAAATCTTCAATAACATACTGGCAAATAGAATTGAGCTAAAACATCAAAAAGATTATATACTATGACTAAGTGGGATTCATCCCAGGGATGCAGGGATGGTTTAACATATGTAAATCAATCAATCTAATACACCATATTAACAGAGCCAAGGACAAAACTCATACAATTATTTCAACAGAAAATCTAGGTCTAGCAGAAAAAGCTAGGTCTAGCAGCCATTCAAGATAAAAACTACAGAAAGTTGGAGCAGGTGGTCTTTATTTCAATCTGATAAAAGCCATCTATAACAAACCAACAACCAATATCATACCAAAGGAACAAAAACTGCAAACTATCTCTCTAAAATCAGGAACAAGACAGGATGTCCACTGTCTGTACTCTTATTCAGCATAGTCCTGCAAACTTTAACCAGAGCAAGTAGACAAGAGAAAGAATTAAATGGAATAAAGATAGGAAAGGAAAATATTAAATTATGGCTATTTGCAGATGACATAATACTCTACATAAAAGACCTCCAAAAACTCCACTAAAAAATTGGTAGATTTAATCATCAAATTTAGTAGCATAGTTGGATACAAAGTCAACACTCAAAAAAATCAATAGCCTTTCTGTACACAACTAACAAACTCACTGAAAGAGCAGGGAAATAACACCTTTTACAACAGCATCCAAAAAAATGAAATACATAGGAATCAATCTAACAAAAGATATAAAAGATCTCTACATTGGAAACTACAGTACTCTGAAAAAAGAGATTGAAGAAGATATTAGAAAATGAAAAAGACATCCTTTGCTTTTGGGTAGGAAGAATCAATATAGTAAATATGGCCATGCTTTCCCAATTGTTACATAAATTTAATGCAATTCCAATTCAAATTCCAATAGCATATCTCACGAATTAGAGAAAACAATCCTAAAATTCACCTGGAACCAGAAGAGACCTAGATTAGCAAAGGCAATCTTGGGCATCACAATCTCTGACTTGAAATTATACTATAAATCTACTGTGATAAAAATAGCATGGCACTGGCAAAAAACAAAAACAAACCAGACTTGAAGATCAGTGGAACAGATTAGAAGACACAGGAGCAACCCCAGACAAACTAAGGTATCTATCTTTGACAAAGGTGCGAAACACATTCACTTAAAGAGAGACAGCCTCTTTAATAAATGGTGCTGGAAAAAAAATGGCTCTGCACATGTCAAAGATTAAAATTGGACCCACATCTGTCATCATACAGGAAACTAAATTCAGAATAGATTGAAGATGTAAATATTAAAACAGAAACATTAAATCTGCTGGGAGATAGAGTAGGTAAAATTCTTGAAGATATTGGTATAGGTAAAGACTTTATGAGTAAAACCCTGATTGCACAGGAACTACCACAAAGAACCAGCAACTGGAGTCTCATCTTATTAAAAAGCTTTTGCACAGCAAGAGAAACTACCAACAGAATGAAGAGACAACCCACAATGTGAGAGAAAATGTTTGACAGCTGTTCCTCAGACAAAAGGATGACTACTGAGAACATAAAAAGAACTAAAAAAAAAAAAAAAATCAGACCTCCCAAATTTAAAGACTCAATTCAAAAATGGGCATATGTGATGAATACAAACTTCTCAAGAAATACAAAGAGCAAATAAATAGATGAAAAGTATTCAACACCATTGGTCATTTGAGAGATGCAAATTAAAACAATACTGAGAACCACCTCACCCTGGTTATTATCAAGAAATCAACCAATAACAAATGCTGGGGAGCCTGTGAGAAACATGGAACCCTTGTCCACTATTGGTGGGAGTACAGACTGAAGCAACCACTTTGGAAATCAGTGTGGAGATTCTTGCAAAAACTAGGACTGGAGGTCCCATTTGACCCAGGTATTCCCTTCTTGGGTATCTTCTCAGAAGAATTAACACATCTTACCACAGCAATATGGTATGTGCACCCATGTTTATAGCAGCAAAATTTGTAATAGCTAGATCTTGGAAACAACCCAAATGCCCATCAACTGAAGAATGGATAAAACAGATGTGGTATTTTTATATAATGGAGTACTACTCAGCCATAAAGAAAGATAAACTTGAGACTTTTATAGGTAAATGGATGCAACTAGAGACTATACTCATAAGTGAAATGAACAGACTCATATGTAAACATTATATTGTTTCCCTAGTGTGAGAAGCTGAAAGAAATTATATGTATACATATAGTAGTTAAGATATATAAACCACTAATTTCTATTGGTTCATTGAAAAGAAAGATTTATGTTAATATTGTTTGGATAATTAAATGCAGATATCTTGTACTCTGAGTAACTGAATTAAAGGTAACAATATGCAATGTATTAACCATTGTTACCCTCTAATTATCTTGCTTTTAATTTTTTTTCTTTAAAAAAAGTGCCATTAGCACACTGTGGGGGAAGAGAACATGAAGTCATCAAGAAGCAAGATCTCCCTACGAATTGGCGCCATGTGCTTGCAGCTGTGGAGACAGCCAGATGCTAGCCTTTGCCTGTAAGTCAGTGCCTTTTGCAGACTGCGGAGTAAGAGAACAAGAAGTCACCAAGAAGCCAGCCCTCCCGGATAATCAGTGCCATGTGCAGGGTGCTGGAGGGAGAGCAAGATATCAGCCCCTTCCAACATTCGGGCTGGGAAAGGAAGAGCCAAACCTCTACCACTCCCCGGCTGTAAGCAACTGGCTGCTCTGGAGAAACACAGGCTGTGATGATAGCTACTGAGGTAAAACACAATTTAATGCTTGTAGTGTTTAGTGTTTCACTGACTTTGCAGGCCTAAGGCTGGTAGTCTGAAAATCTATTCAGAGGATAATAATATGCAATGTAGCCATGTAGGGGGGATCTCCTTCTGAAGGTAGTAGCCATTGTTAATTCCCTATCATTTTGTTTTGAAAGTCTGTATCATTTTCAATATTTTGTTGAGTTGGGTTTTATTCTGTTTTGTTTTGTTTGATTTTATTATATCTGATGGCATGGACAGCCATTTCAAAGATAACAAGATATATTATGGTAGCCATTTTAGATTTACTATTATCTTGTTTTGAAGTCCTTTATTGTGCTGTTTTGTTTTTATTGGTTCTATTCTGTTCTGTTTTGAGTTTTACTGTGTCTGAAGGTATGAGCAGCTATTTTGAAGACAAGAGACATTATGGTAACAATTGTTGATTTCATATTGAAGTCTGTGCCACACTTGTTTGTTTTGATTTGCTTTATTCTGTTTTACACTCTTTAAAAATTAAAAACAACAACAACAAACAAATAAAAACAAAAGCAAAACCCCCAAAACTTCTATACAGCAAAGGAAATCACCAATAGAGTGAAGAGATAACCTACAAAATGGGAAAAAATTTTGCCAGTCTCTCTTTAAAGGACTAATATGTAGAATATATGTATATAAAAGCTGAAAAAAAGACCTCCCCAAATTTAAGGACTCTATTAAAAAATGGGTATCTGAAATTAATAGATACCTCTCAGATGAATTATTACAAATGAAAAGTAAATACATGAGAAAATGTTCAACATCAGTGGCTATTTAAGAACTGCAAATTAAAACAACACTGATTCCATCTTTACAGAAAGAATGGTTATCGTCAAGAAATCAGTAACATGTTGGAGAGGTTGGGAGTCAAGGGAGAGAAAGAAACCCTGCTTCACTGTTGGTGGGAGTGTAAACTGGTACAACTACTATGGAGATTAGTATATGAATTCCTCAAAAAACTAGAATAAAAATTCTATTTGACCCAGTTGGTTCTCTTCTAGATATTTCCCCAAAGTTTAAGATATCACATTATAGTAATACATATATACTCATGTTTACAGCAACATAATTTGTAATAGCTAAATCTTGGGAGCAGTCTATATGTTCAACAACAGAACAACAACAGAATTGAAAAAGAAAATGTGGTATTTATATACAACAGAGTACTACTCTCCCATAAAGAAGGATAAACTTGAGTCATTTGTATGCAAATAGGTACACCTAGAGAACACAATGTTAAGTAAACGTAAGAAACCTAATATATAAACAAAGTGCAAAACAAAAGACAAATAATATGGAAAAAAGAGAAAAAAGTTACTGCAATACAGTGTGACCAATGTGTACCTTGATTTAGTATAATTGATATATGTGTTTTATATGATTTTGGTCCTGTTAGTCTGACTGTTAATCAGTGTTTATGATCATTAACTGAACAGATTTATAAAATCAATCAATCTGATGCTGGCAAAAATTTTTTTGACTCTATTATTGTTGCTGATTTAGTTGCTACAGTTGATTTAGGTGGCAGGATGTTGTTATTGTTTTTTACTGTATGCCAAAATCTGTTTTCTCTTTGTGTTATCAATAATACTGTTGTTCATTTCTGGAGAACGGGATGCTAGAACAATTAGAGTGGTACCTTGGTATACAAAGTTAAGTTGTTTTATAATTTTGGAGAAGATGGCTGAGTTTGTATTTGTATCAAGAAGATGGGCATGGTAGCATCTGTCATCCAGTGCAAAGTTTGCAAACAGAATCATTCATGAACAAAAGCATTACTATACATAGCATCCTCCTCTCCTAAATTAATGGAGAAGATTGGATCTTGGGATGGAGGCAAAGGCCTATAGTTAGCCACATCCAGAGTGCATCACTGGACAAATACTAACTAAAGAGCTTTGCATACTAGCAATGTTTTTTCCACTGTAACTGACCAGCTGGAATAAGTTAGCAACCTTCAAAACACATGTATGTGTGGAAAAGAAACATAAGGAAACAAAATTCACCCCAAATCTCTCAATTCCCTACACCTGATATATGGGGCACTGATGGAGAGCAAAACAAAGCCAGACATCTAATTTATTCAAAATGATTAAAGAAGAAACAAACAAAAGATCAATAAGATGCTCAGTGAGACAGAAAATATGACTGAACAGATAATGGACTTAAAATGATCACTGAGTTTACAGAAGATACTAATACAAAGCTAGCCGAACTAAATAAAACTATAAAACATGAATGGCTAGTTTAGCAAAGAATTAAAAAATCCATGTAAGGGAACAGTACTAAAAAGAAATCCAAGAGGCAAAAGGTTCTATTTAAAGTATAGATAGTGAGAGTGACCAATGTGAGGACAGGATCAGAGTAAGAGGATAGGGCTGACTCAGGTAGCCATGAACTCAGAGGTACCCTAAAAACAAGAGAATATGGAAAGTAAACTCAACAGCAGCTAGATGATGTAAAGAAGACTAAGATCAATTGGAAGCAATAAAAAAATCAGAGAACAGCTCAAAAGCCACTGAAAGCCTGTTTACAGAAATAACAGCAAAAAACTTTCCAAGTATGCAGAAAGAATTTTAAAACAGAGATAATCATAGCATACAGAATACGAAGTAGCCACAATCAATAAAGAACTTTTTCACAACACATCACAGGCAAAATTTCAGCAGTCCAATACAAAGATAGAATCTTCAAACCTGTTAGAGAAAAGGAACAAATCACTTATAAAGGTAAATCCATTATAAATTATAGCAGATTTCTCAAGCAATGACAAGAGTAAACAAACATCTTAACTCTCAATGTGAATGTCTCAACTACCCAATCAAAAGCTACAAATTGGTAGATTGGATTAAAACAAAAAACCTCAACAGGGCGTGGTTGCACATACCTGTAATCCCAGCACTCTGGAGGCTGAGGCAAAGGAACAATTGTGAGTTCAAAGCTAGTTTGGGCTACAAAGTGAGTTCAAAGCCAGCCTGGACTGCATAGTGAAGCCCTGTCTTAAAAAGATTAAACACAAAACCCCAAAGTATAGGTATAAAAGAAGCACATTTAATCCAAAAATAAATTCACAGACTACTAGAGGACTGTCTATGCAACAAGACTGTGAAAACAAGTAGAAATAGCTAGCTATACTATTTTCAGAAAGAGTGAATCCAAGCCAAAATTGATCACCAAGAAGAAAGAAGGTCACTACATAGTGGTTTAGGGAATAATTCAATGGGAAGAGATAACAATTATAAATGTATATGCACTGAACATTGGCACTACAACTTCATAAAAGAAATACTATTGAACGTAACAGATCAGAAAAACATCTACACAATTATAGTGGAGAACCTCAATACTCTATCACAAATACACAGATCAACTAGACAAAAAAAAAAATTAACAAAGAAACATTACGACTAAATCATACCTTCAAACAAATGAACTTAACTTAGATATTTATAGTGTTTTCCACCCAACAACTGAATACACATTCTTTTCAGCAGTACATGGAACCTTCTCCAAAACAGATCACATATTAGCCCGTAAAGTATGCTTAAATACATTCAAAAAGTAGGAATTATCCCTTGCATATTATCAGATCATCCTGTAGGAAACTAGAAATCAGTGGCAAAAGACAAGAGACACAAGAGATTATACTTTTGTTTTCATTTTTTGAGACATGGTCTCACTACATAGTTCAGGCTGGTCTGGCACTGCAATTACAGGTATGTGGCACTATCCTTGGTTAATAATACACCTTGAATCATCAATGGATTACAGAAAAAGTCAAGGAAAAAATTAGTTTCTATAATCAAACAATAATGACAATAAAACATACCAGAACCTATGGAACACAATGAAGCAGTTCTCAGAGAAGTTTCCAGCTGTGAATACTAACATCAGAAAAACAGAGCCCAAAGAAATAAACTAATGATATACTTCAAGATCCTTAAAAAATAGGATCAATCTAAATCTAAAGCTAGTACAAAGAAGGAAATTATAAAGATCAGAGCAGAAATTACTGAGATTGAGACTAATAAACAATACAATCACTGAACTGAAGAGCTGGTTTCTGAAAGAATAAATGAAACAGATAAGCCTTTAAACTCAGCCAATCTTTACAAAAAAAGGGGGGGGATAAAAGACCCATGTCAATCCAATTAAAAATGAAAAAGGCATAATCACAACGGACACTACTATAATCCTTAAGATTATTAGTACCTAAATACTCTGAAACCTGTATTCCTATAAATTGGAAAATCCAGAAGAAACAAAATAGGATTCCTAGAGAAACATGAATTACTAAAATTGAAAACCAAAAAGATATAGAGGTTCTGAATAATTTAGTAACAGGCAATTAAAATGAGGCAGTAATAATAAAAAAATTCCAACTAATAAAAGTTTAAGACTTGATGGATTTGCTACTGAATTCTACCAGAACTTCAAGGAAGATCACATACCAACACTCCTCAAATATTTCAATCAAATTAAGGGAGGAGTATTATCAAACTCATTCCTGGAAGCTAGCATTACCTTCATTTCAAAACCAGACAAGGACTCAACTAAAAAAGAAATCTACAGGCCAATCTCTAATGAACATAGATGTACAAAAAGATATTTGCAAATAGAAAGCAACAAATCATTAATAAGATCATGTATCATGACCTTCACAAAAGCTCTGAGAATAGGTATAGAAGGAAGGACCTTATCTTGATCTGATAAAAGCCATTTGTGGCAAACCAAACCAGCATTATATTAAATGGGGAAAAGCTGAAAGCTTTCCCTCTAAAAGCAGGAACAAGACAAGAATGTCCACTAGTGCTATTCTGTATAGTACTTGAAACATTAGCCAGAATTGTCAGTCAAGAAAAGAAAGAAAAGGGATATGTATAGGAAAGGAAGAACTCAAACTACACTTATTCTCAGATGCTGTGATCTGAGAAGACCCAAAATTTTCCACCAAAGGACCCCAGAAATAAATCAAATTCAGCAATGCAGCAGGACACAAAATCAACAGCATTTTGTATATCAATAATGAACCCACAGAGAAAGAAATTAGAAATACCATTCATAATAGTGTCAAGAAAAATTAAATATATAGGGATTAATCTAAAAGTGTAAGCCCTCTATAATGAAAACTACATTATCAAATGTCCATACTTCTAAAACTGAAATATAAATTTAACACAATCTTTATCAAAATATTAATAGCATTCCTCACAAAACTAGAGAAAATATTTTTAAAATTTATATGAACCAGAAAAGATCCAGAATAGCAAAAGCGTTCCTGGTCAACAAGAACAAAGCAGGAGGTATCACAATCCTGTTTTTCAAGTTCTATTAAAAAGCTACAGGGCCAGAGATGAAGCTCAGTGGCACAGCGCCTGCCTTGCAAGTGCAAGGCCTAGAGTTCAATTTCTGAGTTTAAAAAAAAAAAAAAAGGATGGTGTCATGCGCTGCAGTGGACTGTTATTATCATTGAAAACTCTAAAAGGCTCATCATCACTGGAATGGATGCAGAAACAACCCTCAGCACATTCAGCCATGTAATCATTGACAAAGGGGGCAAAAATACACACTGGAGGAAAGATGACATCTTTAGCAAATGGTGTTAGGAAAACTGGCTAACCACATATAGAAGATTGAGTCTAGACCAATCTCTCTCAGTATATATTAAACTCAAATCAAACCAGATCAAAGATCTAAATGTTAAAACATATAATCAGCTGAAAGATAAAATAGGTAAAACTCTTATTAAAGACATAGACATAGGCAAGGACTTTTGAACAGAATCTCAATTGCCTAAGAAACATCATCAAGAATCAATGAACAGAATATCAAATTTAAAAGCTTCTGTATAGCAAAGAAAAGAACCAACAGAATGAAGACACAACCTACAGAATGGGATGCTTACTACACCTGGATACACATTTAGAATATAAAATGTTTGCTTACTACTCCTTGGATACACATCTAGAATATAAAAATACTAAAAAAAGAAACTTCCCAAAATAAAACACCCAGTCAAAAAGTGGGCAGCTACAAAGAACAAATTTCCACAAGAAGTACAAAAGGCTAATAAATTCAAGGAAAAAAAGGTTCACTGGCTATTATAGAAATGCAAATTTAAAAAAACCATTGAGATTCCATTCTGCTCCAGAAAGAATGAATATTATGAAAAAATTAAATATTAGCAAGTGATGATAGGACAGTGGGGACTTTCAACTAGTACAACTAGTATACATGTCAGTATGGAGATTCTTATAAAAACTAAAAATAGACGTTCCATTTGATTAACCAATTTATTTCCCTTCTAAGATTCTCCCTGAAAAAGTCAGATATTATTTTACAATGATATATGCATAACCATGTTTACGGCAGCATAATTCATAACAGCTAAATCCTGGAAGTGTCTTATATGTACACCAACAGATAAAAAGAGAAAGAAAATGTATTTACACACAATAGAGTATGATTCTGCTACAAAGAAGAAATTGAGTTATTTTTGGGAAACTGATGCAACTTGAGACCTTAATGTTAAGTGAGTGAAATCAGACACATAAGTTTAAAGTTCATATAAACTTCTCTTGTATAAGAAACCCAAAGTATAAATTTTTTTTTTGTATTGGGGATTGAACTCATGACTTCATGCTTGCTAGGCAGGCGCTTAGGCACTTATGCCGCTGAGGTAAGCCCCCAGACCCCCAAAGTATAAATTAAAAAGCAATATAAAAGATAGATAATAGGAGGCTTGGGATAGATATTATGCAAATGAGCAGGGGACCAAGAGATGAAGGAGGGGAGGAGGAGAGAGGCAGTAAAAAGAATTAAGAGGTGTCATATAATTAATTATTGTGTATGCAAACATTTACTAATAAAAATGAAACTTCTAACAAGGAATTTTTGTTTATATACATCATAAAACAAAATTAAAACCTATTGACAAGTTTGCTTAAAAAAAAAAATCACTTCAGAGTTCCCTTTACCTGCAAGCCATCTTTAGCTATCTTCAAGGAGGAAAAATTACTGGCAAAATTATTATGGAAAGAATAATATAAATCTTTGAACTGAAAAAATTTCAAAAAAATTATTTGGGAGCAATGTGATGAGAAAAGTATAAACTTTTGTTTGGGATAGTTTATTCTGAAGCTCTAAGATTTGAATATGTTTCATTAAAAAATATTAACACTTCAGTATGGAAGTATGATAGTTTTTCTGCTAGTATCTATTCTTTTTTTGGGAGGGGGGTACCGGGGATTGAATTCACAATCTCATGCTTGCTATGCAAGCGCTTAGACCACTGAGCTAAATCCCTAGCCCTCTGCTAGCATCTAAATCATCACTTTTAAATAACTTTACAAAATATTCTTTCAATATGAAAATTAGTGGATAGTATCTATTGTATGCATGTAGTTTGATGACTGCTTATACATTATGTAATTTCAACTCATTTTCATAAAATAAAAAGAAAATAATTTGTTATTTTTGAAGATCTTTCCTTAAAAAAATACTGCTCTCAATGAGGGAAGGAATACATTTGTAAACCAGAATCATCTGAGAAGATCTTCAAACTAAGGGCCCTTAAACTCCACCATTCCCTGCCTACATGCACACAAATTCATTCAAAGGTTTACTGTCTACAGAAGAAATGGAGTATGTAAATGTGTTCTGAAAAAACTATCTACTTTAATCTCAGCCGGGGACTGGCAAACTTTTTCTGTAAAGGATCAGATTATAACTTTTTCATGCTTTTGTGGCAGGAAAGCACCACAAACAATATGTAATGAAATGAGTACAGCTGTGATCCAACAAAACTTTATTCCTAAAAAGATGGTAGGCTGAATCTTGTCCATGCAGCAGGTTTCTAACCTACAGTATGCGTACAGTATATCTCATAAATATTTACTGGTGTTTTTAGTATAAAATATAAAATATTTTTAAAGGCTTTCTTTGATAAATTTGGAAAACAACTCTAAAGCCTTATTACTTAGACTATGGGATACAGCTCAAGAAGATTCACATACACATCTAAGTTTAACAGTGCTCCTGAAATAAAACCTTTGTTGAATTAAGGAAACATACTGTTAATATGACAAGCCCTGTAGCTGCTGGGAAATTAATTTTTTCAAAGGCCTCTTAGATAATGTAATATTTTATATATTATGTTACAATCTTATATATTTCAAAACTACATTACTACTTTGAAACCTCCCAAACCAATAATGTACAGGGTTGGCATATTAAAAAGCTATACATACATATCTGGCACATTTTCATATATACTTCTAGAATATTTTACCTTTTTCTAAATTCCAAAATCTTACTTAAAACTCCTATGAGTTGCAATTAATTTATCTCCCTGGGTATTTTCTAATTTTTCCTTAGACATCATAAACTATGTATGCATGAAATGAATAAAACGTTTACACAAACTTACTACTTCGGTTTCCTTTCATTGTTCATGAAATCAATGAGTCAACAAATATTTACTGAATATTCACTATGGACAGTCCATGAAGACAGAATATTACTCATTTTTACAACATTTATAAATCTATGTAAATGATCAACAAATCAATAAGGAGGCATTTATAACTTTCATCTTACCTTGATTTCATTGAGGTTATTTGGATTTTTCACTCGTCGGAAATAACTAGAGTTGACTCTACATGGCTTCATCCAGACAGGCTGATTCAAATTGGGATCCTCAGCAAATATTTCCTCAAAAATTTCTTTTGTTAAATCAAAAACCACCTTGATAGAGAAAAATAAAACAAAATGGCTAAGAAGTCAAATTCCAGAAGTGGAGAGAAGTACAAAAATTAAAATCATCCTTTCATGCTACTTACCTGTTTGTAGACTCTTTTACTAGTGCTTTCTATATCTAAGCTCTTACTAGCACAGCCAAGCAGTTTGGTAGGAATACTAATGCTATGAAGGTCATGGCCTAATTCTTTCCATTTCCAAAGTTCTTCTGCTGCATTATGTACAAGATTCTCTACTTCTTCTGCAGTATGTGGGACTGCCAATAATGTTTCACATGGCTTCTGAGGTGCTCTTTTAGGTTCTGCCATTAGAGGTACAATTATTTCTTCTGCCTTATTTTTTTGGATCTTGTGAGAGGAGCTCAAACCAAAGTCTTCATCAAACCAGTCTTGATCATCTCCTAATGTGCTCAGGAACTCCCGGCTGATTTCAAGTTCAGCAAGCCTCTTAGCAAGCTCTTCCTGCCCAGTAGCACCAAACACTGGGCTTTCCTATAGAAACAGAAACACCCAAACAGTGGATCATTTAATGATTTAGCTTACTTAACAAGTTTTTTCTTTTAAAACAAAGTATATTTTATCATTTACATGTTTACCATTTTTCTATAAATAAGATTAAAACAATATAGCAGCTACCTAATGAACAAGAAAAACATTATCCTGTTCACATTATTCTGCTTACGTAAGACTTATTCAATTTTTATAATAAATGTTTGTTGATAAGGTTTCCCTTTTTTGTACCATTGTTATTCTCTTTCTGGAGGACTGTTCCTGGGATATGAAAATAGGGTATGAAACTTCTCACCTCTGGTGATTATCTGCTTCAAGTTACTCTAAATCATTACTTTTGTTCAACTGTCCAAGGACAACCTAAACAAGTTGATGATCTGCACAGATGTCATAGTGGATATATTTCAGTTTTATGAGAATCAACATCATAATTGGTTATCTCTGCAAGGTAGAGCTATCTCTGCTGAAATGATACATGAACAATTAAAAAGAACTGGGTAGGGAGCCACTGGAAAATTTATCTAGAGCATGTACTTTTTTTTTAGTGAATTTAGAAGGGGATCTCATCTATGGACACTATACAGGGGCTGTCAAACCAGCAGTTTAAATGAATGCCTCAGTTCCCATAAACCTGCCAGCATTTATGACAGCCCTATAGTGACTACTCATGACATAACAGAAGACAAACCTCAGACAGAAAAATAGCTTCAGGGCCTTTAAAACTAGCATAATCTTTATCTAATGACTAGCACCTCAGGATGAAAACCTATCACATGCAACAGGATTAAAATGCCCTACACAGGCAAGGTAAATTACCGCCCCCCTCCCTTTTAGATGAAATACTTACAGGTCTGGGACACATATCTGGTGAGGAAATCTCTTCTTTTTCATCTTCCAATTCGGACCTTAAGTAGCAGACTGGAACACTCATTGACTGTTCCTTAAGATTTGGGGATGGTATTTTCTTTTGGTCATCATCAAGAAGCTCCTGGTTACTAAGCAGAATTTTCTCATTCTTAGCTCTCTTGATTTGCTGTAGTTGACTGACTGTGTCCTTCACAACAACTTTTAGTAAACTATCTGCCAGTAAGCTGACTGTTTCCAATTGTTGCTCTGACTTTTTTCCTTCATCAAATGATGACTTTAGCTGGGCTTCTAATTGATTTTTTTCTCTTGTTAAAAGGTCTAGAAGTGGGGTAGAAAGCTTTTCTGAAACTTCAGAATATACATTCTCTTCCTTTTCTGTAAAGAGTTGTTGCTTCTGTAATCCTTCAGAAAAGGTATTAACTAAAGCATCATCTTCTGCAGCAATGAAGACCTTTTCTGTGGCACCAAAAAAGTCTCTGTTATCCTTTAAAGGTATCTGTGGACTCAATGAAGATTGCTGGTGTACATGAGCTTTATGTACTCCAGAAATGTCCCATATGTTGTCTGTTTCTACTTTAAGGCTTCTATCTCTGTCCAGTGAGGTTTCTATATTGTGTGTACTAGGTAGAGATTTCTCATACAAATATTCAACTGCATCTTTATCTTTAAAACCCTCAATATCTTTTTGCTCTTCATTATGGTGTTGATATTGTTCATCCGAATAACAGTCTTCATCTTCATTTATGTCTACATAGTCATTAAAGTTTTCTAGAATGTGAGATATTTTTTGAGGAGGAGCAAAAATACCATGCTTATCTCTGCACACAAAATATACAATGCCATCATATGTCCCATTGTTATTTCCTTCAGGTTTATCTAACTCCACTCCAGCCCAAAATCCTTTAGCAAAACTAGTCTCACCTTTGAATCGAAGAGTTCCTGGCTGAACATTGCCAATCAACACCCTATCACCGATGTGGAAAGCAAGTAACTCATCTGCAACAGAAACTGGAGCCAAGGGAAGGGATTCAGTAACTCCCTGTTCATGCTCTACATCACTGCGCTCCTTACTTTTCATCAGCTCTGTAGGGGACTTGAGTTCTAACAGCCTTTCTGAATGGACACTGCTATGAACAGAAAGGCTTTTCTCACTTAGGCACTCACTGATTTCATCATCACTACCAAAGCTGGAGGCTCTACTTCTAGAGTTCCCTGTTTGTTGTGACTTATCTCTGCAAGAGTGAGCCTCTTTCTTGAGTGACAACAAAGATGACACCTCAGAGTCATCTTTATACAATTCAGCTGAAATTTCTTTCTTGAAAGAAGACACTTCAAAATCTTCAGAGTATGACAGTTCTTTAGGAGCAAAAAGATGTTCTGACAAAGATGAGTCTCTTTTCTTTTTGTTCTTTTGTTCATGAATACCTTTTCCTGGCTGGATGTCTGAAGTATAGTCTCCATCTTGATCTGACTCTCTTTCTTTCAAAATTTCCTCTTTTTTATGAAGACTTCCAATGGCCAATCTAATTAAATCTCTCTGAACATTTACAGAATCTGAAGAAAGATTTTTCTTTAAAATAATTTCAGATGAGTCTCCCTGTTTCACTAAGGTATCAGATGGTTTAGAACAGGTATCTTGAATCTCACTCTCTTCCAATTTTGCATATTCTACTTTTTGTGTTTCTGATTTTTTACTGGACTCTTCAACCTTGGCTTCTGAAACATCAAAAATTCTATTAGAGGCATTTAATTCCTTGAGAAGAGGTAATGGAAGAGCATTTTCTAGAGAATCTCCAGATTCTGCCCTGGCTTTCCTTGATGATCTGAGAATTGGAGAAGGAGTCTGCAAATATTCTTCAGTCTGAATGTCCAATTCAATCACTTTCTTTGCATATGCAGATAAAGACCTTTCTGATCTTTCAGAACCTGACAATGAAGCATCTTAAAGAAAAAAAAAAATCACATCAAAATTATTTAACTACAATCTTTCAATTTCTAGGATGCAACGGTAAATAAAAGCCAAATCTTGTGAACAAAAACTCTAGTCAATAATTCTGACCTATTTTGGTTACCATGTAAGTTTTTTATTGAAGAGAATATACTGCACCAATTTATTTTACATTAAAAAAATTTTTTTTGGTACCAGGGATCAAACTCATGACCTTGCGCTTGCCAAGCAGGCACTTATGCCACTGAGCTAAATCCTGGTCCCATACATTTAAAATTTGGAACAATCTCCCATCTCCACCTCCCTGTAGTATATTGGGAATTTGAACCAAGGGCCTTATATAGCATTCTACCACTGAGCTATAACTCAGTTCTCTGGTTTTTTTTTTTTTTTCTTAATACAATTCTCTTTTTCTTGTTTTTTTTTTGAGAAAAGGTCTCACATGTTGTCCAGAATGACCTTGAACTCATAGTGATCTTCCTGCCTCAGTCTCGAGTGCTACTGGTAGGATTACAGATGTCTTGTACACTCCCAGCTTAAAATAATTTAAGTGTTGTCTTAACTTACCAATTGAAGAAAATGAAGCTAAATTTATGGAGCTTTGTTAGATCATTTTCAAATTATGAAAACACAATATTGTATGGCAGGTATTATACATAACTTTCAAATAGGAAACCAAGGAGGAAAAGATAAATGTATCTATTTATACTTTATTTGGGGTGGGGGGGAGAGAGTTTCACTATGCAGTTCAGGCTGGTTCTGAACTTACTTTGTAGCTCAGGCTGGCCTTTTGCCTCAGGTTCCTGAGTGCTGGCCTTACAGGTGTGTACCACCCTATTTATACTTCTTAAAGAATGGATTTCCCAGGGGATTACAACTAAGCACTCATACATTAAAAAAAAAAAAAAAAAAAAAAAACTGTTTCTGCAAATGTAGCATTTTAAGGGCTGGTGATTTAGCTCAGTGGCACAAGCATCTGCCTGGCAAACTCAAGGTTGTGAGTTTGATCCCTGATACCAAAAAAAGAAGAAAAAAAAAAAAAGTAGCATTTGAAGTGCTAACTTTACAAAATAAGAACAAAGAATGACATAATGAGCTGATAAATTAAGCTTTTAATTTAAATCTCTATTTTATTATTGATGGTAGGCAGGCATGTTTTATATATTAGTTCTTATTTCCTCGTATCATATTTTATTTTCAGTAATTTTTCTTTCTTTTAAATTGAAAAAAATACATAATATAAATAAAAATAAGAGAATAAAATCAAATAACAGTACAAATTCTTAGACCATATACATTCAGCTTATTTTCTCTAGTTACATACCAACATGTTCAGCAATAGACTCCAAGGATCCTTTGGAACGTTCTGGCTCTGTTAGTGATTTCCAGTTTTTTGCTGTTTCAGATCTGAAGTAGAAAAATTAATAAGCAGAAATAAATATATTGTTGGTGCTATAATAACTGACAACAAAAAAAGAATCCTTAATTCATTTCTTTACCACTGTATTTCAATCTTTTTCCATTTTCATCAAGCCTATTTCTGGTCCCATCACTCTCTCTAGATGATCTTGTCTCTCTCTCTCTTTTTTTTTTTTTTTTGAGACAGTCTCATATGTAGTTCAGACTGGCCTTGAATTAGCAACAATCCTCCTGGCTCAGCCTCCCGAGTGCAGGGATTACAGGTGTGTGCCACCACATCCAGCATTGTCTTTTTCTAATTATAAATTTACCTATATTTATAGCCATTTCAACTACTTTTTCTCCTAGCTGCAGGGCAAAAAAGATGTGTCTCTCATTTGTTCAAAACTAATTGCTCACTGCCTCACAGATGGTACTCAATTATCTACTGTCTTTATTACAATCTTTAGCCTTCCATCCGGATATCCCCCCTGCCACCTCAGCTTATAAGTATGCTTCACACCTCAAAAACACCTCTCCCTAAAAACATCCCCCAAAAGTTCCCTCTCAATTCCTCATTCTTATTGTCTTTTCTTACTCTTTATATGAAGCAGGAAGGGCCACATCTGCCATCTTCATTTTCTTAGCTTTTATTTGCTAAGTCTTATTTGGCCTTCACTTTCTACCTTTTTATAATGCCTAGAGAGGTTGTTATTTTTTTTAATCATATTTAGTACTGAGCTCATTTTTTTTCTATTTGAATGTGTATCTTCTTGGCTTCAGCTACTATCTATACATTGGTCATCCCCAATGACCCCTGACTACAGGATATGAACCATGGCACCCCAAAATTATAAGTTATAAGAGCTTCTTACAAAAATGACTCACTTTTCTATTTAATTTAGTGGAAGCTTGAGCCCATCAACTCCCAGGAGAAACCTGGGAGTCATTTATTCTTCTTCTCCACTGAGCACTTTGACTGTCAAATCTATTTTTTAAATATGTCTAAAATGTAGCTTTTTATTCTTACTTACAGCTGCTCATTTGAGGACTGATTTCAACTACCTTTTTTGGGGGCTTCTAAGCTTAATTTCTTTTTAATCTTTTCTCCATACTGTGGTTAGAAAGATCTGTTTAAACACAAATCTGTCACACTCTGGTTAAAAGAAATCAATCAATCAATCAATCAATCAATCAATCAATCAATGTATGTATCTTTCTTTTTCTTTTCTCTCTTCTGTCCCCAGCTCCTGCTCTTTTTTCTCCCCCTCCCCATGCTGGGGATTGAACCCAGACTTTTATATATGCTAAGTACATGCTCTGCCACAGAGCTACAACTCTAGGCCCTAGTTAAAAATTTTTAGTTGCTTGATATGGGAAACTATAAAGCCATTCAATAGAAATTAAAATAAAACTTATAGTCTATAATATAATGAGAAAATGCCTGGGTACCAAAAATACAAACAAAAATCTAAGCAGAAAAATCCTAGAGATTTTGAAATATGTCTGTTTATTCACATTTGCTATTTTGGATTGAGTATTACATGTGTATGATTTAAACTTTTTATTGCTTCTCCAGCTATTTTAATAATCACAATAGTAGCAATTAATATATAAGGTTTACTGTGTTACAGGGCCTGTTATATAACTTCTTTTTTCCTGTTATATAACTTTTAACTGTTACACAAGTATATTAATCAATGTATTATGATCTTTGTTTAATGGAGCTATCTAAATTCCTACTTAAAAACTGAAGCAGAGAGGTTAACAAACTTGCTCTTTGTTTAATGGAGCTATCTAAATTCCTACTTAAAAACTGAAGCAGAGAGGTTAACAAATTTGGCTAGTTGGTACTGGAGACAGGATACAAGCACAAATATATTTAATTATAATAAGCTTGTATTACTTTTGTAACAAACAAAAAATTACTCAAAAGGTTGTTTGAAAACAACCTTTGAGGGCTCCTTATGTTAACAAAGACAAAATACAAATGAGAATAATTTGATTATAGGATTTCAAAATTCAGGTTTTACTTAATTTTCTGCTAATTCTACCAATGTTCTATTGTGCTCAGTTCCTATGGTACACCAATATATTTTCTGTTTTTGGTCATTCATGAGTGGCCTTCCCTGTGAAATATCCACATTTCTCAGTTATACTGACTGACCTAACCCATACTCACCGTTCAAAAGATTTATTTTAAATATTATAACCTGAATATAGATTAAAAATGATTCTTAATATGCCCTATATTTTATTACATTGTATAGTCTAATACCACTACTATCTTCTGTATTTGCTCAATGGTTACATAATATCCTAGCACCTGAAAAGAACCATAATTACTGAGCTATTCATCCATTTTTAGATACAAAGATTATTTCTAACACCTTATGAATATAAAGGATATGATAAACATACCCAGGCAAACAGAGATATTTGATACTCCATATTTTACCAAGCTAATTTTCTGAAATTAGGATTACAGTCATCCAAGGTTATATAGTTTTGGAATCTAAAACACTGCCTAATTTATTTTGAAGTATCTTTGCCAACTTGTGATGCTACCTTTAGCAATGTTGCAAATACTATTTTCTTTCTACTCTCTAGGCTGAAGATTAAACATATATTTTAAAAATCTGCACCATTGTTCTTTTCTTTTCTTCTTTTTTTTTTTTTTTTGAGACAGCTCTCACTATGCAGTTCAGGCTGGCCTTGAGATCACTCTGTAGCCCAGGCTGGTTTCAAACTTCCAACCATCCTCCTGCCTCAGCCTCCTGAGTGCTGGGATTACAGGTGTGCAGCATCTCGCCCAGCTTGCACCATTTTTCATACACAATACTTTTTTCTTTTGTGAAACTAAACCTATAAAATAGTATCTATTTTTATAATTTCATAGGTAATTAAAGTTTTATCAATTATCTTTTCTTTCTCTCTCAAACAAGACAATAGAAATAAGTTATCAAAAATTCCTACCTGTGTAGTGGAGGGGGCTTGATCTTGGGTTTTTCAGAAGCTGTGGAGAATGTTTTAATCTGGGGTTTGGCTGTTGGTGATGTTTCCAAATCTCGGCTAAGCTCAGCTTCAGTTTTCTTAATGAATTCATCATACGACTAAATTTAGAAAAACCAAAGAAGTTACTATGTGGAATTTTTAAAAAAACTATCCTGTTATAAAATAGTATATTAAAAATTTTTAAATAGCATAATTTAAATATTTAACCAGTAAAGATGATATGATTGAAAAATCTCTCCCTACGTCCTGGGTTCAATCCCCAGCAACATAAAATACGAAAAACAAGAATAAGATGTAGAGGATAAAGGATGAAGAGAAAGAAGAGAAGGAAGCAGAGGAAGAGGAAGCAGCAGAAGAAGTTTAATATTTCTGTAAAAATATGACTTTCATATCCTGTCACATTAAATATTTCAAATTATATTTCCTAATCATCACTCATTTGGTAAATAAAACTTTGCTAATTTGTAATTATAATATGTATGACATCTATGATGAGTCTTTTACATATTATCTTCCATTTTCTGTAAGAGCTAAAATTTCTACTTCTGCAACTTTCACTACTATAGCTCTTTTGACCGACTCTGTATATTCAGTATCTACATACAATGTGGCCCAAATTAGACTATCAATAAATAGTTATAGAATGAATGAATGAATGAATGGACATCTGTCAACTGATAACAGATTCCTAAAATTCCTAGTTTTATGACTGTCATCTATGTTCTCTTTCAGTGAATTATCTATGTTCTGATAAATTCCTAGTATTAAACACACATTAGCCTGGCATAAAATGCTATACATCTGTAATCCTACCACTTGAAGGGCTGAGGCAAAAGGTTGGAGCACTGCAGGCCAGCCAAATCTCCAAAGTGAGATTCTATCTCAAAAACCAAACACCAATGAAAACCCAAAATATACATAGCTGAATGGGTCCCTTAGCTAGGTATGTAAAAGGTCTACTATTACTCAGATCTGAAGCTGTACTTATATGAGTACAATCCATTTATTAAATCTGTGAGCACATAAAATACCCTCCCCTCCACCCCCCAGCACTGGAGATTGAACGCAGAGCCCTGTGCATGCTAGGTAAGCCCTCTAGCACTGAGCTGAATTCTCAAACCTTTTTATAATTTCTGAGAAAGGGGACTGCTAAATATCTGGGCCTAGAACACAAAGCCTCAACTTCCCAAATTACTGGAATTACAGGCATGGGTCGCCATGACCAGCAGATAGATTTATTTATTTATTTAGCAGATTTCTTTTTCACATGATCTGCTATGTATATTTCTATATCAGATACTATAATTTTGAAACTGAAATCAGAATTTTATTTTTATTTACTCCAATTAATAATCATTATACCTTAACCATTTTTCCTATATTTAACATCTATGCAAGGTATATCTGCTTTATTTTTGTATTGTGTACCTGTGCAGATGTTTACTCTAAGTCTGTTAACAAGTCTTTTTACTATGTGAATGACAGTATGATGGTAAGGACACAGAATTTGGAATGAAAGCTAAATTAATAGCTTTACCATTTACAAGTTGTATGTCCCTGGGAAAATCATGAATTTTATTAAAACTGTTTCCTTACCTATAAAACAGGATTAATACCCATGCTTTGTTGCTGTGAGGCTTAAATGAAAATATCTATAATTAGCTACATTTGTGGCATATGAAGAACACTACAATTTGATGATTAAATTAATATCAGAGAAACTTGTGTAATAAAGAAAAGCACAAAAGGTAGAAATTTAAAGACGAGGAATTTAGGTTAAATATAAAAAACATTTTCTAGCACTTAAGAGTGTTTAGAGTCTAACAATGAAACCAAATGCATTTTGAAATTTCCATTACTGAAAGTTCAAGAAGCTGGATGACCTTCTCTGGTGATAACATGGGAAGGAATTCTTGTGAAAACTAGGTGCTTCAGACTGATTGTATAATGACTTTGGTGATTTAGGATGTAGTGGTGACTGACAGAACACAGGTAACAATCAGCCAAAGGCAGGGACATCTAAGAGACTGCAAATAAAACAGGCAAGAGTTCATAAGGGCTACAACTAGCTTGATGGCAGTAGGAATGGAAAGGGACAAGCAAGGACCTTTGTGATAGAATCAGTGAAAACTGGTGCTGAAGGGATGGGAAGAAACAGAATGTGGAAGACATCAAAGGCAGGTTTCTAGGTTGAGAGAATCAGGAAGGTTCCTAAAGCCTGGATGGAAAGTCAAGCTTAGAGTTTTCATTTAGAAACCATTCAAACAGAATAAGGAGTTGTGTTAATAAGTTGTGTGACATGAAGCCCACTCTGCTGAGGAAAGAGAAAAGACAGTAATAATTCCAGTAGCTAGAATTATTTATCTATCTAATAGTTCTTTGTTTAAGACAGCATGGATATCAAACTTTCTTTTATAATAAGCCTAATCTTTCTTTTCAGGGGAAAAAAAGCCTTAAACTGAGTATTTTACTACCTACTATTTTAATTTGATATTTAGCTTAATATTTTATATAAGAATTGTTTAGATACCTTCAGAATTTTTTTAAATAGAATAAAATGTGACACCATGGTAACATTTTGACAATATTAATACTTTCAGTCCAACATGGTGGTACATGCCTGTATCCCAGCTACTTAATAGGCTGTGGCAGGAGGATTATAATTTCAAGGCCAGTCTGGGCCACCTTAGTGAGACATTCTCAAAATAAAGTACTTTGTGGATATACCTCAGTGGTAGAGCACTTGCCTAGTATGTAGCAAAAAAAAAAGGAGGGGTGGTGGAGGATTCATAATTCACATATATATATAAATTTTGATATTCAACCCCCTTTTTCCTATTTCTGACCTCTAACTGTTTAATCAGACTGGCTTCTTGTGCTTTCAGTCTTTCCTTTTGTCTTTTTTTCTGTTCCTTCTTTAACTGATCCACAACTGATTTTCGTTTCCGCAACTCATCCTTCAGAGCTCTGATCCTACCTTCAATGTCACTTTGGTCAGATGTAGTTTCTGAAAAAGATACAAAATATGCTGTTTAATTTTAATTAGTGAATAAAGTTAACTTAGTAAATACTAATGAAAAGCTGCAATAGTATTTGATTTAAATAGTCAATCTAATACTTTACATTAAGAAATTTGAGCTTCTGAAAAAAATTTACTAGTGAAATATATACTTTATTTTCATAAATCCTTTTTTTTTCTTTTGCCTAGATTCTTACTATTTATTTTTACTCTCTTATTATATTATTTGAAACTATAGATAAGTCTGCAGATGCCCTGTCTTGGCAAAACATGTAGTTAAAGTTGAAAATTGTTAGGTTAGTGAAATTTGTATAGTCTGCGAGGAATTATTTTTGGTGACAAGATAATCATATTTAACTGTTCCTTCCTTTAATCATTAATGTACAGTTTAATATCCTACAGTGAAATTAAAATTAAACCAGAATCTGATTATTTCAAATTGACTGTAAAACATTAGCTCATTCCTTAAAACCACAAAAAGGATAGAAATTTTAAAGAAATACATTTTGCTGTAATTCCACACCCCACCACCACCACCGGGGACTGAAATCAGAGTCTTCACACTAAGCTACATCCTCATCTGCCCTGCTGCCCTCCTTTTTTTGTGGAAGAGTCTTGCTAAGTCAAGTTATATAGGCCTGGTTTTCAATTCTTCTGCCTCAGCCTCTTAGAATGCTAGGATTACAGGTGTGTGCCACCATGTCCATCTGTAATCTTTTTTTAAAAGCTCTTAAAATATTTAAATTTCCTGAAATGAAGTTGGTTAAATCTTGTTTTCTCCCCAGTAGTTCATATATATAGTATACACATGAGATGTCCAATCATGGCAACATCACAAAAAGGCATGTTATTATTATGTATCATACACATGCTATGAAAACAAACAGGTATCATTTAAAGACACTGCTTATTTCACTACACATGGAAATTACAGTTCACAAATGAGTTGGTCCTTATACCACCTCCTGAAGTCACAGAATGGTGTCATTTATATAAAGTAATGTTGAGTGAGACATTTAATAGCCTAACAACTGAAATACTATTACAAATCTGAAGACTCAGATGTGATGTACATTACATTATAAAACCAGTTCTTTTAGATATTTCAGGTTAAACTGCCTAAGAACTAGTTAAGGAATTAATTTAAATGTAAAAAGATCATGATCTTTTTTAAATGATGAGATCCAAATGTCTGGGCTAGAAATAACATTCTTAGTTCCTATCACTTCTGTAACATAGACTTAAGGTGCACTAGGAAAGTTTTACATGCTTTAAACAAGTAGTGGCATTATACTGAGCCCTTAGCATGGACAAAGCTCAGAATTTACTGATCAACACCCATAATGAAGTAATGACAAAGACCATGGGTCTATTACTTAGACATCTGATGCTGACCAATATTTAGAACCAGTGTAAAGGTAAGGTATATAAAATAAGGCACAGTACCTGGAATAGTATAAATCTCAAAAAAATAAAAAATAAAAAGATAGGGAATCAACCTAATATGAAGTATATACAGTACACACAATGGAACACTATTCAACACCAGCTCCCAAGAAGAAAATCCTGTCTTTGTAAAAACATGAATAAACCTGGAAGATATTACATCAAATGAAATAAGCCAAAAAAGGACAAAAAAAGGACAAATATCACATATTATGGTTTATATTTACATGTTCCCCCAAAGCCTAATGCAATTATACATGGGGGTTTTGGGAGGTGATTAGACCATGGGGACACAATATTCATTGGTAGATTAGAGGAGTGGAGCCTGGTTGGAACTAAGGGTGTAGCCAGAAGAGTGTATCTCCCTGGTTCTTCCCCTTGGATCCCTGCTTTCGGGCTGTAATGAGGAGAGCAGCTTTTTCTCTGCCATGTGCATCTGCCATGGTGGTTTCTTTGGAGTTGGCAGATCATGGATTGAAGCCTTTTCCTTTAAGTTGTAGGCCACAGGTATTGTATCTTACCATGTGACTTTACTTATATATAAAATGTAAAAGTCAAATTCACCAAACCCAGTGCTAAAAATCATCTTTCTAAGATGAAGTATAAATCTGCAATTTTAGATCTTCTAAGTTGTATTTTTTTCAGTCCAGTTAAGATTTATGTGCTTCTAAAACTTTCAGCACCATGTTATTCGTTATATATAGACCACTACACTCCCACAACTTAGTTTCAATTGTGACCCCCCCCAATAACTTTTAATTTATTTAAAAAATTGTAGATAGAGTAAGTCCCCAGCTCATGAATGAGTTCCATTCCAGGAGAATGTTCTTATGTTCTTAAGTCAAATTTGTTCTGACAAAGTAGGTCTTATACAGAATACCTGTGAATCTCATATAATATATCTGAAAATTCATAACTGGAGGAATGTTCAAATGTTTGTAAGTTAGGTATTTACTGTTCAGCTGTGACTTTCTAATTTAAAAACAATTTTTTTTTTTTTGAAACAAGGTCTCACTATTTACTTTAGGGTGGCTTTGAACTCACTATGTAGCTCAAAATGGCCTTGAATTTGTAGCAATCTTCCTAACCTCAGTCTCCCAAGTAATAGGATTTACAAGTGTGTGCTGCCAACCAGGCTCTAATAAAAATATCTTTAACATCTAAGGTTTTGAAGATCTAATAACAGGTTCTGAAAAACTTGGGAGTTCTCAAGGATTGGGAAGTGTATATACTTTTAAGTACTAAGGGATCTAAAAGCAAACCAAAGGCAATTAGAACCTAAATAAAAAGCCTAACTGGACATAGCACATGCCTATAATCCTAGCACTCTGGAGGCTGAGGAAGGAGGAATGCTGTTGAGTTAAGGCCACCATGGGCTATATAAGAAACTTCAAGGCCAGCCTGCACCTTGTCTCAAAAAACAAACAAACAAAGCCTGCAAGAGTAAACAGAAACATATCAATTTGCCTAAATCTAGTATTTTACTGCATAATATCAAGAACATATAAAAGAATCTGTAGAATTTTACCCAAGAAACTTGCTATATAAATATATTCTTTTATAAAATTCCCTTCTACAGGATTTTTTGAGGACATATGTCAAGACAATAATAATTAGAATAATCTGGTTACAGTTTTGATTATTTCTCTTATGTTGATTATGCTAGCTTGTTTGATAAACTGCATTGGTGTAGTATAGTTATCATATAATCCTACTACTTATATAAATACTGTTTATGATATCATTGTGAACAGATACACTGCATGTATAGTTTAGAAACCTTACAGTTATTTTTTCTTTTTTTTTTTTGTAATGGGGATTGAACTTATGACCTCATGCTTGCCAGGCAGGTGCTTATGCCACTGAGCGAAATTCCCGGCCCTTTCCAAAATTATTCTTACTTGAAAAAGTTTTATCAATAAAACAATAAAAATATTATTATTAATCCTTTGTATATAACTCATATAAGGGTGGGTATGACATTATTACACTGCTTTAGATTTTTTTTTTTTTTGAGACAGAGTCTTGCTACATAATTCAGGCTGGCCTGGACTTACAATGTAGTACAGGCTGGCCTTGAACTCACAGCAATCTTTTTGACTCAGCTGCCCGAGTGCTGGGCTATTTTGGATTTTAAAAAATAATTCAATATGGGGAAGAAATGGAAAGATAATCACAAGTAACAGACCCAAGATAATAACCTATGTTTCCAAATATCTGTCAAGTTTGTATCTACCAACATATTACTCCACCAGCAATAACTTTTCAGAGTACATAAAAGAATACAAAAATATAAATAACATTCCAGAGATAAATATGAAAGAAAATATTCAACTAATTTGACCCACTAATTCTATTTTTAAGAATATGAATATTCAACAAATTGTAAAATATTATACACATATGTTCATTATAGCATTTGCAATTGTGAAAAATTTGAGGAAAATCTAGAAAATATTTATGGTAAAATAATTATGGTATATCTACTCTTTGAGATACACAATTACTCCAAGAATAAAAGAGATCAAGTGAGAGAAAATTTAATGATTTACTACTATCTGAAACATAGAAAACAAATGGGCATAGTTTATGATCATAGAACACCTCACACCCAAAAAAAAACCTAGTACTTTTCATTTTTCTTTATTAAATGTCTTCTCTCTCTCTATCTATCTATCTATCTATCTATCTATCTATATATATATATGTTTTTTTTTTTAATCGGTACTCGGGGTGCTTATGCCACTGAGCTAAATCCCCAGCCCCAACTAAATGTCTACTCTCTAAATAAAACTAAACATAAACAAAAAAGGTAAAATATTCAACATGGCAATCAGTGTGGCAATATTCAATGTAGTATCAATCTTCTTTATAATTCTATATAAACCAAGTAATGTCTCTAGAGATATGCTTCCCAAGGTCAACAAGTTTCTTGAAGCCTTTTAGAATAGAAGTTGTTCATTTTTCCACAATCTAAAGTGATTTATGGTAGGGAAGAGGCTGTGGGAAAATAGAGGATGTGCCCCACTGCCATTGTAGTCTGTTACTTCTCTACTTTTTCTCCTTTGAGACTTTGCCTCTCTGTACAACCAACTTTTATTACCTTTCATGGTTATCATTAATTAATTCAAAAAATATACCCACCATGTGCAATCCATAGTGCCTGCTAGGTCCTGGTGCTATAATTGTTAAGAACATATAGACCCTTCTCTACAGGAATTTAGTAATGGAAACCTGCTGGGCAAAGTGTTATAATTTGTGCTGACTGGTATGACATGCTAAAGTACAGAATGCTCTGCAACGAAAGTCCACTAATACATGAGAATAAAAGTTTATCCAGTTTTCTGAAATTAGGGATATAATTACTGACAAAGAAATACATGATTTAAACTTGGCAAGAAGAAAGCATTTACAAATGAAACAAAGGATAAGCCTCAATTATTGTTAGACAAAGCTTAATAAAGAACAACTCAAATACTGTACTAAGAAAAAGTCATTATTAGCCTTACCTGATTGTGTCACAGATAATGAATCATCAGACCAACTATAACAATGGTAATAGGACTTCAGAGGGAGGTGACATTGTCCTCCAGTCCTATGACTTCCTTTGCTTGACTCCTGTTTTGACACAGATGCACAGCTTTTGGAAGGTGACTATTTAAACAGAAAACAAAATAAGAATTGTTCTGTGATATAATTGTGAAATTTTATATAAAATTTGAGATCCTAGCCAATTAACAATATTATTTACAAAGTATTTTAAGTAATCATGACAGAAAATGCAAAGTTTTACAAACACTATAAGACCTCCATTTTTCTTAAAGGCAAAAAAAGAAGTTATAAAAGTATACTTTTAAAAAATAAACAACAGTTGGGCATGGTGGTGCACACCTGTAATCCCAGCACTCGGGAGGCTGAGACAAGAGGATCATTGTGAGTTTGAGATCAGCCTAGTTTACAAAGTGAACTCAAGGCCAGCCTAAACTGCACAGTGAGACCCTGTTTCAAAAAGACCAAAAGATAAGTAAATAAATAAAAATATATGCTAAATTAAGAGTGGTTACTGTGTCAGTGATATTTGCCCCCCTAATTATTTTAATTTACAAATATTAAATATTTACTACTTTTAAGAGAAAGTAAACAGATTTAAGACTATCTATAAGATTATTATGAAAAATTAATTTCTACCCTGACATCAAGAGGTAGAATGCTTAATTTGATTCTTTGGTACCATCACTTTCTATCCCTTTGACTTTCAGCAAATTTCTTTAAAGTAGGAACTACAGCAATCTACTCAGTTATGAGGGTTAGATTAGAATCCATGTAAGGTATTTAGTGTATTACTGGAAATGGGATAAGTAAGTACTTAATAAATACTAGTTTTTATTATAAAACCACTTTGAGACACCACTAATTTCGATTTTAATATATTTTCTTGTAAGAAAAAAAACTTTTTTAATATTCATTTAGTTTGTGGGTATTATAAATATAATGCCAGATAGAATGTAACAGATTTACAGAAACTTAGAAACTAATAAGAAGGTGATAAAATGAACAGTTGGTTACACATTCCTAGAAGGCAAAAACTGTGCTACAAGGGTATTAGTTATACAAGCCTATTATTACCACATAATAAATTTATGGGGATGGAGATTTAGCTCAGTGGCATGATCGCCTGCCTGGCAAGTGCCAGGTCGTGAGTTCAATCCCTGGTACCAAGAGAATAAATAAATAAATACATAAATTAATTAATTTTAAAACCACCAACACAATAACTTAATTGGAAGACTTTTATCATCTAAAAACAGTTTTTCAAATATGTACATAGTACATTTAGCACTACATGGAATCAGCTCTTCATTGAACAAAAAATGATTTTCCTCCAAATTTTTCAGGTAGCATATAACACACATGACTGACTGATTTTTCAACATGAGATATGCAGTTAATTCTTTATATACATGTTAAAAATGAAAATTTTTAAGAAAGATACTTCAATTTTAAAAAACTGTGTTCACTAAGTATTTAATATTGCTATGCTAATTTCTTGATATATTTTATAAAATCAAGTTTAAAAAGTAAATTTCTATAGCAAACTTTTATCACCAAGCTTTTTTTTTTAAATCTATACAGTATAGATTGAGTTAAAGCCAGCATAGAAAAATCTTTAATAATGAGCACTATTCTAACTTACATATTTCAGATTTGTTTTAAGGGGATAACATTATTATTTTCATTCTGATTATGAGTGACCAAGCAGTTCTATATTATATTAAACTATAATACAGGAACTCTGCTATGGGTTAAGATCTTATTATTTGTAGGACAAAACATAGATTTCAGAAAGGACTTATACTGTTCTCATCAGTTATCTTTATTAAAGACTTAAAAGTTCATACATAGTCATTATTAATAGACTTGAAAGCATATAACTTTGTAACTGCCACTAAAACTGTATTTCATGTATTTATAAATCTATAAGCTAACAAAAACTTTATTTCTATTCAAATGTTAGATATTGTATCTCACAAATACGGGTAGCAGCTAATGCTGTCAGTAATAGGAATAATATAACTGTTAAAATAACCAGTAAAATAATACACCTCTCAGACAAGCTCTTACTAAGGAAGCTTTAAGATATAAACATTGACTTACATGTTTACTAGGAGAGGTAGAAGATTCTAGTTCCTGTGAACAAACCATTTCTTCAGTAAGTATACTGTGATCTGGACTCCCTTGCTGTTCCTGCACTACAGATGCAGGCGTTACATATATATCAGCAGGACTGCCTAATTCTTCTGGAATCGAACTTTCACCATTCAGATGAGAGTAGGAAGGTAAAGGAGATTCCCCTTCACTTACTATTTCTAGAAAAATAAGAAAAAATACACAAAAACACAAACATTTTCAGTAGAGAAATTAAACTCTTACACTTTACACTTGTATTTAGCACAAAGTCACTAGCTGCATCTAGATATAATTTCTTTATTTTGTCACAACATCTACTACAGAGTCTGTTTAATTAACAACTTTGGCTGACACCGATGAGGGAAGATACCTATCACATTATCAGCAAGGACAGTGATTGACAATTTTAACTGTGAGAATGCAGAGCAATTATGACTCTCTTATATTCCTTTGGCAATGGAAAGTGGTCCAACCATTTTGGAAAAATAATTTTATGTTACTTGAAAAGATCAGAACATGTCATATTCTATGACCTAGCAAACCAGTTTCTAGATGTATATCCTATAGAAATTTTGCCTATATAAAGCAGAATTTCTGCATACTTATTGGCAGGATTGGTATAATAGACAAAAACTGGAAGAAACCCAAATTATCTAATGACAGTAAGTTGACTAAATTTTGGTGTATTTATACAGCAGGATGCACACAAAACTACAAATGAAGGAGCCAGAGATGAAAACATCGATGGGGGTATACTACGTATTTTATTAGAATTTTTAGCATTCTTAGTAGCATCATCTCATCTCCAGAATTTCCTATCTATTGTAGGTTCTATTATTTCTAGAAAAACAAAAATATATTTGACACTAAACAGAAAAGTTTTGACTTATACTTGTATAATCTTAAAATACACATTGTTTTGTTTCTTTGCCTCTATAGTTATAAAGCCTCAAAAGGATTAGGTTATAATATGTTTTGTATCTATCACTGGAACAGTTTTAAGGTCTGTAATAGTCTGCTGGACCTGAAAATACACTGTGCCCAAAAAATGTATACACACCTCAGGAAAAGAAAAACAGTACGATTTTTTTTTTTTTTTTTTAAACAGACAGTGTTACTTTCATGGGGACCTTAGAGAATGTTGTATATTGCAGAAAACCTACTACACTGCTGGCCCTTGCACATGAAGCAATCTCAATGACCAAGATTATCCAAGCAGCAGTTCATCACACTAATATATGTCTGAAAGCTAATAGTCACCACTTTCAGCACATCTTGCAATTATAGAGGCCAAAGGTAACTTAGGTTAATTCATGATGTCTCAATAAACTTAGTATTAAAATATTTACACGTTTGATATTTTACTTTAAGAAACAAGATGATTAGGACATTTAAAAACATTTCCTTGAAAAGCAACCTCCCCTTTTGGGGCAGTACTAGAGATCAAACTCAGAGCTTTGTGTATGCTAGGCAAGGATTCTATCACTGAGTTACATCCTCAGCCCTAAAAATTAATTTCTAAATGTTTCATATTATAGCAATCAGAATAAGTGAATGAATGAACAAATGAATGAATTCTAAACATCAAGAATAACTCATCTATGCAAAGGCAGTATATGGGTAAAACTGAAAATGGTTTAGAAAATGTCTAAATTTTAGGCAGAATAGAATGCATTTCTACTTTATAACTCTGAAAGTAGATATTTGATTTTTGTTTGACAGGAGTTAAATATACACATTTTAAAAATTCACAATATAAAACACTATTTAAAGGAGAAAAAGTCACCTGAACCACTACCTCCTCCAATCAGAAGTTTATACAGATGAAATTTTTTTTTGTTTTTTTCCCTAATTAAAAATTTTAAAAGTAATAGCTAGGCATGGTGGTGTATTCCTGTAACTCTAGTACTCTGGAGGCTGAGGCAGGAGGATCACAGCTGAATTCATGGCCAGCCTGGGCTACATAGTGTGTTTAAGAACAGCCTGAATTATGTAGGAAGACCCTGTTTCAAAACAAACAAACAAACAACAAATTTTGTAAAAAATACTATAGAAGAACGGAAGTTAAAAAGAACAACTTCAGGGCTGGGGATTTAGCTCAGTGGCATAAGCACCTGCCTGGCAAGCTCGAGGTTGTGAGTTCAATCCCTGGTACCAAAAAACAAAAACAAAAACAAACAAACAAAAAAAACAACTTCAGGCAGTATGGAAGGATGTAAGTGACTATTTCACATACTCATCCCCTATCACTTTCACCTGTCCAACTTCCATATATCTCAAAGGTAAACCAGTGGTGGCCAACTCTGGTTAGAGTAGGTGCCTTTATACACTTCTCCCCCATTCTTTAACTTAAAAATCATTTTATTTTATTTTATTTTATTTTATTTTTTAAGACTGGGTTTTGCTATGTAGTTCAGGCTGTCTTTGAACTCACTTGGTAGCCCAGGCTGGCCTCAGACTGGAGGATCCTCCTGCTTCAGCCTCTCAAGTGCTGGGATGACAGGCATATACTGCCTAATATCAGGCTTTAAAATTAATTTTTTAAAGTCATGATAAAATACTCATAAAACTTACTGCCATCATCATTTTAAAGCATATAGTTCAGTAGCATTAAGTACATTCATACTGTGTGCAACCATCACTACTGTCATCTCCAGAATTTTATCATCATCCCAAACTGAAACTCTGTAACAATTGTACATCCTCCAGATCCCCAGTCCCTGGCCACCATCCTTCTGTCTGTCTACAGATCTGACTACTGTAGGTACTTAACTAGCTTATTTCATTTAATATAATGTCCTCAAGATTCATTCGTGTAGTAACATTGTCAGAATTTCTCCTTCCTTTCTATGGTTGAATAATATTCCGTCATATGCATCTGCCATATCTGAATATCAGTGCACACTTGGGTAGCTTTCATGTTTCGGCTACTACAATAAAGCTGCTATAAACATGCTTGTACAAATATCTCTTTGAGAACCTGTTTCAAATCTTTTGAGTATATACCCAGAAACAAAACTGCCGGGATTCATACAATTCTATTTTTAGGGTTTATTTTTTAACTGTTTATAGACAAACTATAACCTGCTGTGCACAAAGATTTTAATTTCTCCACATCCTTGCCAACACTTTTTATCATTTTTCTTTTTTAAAGTAATAACCATTTTATGACTTTGAGGTGGTAGCTGATTTAATTCCTGATTTCTGAAGACAGTTACATGTGAACAGGAGGCTAGCAAAATTTAGATGCTTTTAAAGAAAGGTTAATTACTGGCCAATTTTTATCATTATTTTTAAAATACAGACATGCCTGCGTAGTATTATTTCAGTCAAAGATGACATATATAATAGTAATCTCATAGATTACCTAATGATGTCACAGCTGTTGTAAAGTCATAGTGTAACTCATTATTCATGTGTTTGTGGTAATGCTGATGGAGACAAACCTATGGTGCTGTTAGTTACAGTATACAGAAGTACAGGACATACAATTAAGTATTGTATGCAATACTTAATAAAGATCAAAGGATGACATTAGTGGCTTATGCAATTACTATACCATACTTTTTATTGTCATTTTAGAATGTACTGCTTCTGCTTATTTAAAAACTGTCATAAAACAATATGCTATGTTATGCCTGCAGCAGTTTCATACAGCTTGCATTTATACTTGATATAATCAAGAGAAGAGACCATGTCAGATGTATGAATTATAATATCTAGGTCTGTGTATCTAGGGTTATGAATACACACTCCATGATGTCCACACAACGAAGAAATTGTCTAACCACATTTCTTAGACCGTATCCTCATTGGTAACTGATGCATGACTCTATATCCTATTTACTAAAAGTGAAAAAAGTAAAAACTTTGTAAAATGTACAACATGCATGTACCAATATGGTATGCTCTAAAGCAGTGATTATAAACTTCTTATTGATTTCAATGATAAACACCGCCTGCTGTGGCAAATATGACACAGGTTCACTACCACTGCTCTAGAGTAACAGTTCTCATAACTTTTGTCTCAGGAACCCTTCATATTTTAAAAAAATTAGTGAGGACCCCAAAGAGTTTTAGTTTATGTAGTTATGGTTATATGTGTCAGGATTTATCATACTAGAAACTAAAACTAAAAAAGTTTCAAATAATTTATTAAAAAATGTACTAATAAACCTATTACATGTTAGTATAGATAGCATTTAAAAATTTTTAAATACATATTTCCATAAAAGTTTAGTTACACAAGAGGTAGTTTTCACTTTATTAATAAATATTGCTAATGTCTATCATAACAAAAGAAAACGCTTGTATCTGCTTTTGTATTCAACCAGTGGCAATATGTTGTTGTTGAAGCATATGCAAAAAAAAAATCCATCTTCACACAAACATGTAGTCAGAAAAGGGAGTTAAGAATCTTTATATATGTATATTCTCTTTGATGTATATCAAAACTTGGTAAGTGGCAGTTTCTTAAATGTTACCTATAATGCAGATCCTGAAACTATATTAATAAACTTTTCATGTTTTGTTTCATTAAAATCTAAACAGTAGGCATCATATTAATTTAAAATAGACATATTTGTTGAAGTGCAGCTCAGTGGTTGAGTCTACTCAGCATGCAAAATAGAACCTGAGTTCTATTTTCAGCAAAACAAAAGTAAAAAACTATATGCCTGGGTTTTTTCCCTTGTATGTCTAATAGACTGTTAAAGCCAGAAGAGATCTTTGTAAAAAGATTTTAGCTACTGGGGTACAGTTTCTTTAATAGCCGAAGGAGTAAGAAGGTTCTTATTTTCCAACTGACAAAATTTTGGTAAGGTGTCTTTTCTAAAAGAATTTATCCATTTCTTCCAAGTTTTCAAGTTTGTACTGATGAAGAGTTATTTATCATACTTTCTTATCTTTCTGAGTTCTACAGCATGTACAGTTGTATTGCTTTCTTCATCTTTAATCATTAACATTGTGAAGAGAAATGATGTCTTTCAAATATGTTAGGCCTTATTTTGTAATATGAAAGGTTAGTATTTATTACCTTTCTGCTCTATTCGCTGGTCTTCCAATTCTTTCTTAGGAGTTTTGGATTTTATTAATTCTTTGTCCCAGGCAGCTAAAGCTTGTTTTTCCATTTGACGAATTTCAGCTTCTTCTGCATCCAAACGACGCTTCCACTCCAGGAGCTCTTCTGCATGTTGTCGTCGTTGCATTAATTTTTGTTCTCGCTTTGTCAGAAACCTGTGATCACACCATAAAGACCAGTTATAGAAGAAATCTATAGGCAGAGATCCCTTTGAAAGCTCTCTCAGCACCTTAACAAGCTGTGCAAAAGCACAACATTCACACTATTCCTCTCTAAAAAAGTATGAAATAACAAAGTTTGATGAGTTGACTTACTCAGAAAGTGAGGGAATTCATGTTTTACTTCTAATGTTTCATAAGATTAGGAAAAATAGTGGAAAATTTAAAAAATCTCTAGAACACACGGACAATCATGACTAAAAATGTTAATACATATACTCATTTTTATAGGTGGTCCTTTTTTGTAACAAAAGATATAAGAAATTTATTCTGAAAGTTCAGACCAGAAAATACACAAAACCCAAAAAACAATGAAGACCAACAATAACAAAAAACAAACCTCAAAGCTTCAAAACAAGCAAGCGAACAAAAACATGTTTATATCTCTTTTCAAATTTTGTCTGGCTTTGCTTCAGTTCTAGTCAGCTTAGTTTCTATTATCTAAGAGATACAATGTTAGGTGATAAATCGTTTTTCCATATTGAGAGTACATCACCAGTCAAATGTCTTATTTGAGTGAAAGTATGCATTAAATGTCTAAAATTTCTCTATTTAACCCAATCTCTGAAATTAAATAGCCAGGTATATCTTGGGTGCAACAAATTGAGAAATGACTAATCTGATTACATCAGAGGCTACAAATAAACTCTTTAAATGTAGATGACATGTCTAAATGAAATATGGGCTGCTCATATTGTTGGTATTAAATCTATAGCAGTAAATAATCAACAAAAATGCATTCACATATCTAAAATCAATCAATAGCACAAGCAGAACTGTCATTTCGTTTCTTGACTAATCATCATATCGAATAGTAAAATCTACATATTTGACAAGAGGCCTCCACACTGTTAAAAAAAAGTGAAAAAAAAAAAAGCAAACAAAACATAAAGAACAGAGCATGCTCTATCAAAGAGTGCACTGAAAAAGGTGCAAAGTTACCTGACCAACTGGTTGTAGATATACAGCTGGAATTTGGGATGAAGGTTGGGAAAACAGACACTGAGAGAGGCCCAGTGGTGAGACGTAAAGACAGAGAAGAAGTAGTGAACAGGAGAGCAGTGTCTACAAAATAAGGAGGAAGATTATAAAAACCAAGAGATCAAGAGGCAGGAAGAATGAGAAAGGGAAAGTGTTTTAAGGGCTGAGTGAAGAACTTTCAATATGCTTCCTAACAACATTATAAACTACTCAGAACAAATGTTATACTATGTATAGTATAAAAAAAAGTATTTTTTGATCAATAATTTCTGAATAAACATGTCTTTCTTCTCAAATACTGCTTAATCATTCATCAACATTTTTAGCTAAATCTACTTATCTGTGAGTAAGGTTATGAGAAGTGCAATGTGGGACGAAGTAAGTTTTTAAATAAGCTTTAAAACAGCACAATTATGGCCATGAACCTTGTTTATCAGCAACTTTACATACATATGCAATCCTAAGCAACTAATTTTTAAATCTGTACCTTGTCATGTACTTTAAGTATGAAATTAAATAAAAAGTACAATTTTCCTTACCTAGCCTTACCATCATGATCTAGCTTCAAAATAATAATTCAGTAAAAACAAATTAAAGAAAAATACCTCATTAACCTCTAAACATAAAACTGTTAACAGGATCTATTGGAGTTATCTTGTCCAGTCTAACAAATGCTCACCAAATTAATACTATTGAAATAAATACCCATTTTATTATCAAGTTATACAATTAAGAACAAAGTGAGCTGGTCTCAACAAACACTGTCAATTAAAAATATACAATGGCTAGCTCAATTATAAGGTTAAAGGCAAGAAAATTTCATGTTAAAATTATATACTTTTTTAATGCATGTGCTGAAAAAGTGAGCACTATACACATTTTTAAAAGTCCAATTTTTTTCTCTTGCAGTAGCAAATGGCCATTATATATGTGAATGAAAGGATAAATAAATCCAGTAATACTTCAGAAAAGTTAAATCTCTTTGACAGAGCATGCTCCTGTTCACATGCACACAACAAGTCATACATCAAGGCAACATTTATTGCCTTGGAAGGGCAAGGAGTACTATCAGTATGCCTAGAAGTGAGAAAATCTAAGTATAAATCCAACCACTTACTTGGACTTTAAAAAGTATGTTTTATCTTGTCTACACATATCTTTAGATAACAGACTATTTTAATGTTCTTTTGCTCACATATGGTACTCTATCTTTTCTTCATCTGTTTACAAACACACTTGTGTGCACACACACACACACACACACCTGGGTTGCCTTTTCTGCACAGAAGCTCAAAGAAAAATATTTTTGCAAATTTTAGTAAGACTGTAATTTTCCTTGCCATTCTTTATAAATGTTTAATAAACTTATTTTGATGACAATTATCAAAATATAAAATAACAAATGTACATGGCAAAAGATTCAAAAAAATCTACTCATAACACTCAAGTAACACCCTCCCTCTTGAGTATATATAATTGCTAAATGCATGCATGAGCTAGTACAAAAAGTAAAATAATATTGGAACATGTGAAATAAACTATAAAAGTATACAAGTTAAATTTCTTGCCTAGCGAATGTAAAGAACAATAACTTTCTCTATTAGAACAAGAACTAAAAAAAAAAAGAACTGACATTAACTTTTCATTTATAAAAATTAAGCATTATCAGATGAGCATATTACTGAATCTTTGTTGGATCTTTGAGCAGAACTGTTTGCAGTATCACTGTTTGAATGTCTACTATGTATCCATTAATGTTGTAACTTGAACAACTACATCCAAGATGACAATACGTAATTTATCAATTAGTGATTTCTTACTGTTTTTTTCTTTTTTCTTTTAGAATTCTGTATTGTTGCTATCCTTTTTCTTTTGCTTTTTTTTCTCTTTAA
>PVLA01002725.1:134787-251961 GCA_004027455.1 Hydrochoerus hydrochaeris | reverse complement strand
CCCCCCGTGTGTCAGTTTACATTTCCCAAGCTAATTAAGTAACAAGATTAAAGTGTAACAAAGGTGAAAAAAGTTAATTAACACATATTGTTTAAGATTATCCCTGCCTGGCCCTAAGCCTGGGACGCTTCCTGCTTGGGGTTTAGGTTACTGCCAAAAGTTAGCAAATATATACTCCAGCTTCTAAAAAATAAAGGAGATTCAGATTCACTCACAGACTGGTGTGCAGTGTCTTCTGTCTCTCATTCGCCGACTCCCTGACCACCTTTGGGACCCCTGAGCCCTGCTGCAGCTGGACTCCGGCAGAATGGAACAGTTACTTTAGGAAGAAATCAACAGTTTCATATAGTGCTAAACACTTTCCTTATGACTCAAGAAAAATGAAAATATCCCTGCAAAATAGTGAACTTGAAAGTTTACAGCTGCTTTATTCAGAATTGCCAAAAACTAGAAACAGCTCAAATGTCCATCAACTAGTGAATAAATAAAACATGGTATCTTTACACAACAATGTACTTAGCAATAAAAAGAAATTACTGATAGATGCAATGTGGATGAATGTCAGATGCTCTGTGCTAAGTAAAAAAAAAGGCAGACTCAAAAAATTACAAATGAGATTACATTTATGTGACATTCTGGAAAAAAGGAAAGTGGATGCCTATATGGTATACTGTTTTTTCCTACACATACAAATCTATGACAAAGGATAATTTTTAAGTTAGGAATACTTAGAAACTAACAATAATATAGCTAATAGTAAAACAAAACAACTAGTGCTTCCCTGTAATGCCTTCAGCTACTCTGTAGGTTGAGGCATGAAGAGTGAGATTCTGTCTTAAAAACAAAAACAAAAACCCTACAACTTTAAGGGCTAGAGTTATAGCTCAGTAGAAGAGTACCTGCCTGGTGTGCATGAGGTTCTGAGTCCAATGCCCAGTTCTAAGGGGAAAACAAAACAGAAAAACTGTAACAATAAACTATAATACAAGTTATAGCCTGGCATGGTAGCGCATGCTTGTAATCCTGGCACTCAAGAGCCTGAGGCAGGAGGATCACTGTTAAGTACAAGGCCAGCCTGAGCTACATAAGTGAGTTCAAGGCCAGTTTGGACTACACTGTGAGACCCTGTTTGAAACAAACCAAGAAACAAACAAACAATAAAATAATACAAGTGATATGGATACAGTCTCTCTAAAAATATACTGTACCTACCTTTTGACTATGGGAAATTGAAATTGCAGAAAACAACACTTCAATAAGGAGAACTACTGTAAATGCCTATGAAATCAGTAATTAGAAAGGAAAGCAGGAAGAAAACTTTTACCAAATAATAAATTGTTCTAAACTCAGATGAAAAGTTTACTTCTTAATTTGAACCCACTGATTCATGCTCATGAGTAAATGTTAAATATGTAAACGTTACATACTAAATGCTAAGTATGTAGCCCTCACTTAGCAATAGCTGTTTAGTTATCGCTCATTCCAGAAAGCCTCACAAGCTTTATGGCAGGGTAAAATAGATGGTCGAAAATTCTATGAAAGAGTCAGGGCCTAACCTGTGGCCCATTCTGCTGTCACTCTTACAACAAAATGAAGTGTAACATTTCATAGTCAGAAAACTCTTAAGAGAAAATGCTTCCCTGGTTTCAATTCCTCAGCTGAAAAGCACATCTCCTTCCTTTTCACGCTCAAAAAGTCTCTTCTGTAAAGCTGAAAGTATCTTGAAAACCAGTATCTTCATGCCTTGCCTAAAACACTTAATGCAAAGAGGAAAATCTGTGTGGTCTCTCAACGTTATTATAAAACTCTGGAAGTATGTATACAAGCGCCTTCTATTTTAAGAGTTCAAGAACAGCCAGCCTGGGAAAATGAAAGAGGGGTGAACTATTCCTACTGTCTGAACAGCCTTTTCAAGCAACCATTTGTTGGGCAAATACCATAGGCCCCTTGGGAATCCTCAGGTTTGGCTGATAACTTGACTCTGGCAATCTGCCTTGCAACAGAAAACTGTTTTATTTGAAACTAGCATTAGCTTAAGAAAACTATGTAAATTTATCACATTTCACTTTGTACTTTTTATGTAATAAAAAATAATTCACATTTCAAAAATAAAGATAACACAACAGATCCAAGCAGATAAATGTGGCATTATCCCTACAATTCAACTAACTTGTTTGAAATGTACAACAGATTGTATGCAAAGCTGGCCATCAACAATGCCTCCCATCTCTGTTCAATCCATCAAGAGGCGGATTCTATTTCCCCTAACCCTGGAATCTGGCCTATCCCTGTGATTTGCTCCAACTTAAAGATTGCTCCAGAACTGAAGCTGTACCAGCTCTAGACCTATGCAGGTTCTTTTTGGGAGTTGTCTTATAAGGAAGTCCAGGCTATCCTGCTAGAACAAGAAGCATTAAGCAGTGAGAAGTCCTACAGAAGACAACAAATGAGAGGTCATGAAGAAAGAGGTCCTTAACACACCCTAAAACCCAGTACCAAAGCTTCAGTCACATCAATGAGACCATCTTAGATCCTCCAGTCTCAGTAGACATCATGTGGAATAAAGATACACCATCCCAGCTGAGCCCTATCCCAACTGCAGATCCACACATCACAAGCATATACGACATTTCTGAAAAAGTGAGAATGCAGGGTCAAAGCCAGACCAGGGGGAAGTGTGGAGTATGTTTACAGTGTTAGTTCTATTTACTACCTTGATTATGGTAGTGGATATACAACTGCAGACAGATGACAAAATTGCATACACTTTAGCACACATGCACAAGTGATAAATTAACTGGGAAAATATGAAGAAAATCAATGGATCATATCAATGCCAATAACTTGGTTGCAATACATGTGAATCTACAAATTTTCAATAAAAATTTCAATTAAAATGGTTATTTTAAGCTACTACATTTCAGAGTAGTCTGGTATATAGAAATAGATAACTGGTACATCCTAGTAATATTTTAATGTAATTATTAATTTTGCCTGTAAGAAAAAGCTAGGTATATGTCTGATTCCAACAAGTGCTATACTATTAGTATGATATGTTATTTTTTAACTAGTTCACTTGCATTTAACCAAATAGTTTTCACTTACATGCAGTAATTATCCTTTCAACTCGATAGAAAGAAATGAGAGGAGACAAAGTCAGTCATGGAAAAGGTTAATACTACCAAGCACACTTTTTCTTACCTTTAAACAACTGTGAAATTGGCATGAATTTTACAATCTACAGCATTTTTTGAGTGATAAAAATAATTATTTAAAATAAACAGTCTTTGAATTAGTTGAACTACATCTTAAAATCTGAGTTCTTTTTCCATATAAACATGTAGTTAGCTACATTTTAAAATAAAAAGATTTTTAAATTATTTTTTCCTGTATAATCACTGAAAGTGAGAACTAGCATTATATTCGTACTTGCACTTTATTTACATTTACATAGTAACTTTCCATTTATTATCAAGAGGAAATAAGGGGCTGGAATTGTAGCTCAGTGGTAGAGTGCTTGCCTAGCACCTGGCAAGGCTCTGGGCTCAATTCTCAGTACCACAGAAAAAGGGGAGAATGAGATTCCACAAGTCAACAAATAACTTCTACTACTGCACTTTATCAAGCAATCTATTTGGTATCTAGCTATCATTTGTCTGGTATCTAGCTATCATTTGCATACCCATAGAATTTTGATGTAACAAGTATCATTAAATTATGACATCACATCCTTGTTTTACAATGGAAAAAACAACAAAAAGTACATACAATATGACAGAGACTGTAAGCTTCCAACATCTACTGTATTTTCTCTCTCCTAGGTAACACAATTCTGAGTATTATTATTATTATTACTATTGTGTGTGTGCTCATGTGCGTGCATGCACGTTTATGCACCAGTAAATGTATAGTGGGAACTGAATCCGGGGTCTTGTGAATACAGGCAAGCACTCTACCACCAAGCTACAAGTCGGCTCCCCTAACTTAAGGATTTCTCCACTTTTTCTCACAGCTACATGTAGCAAGGTGACTAAATTCTGAAAACATTAACATGGTACAGTGGATATGCTATATGTGACTTTAAGGCTCCTTAAAAGGAAACATGCCTTGCTTCTCTCCTTCGGTAGGGAACAAAGAAATGATGGATTGAATTCAAACAGCTACTTGAGGGAGGGAATACACTAAGGATAGTGGGTTTTAGGTTATGAGCTTGGATCCTTACTGACAATGAAAGCAATATACCACTTTGCCTACTTCTAGTCACACTTTACATAAGAGATCTGGTTATCCTAAATTTTTCTTAACATGCAAAATTAAGCCTAATATGTATGATCTACAACAGGTTTATTTAAGATGTATTCCACGGAGTCTTATTTTTTCAAGTGGAAAAGAATTCCATCACTACTTAGCAAGAAAAAGTCTTATCCATCAAAATTAAATTCCTGAAAGTTTACAATATTATTTCCCCTATCATTTTCAGAAACTCTCAAAAAGACAAGAACTTAAATTTTTTTCTAGGTAAACTGCATATCATGTTCTGAAATGTTTCTCAGGTTACTCAGATGTTTCCAGATAAAAATTTAAATGCCACATCTGTTCACTAATTATCTTTTCTACATATTACAAAACCCTTGTAACAGCTGATGTGTAAACTAGTTCCTTAAATTTTAGAGAAAGAATGAGAGATTGTTAATAATTTAAGACTGACCACAAGCAAAAATGTAAATTATAATAAATATCATTTATAATTTACACAAAGGGCTAGAATTAAGTTTTTAAGCTGCTTAGCAAGTGTCTTTAGGAACTAAATGCAGTATGACCATTGTTGCTTACCAAAAGGTAACACTAAATATAGTTAAGTTGAACACTATTAGTGTTTTTAATCAGATTAAAATGTACCCAATAATATTCTTCCACAATCTTAATTTAAGGAGAAAATTTTTTCCCACACAGTTTCATACACTTTTATTTCTACACAATAATATATACTAGCCAGAAGTGGTAGCACATGCCTGTAAATCCAGCACTTGGGTGGCTGAGGAAGGATTGCCAAATTGTAGACCAGCCTAGAATATATAAGACCCTACCTCAAAAAACGAGAAACATATGGCTATGTAGTAGCACTGCAGTTCTTCAACATACTCCTCCTTCTTACTGATGATCACTGTAGTATGACTCTTCAATGCCTCTCATATTGTGGGAGTAATATATTACCTGGTCCCATTTTTACGGAGGTGGCCATGTGACGGACTTTGGCTATATTGGGAGAAATAACATAGTATGCCAGCTTCAAGCCTTGAGAGACAATGCATGTTTCGATTCACCTTTGTTATACTACTTCGGTCCTATTTGAGAACATGTAGTTATATGTCTGGGTGGCCACCCTCTATCTCCAAAATAAAAATTTATAAAACAGACTTGAAACTGGCCAGAAGTTTAAATACCAACCTAGTCTATCTGAGCAAAGCACCAACCTACAGACTCGTAAGAGTGTAAATAGTTGTTAGTTCTATTTCACTGAGATCTGAGGTTGTTATATAATACTGGTAGGAGACTCAAACAAGTAATAACAAATAGTCATAAACAACAAAGTAAAAAAATTCTGTAATACATATGGTACAGGTATGTCAAAAATTACTCAGTGTCTATCTGCATTCTTCTGAGACCTAGAGGAGAATGTTTAAATTCTTCTTTGCCCTGTTACTTGTTAGAACTAGCTAGAAGTGCTGGGAGTGCGAGTGCATGCTTGGTAAGTGCAGGTATTCAGGCTAAGGCAGGAAGTCACAAGTTTGAGCCAGCCTAGGCAATTTACTAAGACCCTGTCTCAAAATGTATATAGCTCAGTAGTAGAGTTCCTGCCTAGTGTGCACAAGGCTCTGGGATCAATCACCACCACCACCAATATCCATCTACACACACACAGAGCTGAGAGTCAAATAGCTGCTTTAGACAAAATCCAAAACCAAAAAAACCAAAAAAACCAAAAAACAATTCAGTGCTTTTATAAATCAATCAAGGGACTACTGCTGAGCAAAAATAAAACGTTCTTAACTGCAAAAGACATCTGTTTAGTATTAAAACTCAGGCAGAGTGATTATAAATATAGCCCACCCTTATCACTAAACAAAGGAAACATTTTAAAGCTATAAAATACTTAGCCAAAACAGAGACTTAAGAACAAAAAGGTATAGAAATATAAAGGACCCTCAGAAGACAGAAAAAGAAAGCAATAATCTCTAGGTTTGCTCTAGACTTCTGTCTCTACAGACTCACGTGCAACGAGTATCTATTTTTCTTTTATGAGAAAAAGAGATAAGGAGTGTCTTGAAATGGACCCTTAATGGATATCTCTGCAGCATACATTCCTCTTTCCTTCCTAACAGAATACTTAACTTAGATTGTATCCATTCTCAGCTCAAGCATATCCAAAATCCTGACCAAAGAATACAATCCACAGCTATCACCCAGGGCAAGTATATCTGATTTGGGGACTTCTGATAAGTCACTTGGAAGCTCCAATCTAGTCAGTCTTACCTAAAACCAGTGTAACATGAACTTATCAGTTCTAGAAAAGCCTCATTATTGCTTAAACTGTTGAGTTTTTTGTTCTGTTATACGCATCCAAGCATTCGATCAATAACAGTTTTAAAATTTTAAAGGCAAAATGCTGAATTTAAATTAGGGGTATTAACAATGTATATAGCCACTACTCAAAAAAGTGGGCAGATTAAAACTCCGAAAATTTTCCTTAACTCAAATTTAAGTCTCTCTCTTTAACCAAAGGTAGGAAAAAGCGTTTTAAAAGCCCTAGCTCTATGGCTATATTTTTTCAGTATTGCTACATACATCTGACACATCCTACTATGTACAATTGTACTACTTAAGAATGTATACTAAGAGACACTCTAAAATGATGCAGTCATCTTGGAAAAGTCTGGCAGTTCCTCAAAATATGAAACAGAGTTATCATATGACCCAGCAATTCTACTTCTAGGCATACACTCAATAGAAATGTACACATACGTACACAATTATTCAAAACAGCAATATAAATAACAATCCAAAGGTGAGAACAACTCAAAAGCATACCACTGAGGAATAGATCAATAAATGGTGGTTCTATATCTATGCAATGCAATATTCTGTGCCATTAAAAGGAATGAAGCACTGACACAAAAGGCTGCATATTGTCTATGTGAAATGCCTGAAATAGACAAATAGATACAAAAAGTAGATTAGTGGTTGCTTAAGACTGGGGTGAAGGATAAGGGAATGGAAAGTGACTATAGAGTGTATAAGTTTCCCTCTGTTAGGATTAAAATTAGTGAAGATGGCTGCATAGCTAGAAATTAAAAAAATTGGATACTATGAAATCGTGAATCTTACAGTATGTAAAAACCTATCGATATTGAACAATATAAAAGCCTCAAACTATTCAACTCTTAACTATTCACTGGTTTTCTTTGCTAGTGCACGTTTAAATAGAATAGCTAATATGTAAAATATTTGAGCTGTCTTCTGACCTCTAATCAATTTTTCATTGTAGTGGATTCTTGAAACCTTTATGTTGTAGGAGGAAGAGAAATAAAAGGCCAAGTTACATATTTTCCCTAAATGAGTGAAAACAAACAACTACAGTTTGTTCCTTCAAGTCAATTAGGTTAAATTACTTGACTGTATAAGTCACAAGGTCTGGACTATGAAACAAAATGTATTAATTGGGCAAGTCCCAGTCTGTGTTTTATACAATTAGCCCTATGTTACAAAAACAAGTATCCCTTGTTATCTAAATCTATTTGCTTTCTGAGTTTGGAAAGTGAAAGGTCAGACACAGTGACAACTAAATTTTCCTCTGGTCAGAGAAGCTCAATTTCTGACTAGCTTTGTAATTTCTTTATAAAGTAAGTATCAATATAACATGGTTTTCTGCTTTTCTTACTAATGAATAGCCTGGATCATAGAATTACCAGCTCATGTCAATAATTTAAATGTACACCATTACCTTTAAGGTGTACATTACGTTTACACATGCACTACTCACATTTAAGGAAAAAAAATGTGACAATTACTATGTACATATCTCAAATGCTTTATTATGTGGAACTGTATTTGACAATCTGCAGGCTAATTTTGATCACAAGTATAAATTACATATAGTAGTTCAGACAGAAAATCAAGCACTGCTTTAAAAAATGGTGGCAAGAACAACAAAAAAGTCAAATCACCCTGGGAGTGGTGGTGCACAATTGTAAGCCCAGCACTTGGAAGGCTGAGGCAGGAGGATCACCATGAATTCCACAAGTACATAAGTAAGTGCAAGGCCAGCCTGCACTACACAAGAGACTCTGTTTTCTTTTCTTTTCCTTTTTTTTTTTTTTTTTTTGTCTTTTTGAGACATGGTCTCTCTATGCAGTTCTCGCATAGAGAACTTAAGCTCACTTTGTAGCCCTGGTCTCGAACTCAGAACGATCCTCCTGCCTCAGCCTCCCAAGTGCTGGGATTACAGGTATGAGCCACCACGCCTGGCCCTAGAGACCCTGTTTTAAAAAAGCAAGAAACAGAACGATAAAGGGTCAAATTTCAAAATTACACATCAGAAGCACACATAGGAAGCTGATGATGTTTTGGTAAACAGAGAAAAAAAAAAAGCCATACAAGTCCCCAAGGTCTACTTAATTGATAAAAAGTACAGTAATGATGCCAACTGCCACACAAAATGAAAGAAATCTGCAAATAAGTATCAGAAACTCTTGTTTCTCATCCTATGGTAAGGGCAGCTTTTTTTTTTTTTTTGTACTGGGGATCAAACTTACAACCTTGCCCTTGCCAGGCAGGTGCTTGTGCCACTGAGCTAAACCCTTGGCCCTAATGGCAGAATATTATACTGTACACCAAGAGGCTACAGGTACTGAAAGCTTATGTTTCTATAAAAATATTCCCAAATAAATTATTTCTCAAAAATAGTGGAAAGTGAAAAAAATCACAAAACAACAAAAATTCATCACAGTTTTAGACACCAGGAAGTTCCAGACCAAGGGACAGCAGTTTCTGTGTCTGGTGAGGGCATATAACAGACTTAAGGTCTCATGTAAAGGCACTGATCTCATTTACAGGGGCCCTGCCCTATCACCTAACCACTTCCCAAAAGGCCCCACTTTTGAATACCACATGGGGATTAGGTTTCTAAAAATTTGGGGAAAGAAGACTGACCACAAATATTCAAATAGCACACAGTACTGAAGACAGAACCCTTAAACATTCACAATTAGTAGAAAAAAATGCCAAGATGACAAATTTTTAATGCAAAAGGATCTTCTGATAAAATGATTTTGCAAGCTCCAAAGGTGGTAGGGTTTTTTTTGGTGGGGGGAGGGGATTACCAGGAATTGAATTCACCTTGCACTTGCCAGGTAGGTGCTGTGCCACTGAGAGCTGTGTGTGTTTCTGGCCCTAAAAGTTAGTAGTTCTTTTTCTCCTAATTTCATTTTCTCTCTGTTCCTCTCCCTTTTCACACTCAAACTCAAGCTCCCAGGCCCCACACTTTACGCATTTTGCAACCTTGGTAGCTTGAAATTCATTAAATACACCTTCAAAGTAGTACAATGAGTCTCTCACCACATAGCCAGGAGAGTAGCTACACAAAAGACCTCTATGCCTATGTTGTTTCCAATATTACTCACATAGCGTGAATGGATCGCAGTTTTACTAATCCATGTCTGAGTTTACAGATAGAAGTGACCTTTCTACAGATTCACACTAGAAAAAAATATATGTTTGCTATCAGTTGTCTTAGAAAATATACCTCATATCTCTTTTTGTTATATATGACAGAATCCTTGTGATTTAAGTTGTCTATAGTATTTCCTTCCTCAATTCAGTTTTTTCCTTGACCCATTCTACTCTACTGAGAATGTTCTGGCCAAAATCATGAATGACTCTCAAAGTTAATGTAAATGTCTCTGTTGTTCCTATTTAACTTGTCCTCACTGTAGCACTTGATAGTTTCTGCATCTTCATCCTGAGATTTTTGAATTTTGATTCCTCTCATACTATAAAACCACTAGTTTCTTCCCACCTCACTAGTTGTTTCTTCTCAGTCATCTCTGGTGGCTTTTTTTCTTGGAGTCCTCAGAGCACTGTTTCCTCTTCCCAATCTACTCAACTTCTCCAGTGATTTTTTTTTTTTTTTGGTACCAGGGATCAAACTAACGACCTTGCACTCTTGCACTTGCCAGGCAGGCACTTAAGCCACTGAGCTAAACCCCCAGCCCCTCTCTAGTGATTTTTTTTCTTTTTCTTTTTGGATTAAGTCTGATAGTTTTTTAAACATTTTTCTGGGACTTAACTACTTTGAATTTACAGCTAGCTCTGGCTTTTCTCTGGAACTTCAGAGTCATATATTCATTTGCCACTGTGATATTTCTCTAAAAATGGGTACATTAAATTTAAAATGAACAAAACACAACTCTCAACTTCCTAAAACACCTGACCCTCCCCCACTACCATACTAGAAAAAATACTATCAGTAAAGGTACTGGAATTCAAGGCAAAAATCTACAGCACATACCCAAAACAGATCCTAAATCTTTCCACTTCCATCTCCAATGATTAGCATCCTAATTTACTTAACTCACTACACTATATTCTGAACTATGTATTCTCCTTACACACACACACACACACACACACACACACACACACACCCCTTTATTCTCCTTCAATATCCTCAATGGCTACCTACTACACTATAAACTCCAACCTCTTGTTTACCTGACTTCAATTTTGTCCTTTATTCTTCAAATGCCCTCCATCAACCATAGTCATGGTCAATCTGTTCCATCCTAACAATACTGTTCGTCGTCTCACTGGCTTTCTGTTTTTGAATATCCAATTTATTTCCACATGAGGATTATTTCCCATGCTTACACTATTGCTTCCTCTCATCTCTGTATGGCTGGCTCTTTTGCTCTTTATCCAGATAGCAGCTTGAATCTCATGTTCTCATTACTGACCAGTATTTCCTGTATTTTACCATTTTAATTTTCTGTTTACATTTAATTACATTTTTTTTTCTTATTCATTGCCCTCCAGCTACCAGCATGTAAGGTCCACAGAGAAGTTCTGATGACTTGTTCACTGATGTCTTCCCAGAAGCTGGAACAGTGGTCAGTTTTTTTCTTTTTGCACTGGTGATTAAACTCTAGACCTTCTCCTTACACTATATCTCAGCTGTTTTTATTTTTTTATCTTGAGATAAAGTCTCAACAAATTGCTACATTGCACAGTTTGGAGCCCAGGTTAGTCTTGAACTTGCAATGATCCTGCATCAGCCTCCCCAGTGCTGGGATTACAGGTGTTCACCACCATACCCAGCCAAAAGTGCTGGAATTAAAGGTGTTTGCTGTAGCACCCAGATGAGCTCAGTAAATATTTTAAGTGACTGAATAACTGAAATATAGGGATACATAAAGGGATCAATAAAAAATTGTCTAAGAAGATCACACAGCTGCTAGCCATTTCAAGTTAAAATCTGCATCCTAGGATTCTAAAGCCTCAACATGTTTTATTCTATAGAGGGTTTGGAGAGCATAAGAGTGAGTTAGGGGTGTTTCAGTTATTTAATGTACAGTTACTTAAGACTGGAAGGAGAAGCAAGCTTTTAAAATGGAGTTTTTAGAACTTGCACTTAACTAGGTGAAAGAGACATTATGAGTGGGTAACAGATGGCCCTACCATACTTTTCAAATGAAAATATGTACTTTAGTGTAATGTAGCTGGCAATGTGTTTCAGTAGCTGTGTGGGGCAATACAGAAAGCAATCTTTGTGTTTACCCACTTGGTATGACAAACTGCAAGGTATAAGCACGTGTTAGCATCAACAGGTGAGTTTTACCCAAGTTACACACCATGTTACATTTTTGTGTATTTATAACTTGTTTTATTAAATGTTTTTGATCTTTCTTGTAGAATTAGCCCAATTCAGTACAATGCCACGTGAAAATCTACTTTTACAACTTTGGGAGGAGGTTGAAAGTCATCAGGTGATTCAGCTAATGATGACTTGGATCATGTGAAAAGGAGCTGTGACAGTGAGATGGAGCAAGATATGACACATGCAAAAATACAGAATAAAGACCTTGATTCTGCCTAGTCAAAACCCTACAAAATGGTCATGTACACCTAAAGGATCCAATGTTATAACTAGATAGGAAAATGTTATTAAGTTCTTACCAGGGGTGAAAGCATACTGCAATTCAATATTGCAAATTGATGGCAAACAACTATATGCTACAAGATATTTTGAAATACACTAATAATGAAATATGAGTAAAATATTCTATATGTATCAATAGTAATACTCAAAAATGTATTTATTATGACACCTCATTATCTGAACTCAAAGTCTTCATAGCAGGACTTACTGAGAAGAAACAGGTATGGGTTAAGATTTTTAAAACAGGGGCCAGGGATTTAGCTCAGTAGCGTAAGTGCTTGCCTGGCAAGCCAAGGTTGTGAGTTCAATCGCCGGTACCAAAAAAAAAAAAAAAAAAAGATTAGAACAATAACATTTGAGAGATTGTTTCCTTCAAAACTGCCTATGTTTTGATGACTAAAAGACCTGCCCAGGAAGAAAAAAATCTGACAATTTGGCTGCTATTCACTTGTTTTTTTAAAGTTTTGTTTTAAACTGTCAAGCACTTTATATACCATCTTAATATAGGACAACTGAGGAACAATTTGCATCATATTTTGTGGTTGTTGAAGGTTTCAGCAATACATGCCAAATAAACCTTCCAAGTATGGTATAAAAAGACAGATGTGAAGACATCTTACACCTTGAATTTAGAAATAAATGTATCCTGGAACTCAGCCACCAGATCTTTTTCATGCAGTAATAAACCATGTGACATTGTGAATACACTTGTTGCCCCTATTTCAAAAAAGTAACCCAAATGTCACATTATACTCATTGATGTTAGATTTGCTAAAAGAATACCAGTTGACTAGCACAGGAATTATTGGCAAGAACAAGAACAAGAAGATTCCTGAAAAAAATTTCCAAGTTCACAACAGAGAAATGTGTAGTACAATCTCTGAATTTTAGAAAAACATAACAGTCTACATGGTGAAGAAAAACAAAGTAGTATTGATACTATCAACTGTTACACCATGTTGGTAGACTGATAGTGAGTCTGGACGTGGTGGTGCATACCTGTAATCCCAGCACATGGGAGGCTGAGGCAGGAGGATCACAGGGAGTTTGGAGGTCAGCCTGGGCTACATAAGCCATTCTGAACTACATAGTGAGACCCTGTCTCAAAAAACCAACAAAGGAAAGCAAAAACAAACCTTTCTCTCTCAAAAACAAAAAGTAAAAACAAACAAACAAAAAACCCTAATCAATACTGTAATTCTTTTCTTTAAAAAAAAAAAAAACAGGTTGGGAAATGTTGACAAAACGGGATAGAAGTAGCAGTTTGAAGCATTTAGTTGAGTCATTTACTAAGTTGCTAAACTGATTTTATAGAAACTCTTAGGCCGGAGATATAGCTCAGTGGCATAAGTGCCTACCTGGCAAGTGCAAGGTCCTAAGTTCGATTCCCAGTACAAAAAAAAAAAAAAAAAAATCCTCTCTAGACTCCTAGAACAGATTTCACTTCTTGGTACCAAAAACAAAAAACAAACAAAACAGATTTTGTGCTTTTGTTTGCTAGACAGAAGGCAGAAACAAAACCCAAGAGAATTCTTGGGGGTAGAAGTACAGAGGCTGCTTTCAGACCCTCGACTTGGGTATTACACTATGACAGTAAACCTTGTGGTGAAGCTACTGCAGTAAGTAGTATGTTGTTTATAACTTAAATCTCAGTGGACTTTAATGATTTTCCTTCAGGTTCAAGGAAGAGTAAAATATTGACTCAATAAACACAAATACTGTAAATGAAGATTTATGTTACTAAGTTCCCGCATCAGTAGCCTCAAGATTCATTATGCACAGAATTAAACATGAAAATCAAATATGAAAAAGAAATTCAAACAATAAGACTGACTTAGTCTCTCTGAGGAGCTTGGAAATGTTGATTAGATTTATTTTTAAGGTAATACTGAACTGGATTTTAATCTAACAAAAAATGACTAAATAATAGTCCCCAGCAGATCACGATCTTCCTGTTGTTCTGTACTTGGGTACCAGAATCACCCAGGGTGCTGTGCTCCCTTACCACAGTGAATATGAGCTGTGTTCACTTACAAAGGGTATAAGAACTGGGTAGAAACCTGTTAAATGGTGACAAAGAGAAGTATGGCATTATGCAAAAAAAAATTTTAAGTTAGTTTTGTTCACCATTAAACTGGCTTGAGATGAGAAGGTGATACATGTGTACAACTGAGATCAGATTCTGACCTAGACTATTTCCCATCTCCTGATGAACTGAGCAGACAGCACCCTTTATACGGAAAAATTATTCATTAATACTCCCTTGACAGACACTTCTCAAGACTGCTCTAGCTGGCACTGTAAGCAAAGTTGTACCTGTAGCAGCATCTAACCTCATTTTTCCCACTGGCTACTTTCTAATGTACCAGAATCAGGATATAAATCTCAGAGACAGCTCAAAATAAAACCAACAAAAAACCCTCAGAGATTAAGAAGTTTCACAGGAAAGGCCAAGCCACAACCATTAGATCCTAAAGCTCTAGAGCAGTGGTGGCAAACCTATGACACGCGTGCTGCAGAAGACCTGTCACTAAAGGCTCTAAAAGGTTCGCCATTACTGCTCTAGAGCCCTAGAGCAAACTGAGGACTACATGGAGTATGGTATGGGTATAGACCTCATTTCAAATGAAAGCGCTTTAACACCAGAGAGAGCCTGTACAGGGTGAGATAAGAATACTGCTATTTCTTATCTAGTCCAATAATTGAGAATAGTGCTACTATTAATGAAATGGTAAGGGTTTATTTTAACAAATCTATTTGTACCCCTCACCTAAATGAGTGAGCTTAACAAGTATTATTTTGGAGTTGTATTTTAATCATCTGCACATTTTACACAGGCTTGTGTAACTTCCCAACCTATTTAAGATTAAAAGAAGCCAAATTTCTAATTTTTGTAACAACTACTCTGTTCTATTTCCAAAATTCATGCTTAAATGCTAATTACAAAGGGAAGGCTGGTTTTTCACAGGTGCTTTAAGTTACTTTTTTTGGCCATATCTCACTATATCTGAAGGGTAAAGAAAGTAAAAAACTGTAAAACAAAAAGATCCTAAAATTTTTTGCATGGCTGGGCAAAGTGGCACATGCTTATAATTTTAGCTACCTGGGAGGCAGAAGCAAGCAGATCATAAGTCAGGCCAGTCTGGCTCAGTGAGATGCTGTCTCAAAATATTAAAAATCAAAAAAGGTAGGGGAGGTAGCTCAGTGTGAAGGCCCTGGATTCAGTCCTCACTACCAACAATAAAAAAGTGCATAAAACTAGTATTCATCACCACCTACTTAGGTATAATAATATTGACAAAACAATGAACAATGGGGCTAGGGATTTAGCTCAGAGGCATATGTGCCTGCCTGGCAAGCGTGAGGTCACAAGTTCGATCCCAGTACCAAAAAAAAAAAAAAAAAACCCAAAACCAAACCAAAACAAAAAAAACAATGAACAAAACATGATTTGCATGATATTCAAATGTCATTTTTTACAAATTCTCTCTTGGTGTCCAGGACATACATGAACTTGACTACTGTATAGATATTTTCACATCAATAAAGCTAAAACCACAACAACCTTACATATACCAGGTATCTTTCTGCCTGCTAACAAAGTTCTCAGAAATGGCATAATCAACTGTAAAAATCTTTATTGTATATTAAAACATGTAAGGTGGTTCTCTAAAGGCAAAAAAATAATAATTTCATGTAATCAGGAGCAGCCTCTCCAAAGCTGTATTTAACTGATAGGACACTTTTTCCTAAGCTACTAAGTAGATTAATGAACCATTACAAAGGCAGGTGAAACAATGAACAGTCTACACCAGCAACTGATTAGAAGATCCCAGGCAGTTAGGTTGCCAATATAAAGCAAATATAAAGTCATGAACTTTACTTTAAAAATCCAAAAAGCTACACACACACACACACACACACACACACACACACACACACACGCAACAGATTATTATATATATGATTTTTACATGTGGCATCTTGAGAATATATCTAAGAAAACCTAGCTTCTATCAGTCATGCTAGTCTCTACCTTTTGAGAATGGGAAATCCTATTTAGCTGAGACTACAGAAAATAAGTTACAAATTGTGTATTCTCACACACATTCTCTTCCTGAAGTTTTCATGACCACACCCTGACAGGTACTTTATGACAGGTACTGCTTTGTGAAACTGTAATTCTAGTATGGAAAATTTTTATTTGAAAACCTAGGACTGAAAGGTCATTGACAAGGACTAATCTTAACAGAGTATGGAGATATACAAAAGTATCTCACTGGTCAGATGCTTTGCTCAGCTGAATCCCCAGAGGAAAAACGCCTAAGTTTGCACCTTAGAAGGCCCTTGAAACACTACCCACTGGTGTACAAATATAAAACACAGGCTTGGAGAAACTATCTGAAAGCAATTTGCCTAAATCAAGTTAGATTTGGAAATACGATGGGTGGCTGGTGAAGGATAGCTTTAGGGGCTGCAAAATAAACTCAGTTCCAGGAATTCATCCCATAATATTAAGTCCTGTAGACACTCAGCTTAGAATCTAGAGGTTCTAGAATCTAGAAGTTTATTGAGTCCTTTTCACTGCCCCATACAAATCTAATTAGTCTCTAGAGCCATGTAAAAAAGCCAAAGGAAATTTCAACATGTCCACACCATAAGTTTATGCTACACTGAAGAAGTCTGAAAATCTAAATGCTGCTATCCCAGCCTTCATACTATAAAAAAAGAATTTCTGAGTCTTTTGACAATGGACCAGTAACTTCTCAAAGAAACCTTCCTTTTCTCAATTTGAATATTACCCTGTATTAGATTCCTATTGCTGCTGTAAAAATAACCATAAAAGGAGCCTCAAAACAACATATGTTTAGTCTCTTAACAGTTCTGACTATCCTAAGTCTGAAGTAAGTCTTAACAGAGCTGGTTCTATCTGCTGCTTTTATTTTACAACCATGGTTGCAAATCTAGCTTTGCCAAGATATGGTATCATCAATAGGAATTTAGGAATTTAATGTTGAATTGAGAATTGTCTTAAGCTATCCCATGTTTCCCTGAAAATTAAAACATCCTATATACCCACATTTGAGTTTGCCAAGTGTTTGAACCTGTGGGTCTACTTTTTCTTCATTACTATTCATATATCAAATCTAACAAATGTGTTCTTTGATATACAAAGTGCATAGCTGTGTCTCCAGATAACATACAAAACTCCCACTTTGTTACTGCATGCCAATTTGACATTTTCTATGAAAAATATTCTTTACTATTAATTATCTGCTCATCCACTCTTTTTCTTCTGAGGAAGACAGGCAAATGCAGCAAAATGTCTATATAGTAAGAATTGACTTTTGAGTTTACAGGACTGTATTATGTCTACAAACAAGAGAATTCCTGTGCTGGCATTTTTACCTGAAGGAAAGAATTGCATATACTCGTTAAGATGTCACAAGGGCAAAACTCTGACACCAAACATTGAAAGTACTTATGTTAACTTTAAAAATGTACACAAACACACCGACAAAATGTACACAATAGCAGCAAAACACATACAGAGGGCAATCTACTTTCTGGTCCCCTCTTGTCTCTCTAAATTTCCTATTCTAAAATAAAATAATGTACATGCACACACACAAAAAAAAAACATGCACACAAACCTGTAATAAAAGCTGTCCTAGATCCTAATTTTTTGATATAACTTTCGAACTACCATTAGCAAGGATGATACAATGCAAACCAAAGCACACCGAGACAAAGTTTCAGAATTTATCCAAAATTATTCATGGTCCTTCTTTTAATCAATAGTTCTCAAAGCTGATGGTGCATCAGAATCTCTAAGAAACTAAGACAGAGATGTGTTATGTACATGCACCAACTCCATACAAGGAATGTAAACATTATGTACTGCAATCATACATTAATTGAAATTAAAAAAAAATTAGAAAATTTAATTAAGAAAAACAAAATTAAGAAAAACAAAACAATACAGACTGATGGACCCACCCTCAGAGTTTCTGATCCAGTAGATCTGGGGTATAGCTCTCCTATAAAGTGCAAATACAATAGCCCAGTGACTATACTTTAAGAACTAGTTTGGAAAGTCTAGTCCACGGGAAGATGTGCACCACTGCTGCCTTCACAACTTAAAAGATTAACTTAAAAGGCAAAGGCTCTCTGCCTAAAACTAGTGAGAAGTATCAGGACCAACTACAAGGACCCAGGACATTAATAGTGAAGGTAATGTCCTGGGTCCAAAATCTTTGGCTTGCATTGCCAAGTGGAAGTGGAGGTTAAAGAACTTGCCATTAAACTGGGCTAAATACAGTTTTCTGTACATAAAAATAAGACTTTGTCCTTAATTCAGAAAAAGAGAACCAGATTTAAAGTCCATATTTTCATAAAAATTCAGAAAAACTGATAAATATATAATAAAGCTGGTGAGAAAAATTTGTATCTGAAATAACAAAAACAAAATTCAACCACATGGAAACAAAAAAACCATGAGGAAAACAAAACCAGAAATCAGTGATAGTTCTTTGAAGAGAGTAAAATTGAGCTACTCAAGCTTGTACAACTTAACAACTTAGTCTTCACTGACTGTTCTGTGATAATTAAATGTAACATGCCTCTTATGAGGTAGGGAAAAGAAAGAAAAGGAAAAGCCAAGGTTCACCATGAAGTGCCAAAAAAATTCTCAGTGTGCCCCTGGGAGGGTATAAATTCCAAACCTGCTGCACCTCTACTTTACTGAGAGATTGACTGCCTTTTTGAGATAGGGTTTCATTACACAGTTCAGGCTGGCCTTGAACTCACAGTGATCCTCCTGCCTCAGCCACCAGAGTGCTGGGATTACAAGCATGTGCCTCCATGCCCAGTTCTACACTGTTTTAGAATGCCAAAGAAACCAGTATGTTTTGGTGATGCATATCAGATACACTATTATATCATATACTATACATGGTACCAAAGTCCCCCCGCAAAAAAGGGAAATGTGTATCATATACTATATATATATATATATACTCTCTCTCTATATAGAGAGAGAGAGTGTGTATATATATATATATATATATATATATATATATATAGAGAGAGAGAGAGAGAGAGAGAGAGAGAGTATATATATACTATTATACTCTAGTAATTAGATGTATGTCAATCTAGTCCTCCTGACATGGAATGGAGAAGTAATTTGTTTTTTGACTTTTCTCCTTTTTCAATCAGGAGTTATGTGCTGTTTATTTTCCTTTTACAACATTTTCATCTGTAAATCAGTAAAATAGTAACCCATGTACAAAATTCAAACAAGGTTGGAAATATATCTTAGCAGCACAAGCGCCTACCTGGCAAGTGTGAAAGAATGAGTTTGATCACCAGTACCAAAAAAACTGCAAAGTAAACCCAAAGCTGAAAAAAAGGGAATAAAGAGCAGAATAAAAAGACAAACATTAAGGGATAGTTACATTAAAAGAACTGTAAAATTCCTTAGTGTGTCTTAAAAAAAAATTCTGAAAAAATTTTCTAAAATTCAAAATGGCTCAAGTCCATTTAAAAATCAGTCAGCAAGGCTATACTTTCAGAGATCATTTCTATAATGTTGTTAAAAGTCAGTCAGATTCAATGCTGTAAAATGTATGCATTATTTCATTATAGAACTTTGCAAAAGGTTATCAACAATAAAGAGCTAAACTTCTTGTTGCTCCTATTCCTTTTAAATAACAGCCATTATCAACTGTTCCTGGTACAGACAAAACATACTAAGCTGGGAGAAACAGTGCAATTATAAGAACATTCTTATATTTATGATATTTAAGATATTTATCTGACCTGAGAGCAAGCCAGAGTTTCAACACATGCAAGTCACTGGTGATACCTTTCCACAAGAGGAAGGGAAGAGAGATGGAAGGAAAAAATGTACAGAGCTTGCTGGACCCTACCTCTAGTGTGCAGTAACAAAGAGAGGAAATCAGTATCCTTCCAATCACTGTTTCTTCTCTTTGTAGAGAAAGTTCACAAGGCTTCAGTGAGTGTAAGAAGGACTAGAGAGGTAAAATGGGCTGTCAATGATTATGTCCTTTTCTGCCACATAAGCAATTCCAAAGGAAACACTGGTAATTGTAATTAGTTGACGGAAAGTTTAAGAACGTTTCACATTTGTAGGACTAATAACTTAAGAAGTAGACCCCTTAGCATAAGAGCTTCTAAATAGCACAATAATGAATAAAATCAACAGTTTACTGGCTTTTTTCAACTACCCATTTGGGTATACAAAACACTTTTTCAAGTCTGGGGATTTAACTCAGTGGTACAAGTGCTTGCCTGGCCAGTGCAAGGTCATGAGTTTGCTTCCTGGTACTAAAAACAAACAAACAAACAAACAAACAAACAACAACAACAAAAACTACTTTGTCAATTAAATAAATCACAAGCCCCTGCTCTGTATTTCAATATGACTTCAATTCTTAACTTTTGGATAAAATAACTGGTCTTGCTTCAGAGTACATTCAGTATTCTTTCACGTAGTAAAATAACTTTTATTTTTTCCTACATGTCACTCAGAGAAGAATGGAAGTGTATTAAGGTCTAAGAGCCACCTAAGAGTTTCCTCATTGTCAGGGAGTGTGTTTGTTCATGAGGAAAATTGTAAGGCAGCTGAGATTGAAGCTAGTCTTAAGACTGAAGGTAGGGGCTGGGGATTCAGATCAGTGGCATAAGTGCTTGCCTGGCAAGCACGAGGTCGTGAGTTCGATCCCCAGTACTGCAAAAAAGAAGAAGGAGAAGGAGAAGACGACGACGACGACGACTGAAGGTAATTCTGAAAAGAGATGAAAATGCAGGTTAATCATGATAAATGTAAGCCAGAACTGTTCAAGAGAACTTTCTGCAGCCATTAAATTAAGCACTTGAAGTGTGGTACATGTGACTGTAAAACTGAATCTGTAAGTGTATTTAACTTTAATGAATTTAAAGTTGCTTTGTGGCCAGTGTCTATATTACTGGACAAGATCTAAGCCAATTTTGGAGATTCTGGTTCCCTTTGCAGTGATTTGCCTCAGAATTATGATGGAATTCTGCCCAGTGAGACTGAAGGAAATGGTTTCCCACACTTGGGGCTGAAGGTAAAGTACTTACTTAGCATACAAGAAGCTCTGGATTAGATCTATGACAGTGTGTGTGTGTGTGTGTGTGTGTGTGTGTGTGTGTGTGTGTGTGTGTGTTATGACAGAGTATGAAAAAAAGACAAATATGCCTTTGGATGTGATCTTGGGGGGTTGCAGCCATTCTGCAAATAATAGGGCAGCGAGCCTATAGATGAGGCTGGTGTGCTGAACACAGAAGAGGAGGAAAATGAAAGGAACATGAATTCTGGAACTCATCATTACACCAATCACTGTTTTCATGTATAAAGAAAACATATGTGATGGTGCATGCCTCTAATCCCAGCACTCAGGAGGCTGAGGCACAAGGATTATAGATTCAAAGCCAGACTGAACAGTATAGCAAGTTCAATGGTAGCCTGGACTATACATGAGCCTTGTTTTCAAAAAGTAAAAAAATTGAGCATGGTCCTGTGGTATACACCAGTAATGCCAGCACTTGGGAGGCAGAGGCAAGAAGATCACTGCAAATTCATGGACAGCCTAGGCTACAAACTGAGTTCAAGGCCAGCCTGAACTACATCATGAAACCCTGTCTTTAAAAACAACCAACCAAATAAGCAAAACACTCCAACAAAACCACTTCTTTGAAATCTTATCATGGAGACCTGATGAATGGTAGAATTGAGCATGTAATATAAGAACAAAAAGAACAACAACAACAACAACAACAATAAAATCAGCACTTAGGAGGTTGAGGCAGGAGGACTGCCTGAGTTTGAGGCTAGTCAGGGCAATACAGTGAGTTAAATAAAGGCCAGCCTGAGCTACACACTGAGTGACTCTCTCAAAAAAATTATATTCTAATGACTACAACAGATACATTCATAAATAAAAAAGTGCAAAAAAAAAAAAAGGAATATATTACTTTCCCTACTATAGCCTAAACTCTGAGAATCAGTATGTATCTTTTCTACCACATACCTCACAAAATAACAAAAACCTCACTATTTGCTGATTGACCAAGGTGTAAAGGTGTGTGGTTACTATGTATTTTTCATAGATGAGAACACCAACAAAACAGGTTAAAAGCAGAATGAAAATCGCAGTTCAGATTTTGTAACCTCAATTATTCTGGCTTTTCCACATGATCATGACATCCCATTATAAAATAAACCAAACAACAAAAACCACCAATCATTTATAAAGTTCCAAAAATCTGAAGTAAAACTATGTAATTGAAAAGACAGCCAAAACAGAGCTAAGGCTACAGCTCAGTGGTGGTGCACCTGCCTAGGATATACCAAGTTATGGGTTTGATTTGCAGCACCACCAAAAAGAAAAGGAAAAAGAATCCTCAATTTTAAGGTCTGACTACAAAAGCAAAAAGGATAATAGAAAGATGTTTGAGAAAGTGAGATGAGTGGAAAACATCCTTAAAAATGTTCTGGATTGCTGATACCTAGAATTTCCAGAGACAGAGACAGAGTTAAAAGGTGTGTTATAGTTTAGATCTAAAATGTCCCCCAAGCTGGGGATTTAGCTCAGCAGCATAAGCACCTGCCTTGCAAGCGCACAGTCATGAGTTTGATCCCCAGTACCAAAAATAAATAAATAAATAAAAATAAAATAAAATAAAATGCCCCCGAGCCAGGCATGGTGGATACATATAAATCCAGCACACAGAAGGCTGAGGTAGGAGGACTGCTGCAAGTTTGAGGCTATCCTGGGACACACAGTGAACTCAAGGCAGGCCTGAACTGCATTTGAGGCCTTGTATCAAAAAACAAAAACAAAAACAGGGCAACCCATTCAGGACCCCTCCTGTCTCTCATTCTATTCTCCATTTCTTTTCCCCCTAAATTTTCCTATTCTTAAAAAAAAAAATAAATTAGGAAGTAAGACCTGGCTGGAGGTAGGTAGGTGGTCACTGAGGGTGTGACCTGAGAAAGTGTATGCGTCTCTGGTTTCATCCTTCTCTTTCCTGCTTCCTATCACAGGTTGAACATCTTTCCTCTACCATGCTCTTCCACCTAATCTTCTCACCTAGTCATTTCTGCTTTGGAGCCAGCAAAACATGGATTAAAACCAACCATGAGTCAAAGTAAACCTCTCCTTTAAGTGGTAGCTTTTGGGTATTTTGTCCCAGTGACTGGAAAGTAGGTAATAAAAGAGACATGAAGTTTGAGAGACCTCTCAAAGATTAGGAATACTGCTTTGGATTGTAGCTCTCAACACACTCACTGTTTCAATTTTATAATTTTGTGCAACATACTTGAAGGCATCACAACTCAAGACAACAGTAAGTCCTTTAAAAAATATTTATTTTTTGGTTTTTTGACAGGATCTCACTATGTAGTTCAGGCCAGCCTTGAACTCACTATGTAGTCCAGGCTAGCCTGAAAATCAGTGATCCTTCTGGCTCAGCCTCTGGAGTGCTGGGATTATAGGTGTGCACCACCACACCTGGCTATCAGGAATTAAATTACCTGGAGAAACAATGCCACTGGCAATTTAGTAATATCCACAGTACCTATAGGTGAAATTTTCAAACTTTTGGGAGTGTTTCAGGACTCTTAATTGAGTACCCCAAGAAGTTTATATTTGTATAAGATCATAACTATCAACATTTACCATTTCAGAAATTAAATCTCAACAATATTAAAAAATGTTTCATTTAAAAACAATAAACCTGGGCCAGGGGTATAGCTCAGTGGCATAAGCATCTGCCTGGTAAGTGCAAGGTCCTGAGTTTGATTCCTGGTACCAAAAAATAAAGAATTAAAAAAAATAAAATAAAAAAAACCTGTCTCAAAGTACAAATGGCTGGGGCTGTAGCTCAGTGGTAAAAGGGCTTCTACCACTAGAAAGAGCCTGGGTTCAGTCTCTAGTATTGCAAAAACTATGTAAGATAAATAAAACTATTATTAATTAACATAAATTATACATACTACTATGATCTGCTTCAATTCGTAACACTAACAACCAATTCTCCAGACAATAAACAGGTACCAAATGATTCTATTCAATTCTGACACTACCTAGAGTTAGCACAGACTCCCCCAGTTTATGGGCTCAGTTTCACAAGACTGCCACACTTCAGATGTCAGCCAGAAATAGGGTGCTAAGCTACACCTACTTCTGTTAGACCAACTACAAATGCAGAGGTTCCCACAATACCTCTCCTTCCAGGTTCAATACTATGCTAGAATGGCTTACAGAATCAAGAAAATAATTTGTACTGGTCAGTTTATTACAAAGGCTATAACTGTGCATCAACCAAATTGAAAAAAGCATAGGCCAACTATGGAAGGCAGGTCAGAGCTTCCAAACCCAGCCCAGGCAAGCCATCATGCCAGCATGTCATGGTGGGTACCACTCTAGAACCTCCCAAACCTCTCGGTTCAAGGCTTTTACAGCTCAATCTGAAGGTTTGTCTCAAGGTCAGAGTATGGGGCTGAATGTTTTCTCTAATCACCAATATGTTTTTTTTTTTTTTGGTGAGCTCACCTATAGATTTTTTAAAAAGGGAAAAAATTCAACTTTCTCTTTTCTCCTGATAACCTGTCTTTTGATAATTAACAGCCACTCTGCCTCACTCCATGATTAAACTTGAAGGTAGAGAAAAAGTTTTTCCTCCTGGATACTGTCTACAAACTGATTCTAACCTTCATACACAAAGACAAAGATCTCCATCAAAAACTAAAGATTAAATTAGGCATGGTGGTGGATGCCTATAATGTCAGCACTCTAGAGACTGAGGCAGGAGCATTTCAAGTTCAAACTAGAGCAAGCAACTTAGTGAAAACCTGCCTCAAAATAATAAAAAGGGTTGGGGATATAGCTCACTGTGAAGGCTCTTGATTCAATTCCCAGTGCCAAATAATTAATTAATTAAAAAAAAACACAGGAAAAAAAGAAAAAAGAAAAACAACAAAACACTTCCAGGAAGATGGCAGAGTAGTGAATATCACAGAAACAGCCTAAGATTTGGAGTCCAGACATTAGAATATTGCAACAGGAGGAAGAGAAGATGGGAAGTGGGATCCCTAGACCCAGCAAAGATCTGAAAGGAGACTCGAAGCAAAGAGAACAATCTCAACACAGAAGGTGGCAAGTAGGTAGATCTCTGCCTTGACTCACTGCATGAGAGTGTCCATTCAAACCTGCAGACACACAGTGAACATTGGTGAAACTAGAGGGCTCCACAGAGAAATGCACCAGTGGAATGGAGCAATGGATGTATCAGACTGCAGTGGCTGGTTGAGTAGTTCAGGTTCAGACATCCCCCAGAAGACGGTGACTGCTTAGTTTATTACAAAGGCTATAACCGGGCCTTGGGGAGGGGCTCACTAAGCTCAGAAATAAGAGAAGCTACAGGGTGGCTCCATGTAGCAGTTCCCAGTGTCAGGGTGGAGCAGAACTGAGTTCAAGTTTGCAAAAGCTAAAGGGAACCAAGTTCCAGCTGATAAGAGGCACTCCCCAGCGTTGCAGACAGAACAAAACGAGTTCCAGCGGCATAGCCAGAAACCAGACTGAACTTCAGTAGAACTAAAGGTGCAGGCTAGCTGCGCCATTATTCACTACCCTACTTAAACTACCCTAAGGCTAGCTTACTGGGATTAATCAACAAAGATATGGCCTCTGTCTGCTTGCTCTACCAGTGACAGCAGAGACACAACTTGAAATGAACTTTTTCTTTTCCTGTTTTTATGTTTTCTTTTCCTGATTTTTTTTTATTGTTCTTGTTTTTAAATGACTGTGAATGTTGTTTCTAGGTTTTTGTTGTTCTTTTTATTCTTTTATTTATTTCTTCTTTCTCTCTTTTTCTCCTGCCTGTATGTTTCCCAAAGTTCACGTAGACTTCCTTTATCCTCTAGCCTTGCTTTTAATCTATTCCTCTTCTACTCTCCACCCCATACCCTAATCCCTTTTAAATTTTCTCCACTGAGGGTAAAATCACCACGTTGAGAGCATATTTATGGTATACAATTTTCTGGTCTTTTTTAGATTTTGTTATCATAAATATAGTTAATCATAAATCTTGTTCATATGGTTAGAGGTGGCAAATTAACAGTCAACACAGTTTGCCATTTTCTACATTGTGTTTGATGCTACTGTTACTGCTAATCATACTACTTTAGCTAGGGTGACATAATTGTTCCTATCAGTTGTTCTTCCTGATAAGCCAAGATTGAGATTGCCTAAGAGTCATAAATAACACTATAGGCCAGTAGCAAAGAACCCGGGGCTAGTTGCTCAGTGGCACAGTACCTGCCTGGCAAAAAGGCTGGACAGTGCAACAGACTTAAAATCCAAATGCCAGCTACACCTGGTAGACATCTTTGAGAAGCAATCATTTCCTAAGAGTTCTAAATATTAGCAATGAAACTACCTGTCATAAGCAATTTATAAACATCAACCCAAGAATTAAACTAAAAAACAACAACAAAAAGCCTACGAGAAGACACTTAAGCAAAATGCAACCCCAGACTTCCAGTTCACCAAAGGCAAACCCAGAGGACAATTAGGTGAAACAATTCGAAAGCCATCAACCTGGACTCTCAAGTGGAAATAGCAGAAATAACAAAACAGATGAACAACGCTCTACCAAAAAAATCAAATCAGAAGTAATTTCTCAGATAACTACAGAGATGGTGGCCCTAATGAAAGACATGCTAAGTGACTCTAGAGCAGATACACATTAAACAAAACTACTTTAGGAAAATGAAGGAAACCATGAATGCCCAACATAGCAAAGAAATGGAATTCATGAAACAGATTCAAACAGGTATCGAGGAGATTTAAAATTCCATTGAAAACATATACAGCAGAATGAGCCATGGGAGGACAGAATATTAGATCTAAAAGACAGGATTGCAGTTAGTGATCAATAGAAGTTGTTTGTTTTTTTTTGTACTGGGGATCGAACTCACGACCTTGGTTTGTCAGGCAAGCGCTTACTTATGGCACTGAGCTACATCCCCAGCCCCTGACAAAAGATTTCTTTAAAAAATAGCAAAGGAAGGGCCAAGGATGTAGCTCAGCATTGTAAGTGTCTGCCTGGCAAGCATGAGGTCGTGAGTTCAATTCCCAGCACCAAAAGAAAAAAAAAAAAAAAGCAAGGGAGGACGGGAAATGTTGCTCAGTGGCACAGCACCTGCCTGGCAAGCTTGAGGCCCTCAGTTTAACTCCTGGTACACTTCCCCCAAAAAATAGCAAGGACCATGAAAAAATCAATCCAATAGCTGCTTGATGATGCAAAGAAAAATAATATAAGATTAAGCAGAAAAAAAAAAAAGACTGATCAGACTCAATGAAAATGCAGAAGGTAGAGCTAACGATATAAAAAAACCTGTCCACAGAAACAATGGCAGAAAATTCCCAAGCATGGATAAAGAATTTAACATACAAATAAACAAGGCACATAGAACTCCAACTAGCCATGATCAAAAAAGTCTCCACCAGGGCATACAGTCAAGAGTCCAGAATTTCCAGGCAAGAACAGAATATGAAAAGCTGTTAGAGAAAAGAAACAAATGACCTACAAAGAAAAAACCCGTAAGAATCATAGCAGACTTCTCAACACAATCCCTGAAGTCAACGAGAGCTCTTTAACCTTCAGCCCAGATTTATGTACCCTGCAAAAACAACAGAGAAGTAAAATTTTCCATGTAATTAATCACCACAAAGAAAAGCCCAGGTCCTGATCCATGCACTGCTGAATTCTAAGAGAAATTTATAGAAAGTCTAATGCCACTACTTCTCAAACTCTTTAATGAAACTGAAAGGGAAGCAATATTCCCAAATTCATTCCTAGAAGCAAACATTAACCTGATGCCAAAAGCAGAGGAAAATCCAATCAAAAAACAGAATAGGCCAATTTCTCTAATGAAGATAGATGCAAAAATCCTCAATAAGATACCAGCAAACAGAATGCAACAAATCATCAAGATTATACATTATGACCAAGTAGGATTCATCCCAAGGATGCAGGTATGGTTCAAAATAATTAAATCAATAAATGTAATACACCATAGTATCAGAGCCAAGGACAAAAACCATATGATCATCTCAACAGATGCAGGAAAAACATCTGACCAAAAGTCTAACACCCATTCATGATTAAAAAAAAAAAAACCTACGGAAAAATGGGACCTTAATCCTCTAAAAGCCACCTATGATAAACAAACAGCCAACATCATACTAAATGAACAAAAACTTGAAACCCTTCACTCTAAAATCAGAAACAAGGATGTCCACTATCACTACTCTTATTCAAAACAGTCCTGGAAATATTAGCCAGAGCAATTAGATGAAAGAAACAAATACAAGGAATAAAGATAGGAAAGGAAAAAGCTAAATTATCATTATTTGCAGGTGATATGCTACTATACATAGAAGACCCTAAAAACTCCACCAAATGACTTCTAGATTTAATAACCATATTCAGGAGCACAGGTAGATATACAAGGTTAAATAGCATTCCTGTACAAAAATGACAAACTCCTGGGAGAGAAATTAGGGAAACATCTTTGACAATAGCTTCAAAACAATGAAATACTTTGGAATCAATATAATGAAGAAAGTAAAAACTTTCACATTAAAAAGTACAGTCCTCTGAAAAAAAGAGACCAAAGATGCTATCAGAAAGTAGAAAGTGGGCTGGGGATTTAGCTCAGTGGTGCAGCAACTGCCTGGCAAACATGAGGTCCTAAGTTTGATTCCTGGTACCCACCGCCACCAAAAGTGAAAAGATATCTCTTATTCTTGGGTAGAAAGAACCAATATATTAAAAATAGCCACACTTCCAAAATTTTTACACAGATTTAATGCAATCCTGAACAAAACACCAGTAATGTATCTCACAAAATTAGAGAAAATATTCCTGAAATTCATTTGGAACCAGAAGTGACCTAGAACAGCAAAAGCAATTTGGGGCAACAAAGGTAGGGCAAGGGGCATCACAATCCCTAATTTGAAATTATACTACAAAGCTACTCTGATAAAAAACCAACATGATCCCAACAATAAAAACCTAATTGAGGCTCAATGGAACAGAGCAGAAGATGCAGAAACAACTCTAAACACACTCAGGCATCTTTCCTGTGACAAAGGGGCCAAACACCTTCACCTGAAGAAAAATAGCCTCTTTAAGAAATAATTCTGGAAAAACTGGCTTTCCATATGCCACAGATTAAAACTAGACCCAAGTCTTTCACCATGCACTAAACTAAAATCCAAATGGATCAAAGATCTAAACATAGTTAACAGAGTAGTTCGAACTCACAGGAAAACAGGAAATACCACAAAGAAATCAACAACTGAGCTCTTATTAAAAAGCTTTTGTATCTTATTAAAGCAAAAGAAACCACCAACAGAGTGAAGAGACAATCTACAGAGCAGGAAAAATTTTTTGCCAGCTGTTTCTCAAAGGACTAATATCTAGAATATACAAAGAGCCAGGAACAGTGGCACACTCCTGTAATTCTGGCACTTGGGAAGCTGAGGCAAGAGTATCGTTACAAATTCAAGACCAGCCTGGTTTACAAAGTGAGGCCAAGGCCCGCCTGAACTGCATAGTGAGACCCTGTCAAAAAGAAAAAAAAAAAAAACCCAGCCCCCCCCCCATTTAAAGTCCCAATCTAAAAATGGGCATTTGAAATGAATAGACACTTCTCAGATGAAAAGTAGAAATGGCAAATAAATACATGAAAAAATGTTCATCATCACTGGTCATTTGAGTGAAGCAAATTAAAACAACACTGAGGTTCCATCTCACTCCAGAAAGAATGCTTACTATGAAGAAATCATCCATCCAATAACAAATGCTAACAGGAAAAAAAAAAACCCTTCTCCACTCCTTGTGGAAGTATAGGCTGGTGCAACTACGTGGAGGTCAGTGTGGATATACCTCAAAAAGCTAAAACTAGAGGTTCCATTCGATTCAGCTATATCCTTTCTTGGTATCTCACTAAAAGAATTAAAAGCATCATACCACAGTGGTATAAGCACACCCATATTTATAGTGGCACTGTTTATAATAGCTAAATCTTAGAAACAGCCTAAATGGCCATCAACTGATGAATGAATAAAGATTTGGCTTTTAATACAATTGAGTACTACTGTTTCATAAAGAAGGATAAGCTTGTATTTCTAGATAAACTGATGCACCTTGAGCCTGTACTCTTAAGTAAAGTAAACTGGGCACACAGGTGTAAATACTCCATTGTTTCTCTAGTGTGAGAGACCAAAAGTATAAACGTGGACTAAAATGTATGATACTGAGAAATGCCAAGAAAATGTTCAAATGAGAAGGGGGATAAGGAAGGGGGTGGGAGACAGAAAGGAAGGAAAGGACAAGAAAAAAAAGAACAGAAAGAAAAAATGGAAACAAAGCTTTTGTAAATAAGGAGGGGTAGAAGGATTGAAGGGAGGGGTGGAGAATGGGATAGAAAACACAGTAAGATATATCATATATAAGTATAAACTCTCTGTGATGATTATCATATTAAGATATGTAATATATAGGTACAAATTCTCTATGGTGATTATCAATATGTGTATCTAAAATGTACCAATAAAAAATAAGAAAGAAAAGAAAAGAAAAATAGGAGACCAGGAGTGCTTGCGCATGAATAATCCTAGCACTCAGGAGGCTGACGCAGGAGGATTGCTGGGAATTTAAGCCTAGCCTGAACTACATAACAAAACTTTATCTCAAAAAGCCACACACAGGAACAAACAAAAAAAGAGCAAGGCAAAGGTACTAGAATAGTGAAAACAATTATGAAAATTCTGACAAAGAATAAAGTCACACTGTCTACTGTCAAGACTTAATATAAGGTTACAATAATCAAGACAGATTCCTGCTGGTAAAAGAAGAAATACATATATCAATGGAACAGACAGAAAGCCCACAGTCCCCAGACTTAAAAAAGGTGCAAATATAAATTCAATCCAGAAAGAACAGAATGATTGGCAGGTTCTAAAGACAGGAGACACAGTGTCCCAGGAGTCTGTTTTCACTGACTTTCTTTCTTAAAGGGTCAACCTGGCTCCTCAGCAAAGAACAGTCAGTAGTACAACAAAGGTGGCCACAATAAGATGCACAAATTAAAAGGGTTTATTTTGGCTCACGGTTTTGTAGAGGACTCATTCCACAGTCAGCTGGCTCCAAGGCAGTTCAACATGGCAAGGGGCTGGCAAAGAAGGCTTGCTTACAACATGGTGATAAAGCAGAGAAAGATCTAAGGAGGAGGAAGGAGGGAGATACACCCTTCAGGCCATGCACCCAGTGACCTACACCTCCTCCACCAGGCTTTACCTCCGTATCACACTTAGCTATAAGCTCAACAATGTATCAGTAGACTAATTCACTGATGAAAATTATACCCTCTATGATCTAATTACCTACTTAAAGCCCCTCGTACAAGTGCATGAGGTTTTGGGGAGGCATCTAGATATAAATCATAACAGATTCAACTGTCAACCTGAAAAACAATGGTGGCTTGAGCTAGGGACGCAACAGTGGCAAGGGATATAAGTAGTCAGTTTGGGGATTTAAGACAGCCTAAAGAATCTGCTGATGGAGCAGATGTGAGGTATGAGGAAAATAAAGGAATCAAAGAAAATGTCCAGATTTCTTTCATAAACACCTGGAAGCATGGAGATTATATTTGCAGATATGGAAAAGACTGGAGAGTAGCAGGTCTAAGATTAAAGTAGGTCTGTTTGGGTGTGTTGTGAAGTGTATCACACATCCCAAAGACAGAGTTTAGAGATATGGGATGGGGGAAAAAAAAAAAAGAAAGAAGTATGGGATGGGCATTCAAAGGTAGAAATGTAAATATGGAAGCTGTGAGCATGGAGATGGTATTTAAAGCTATAAAAATGGGAGATGTTTTGAAGTGGCCCAGTCCTGCCTGGGAAAAATTTTCCTTTGGGGTTTGGAGAGATAAAGGTAGAAGTAGTAGAGGACCCTTAGGAGAAATAACCAGATGACAGAACTGAAGAAATGGAAAAAAAAAAAAAAAAAAAGAACTGAAGAAATGTAAGGTCTTAGAAGACCCCAATGAGCTTTTGAACGAAAGAGAATAACTATGATAGTACCATTTATTTATTTATTTGTTTGTCTGCTTATTTATTTGCCTTTTTTGAGACACGGTCTCACTATGCAGTTCAGGCTGGTCTTGAGCTCACTTCGTACCCTAGGCTGGTCTCGAACTTGCAGTGATCCTCTTGCCTGGGCCTCTCAAATGCCAGGGTTACAGGCATGCATCACCACCCCAGCTTAGCCACTACATTCAGCAGCATGGTAGTTACCAGGGACCTTGATGAGCAATTTAGAGGAACTGCATTAAAGACAGAACAGGAACAAATAGTGAGCACAGACTGCATACTCTTGGAGGAAAGCTGAGATAAAGTGATAGCTGGAGAACCTATAGATAAAGGAAACCTTTTTTTTTTTTTTTTTCATTGCTGGGGATCAGACAGATGGTCTGCAAGGGGAGGTGGATACATGTACATGCAAGTGGACAGGTACAGGGAGTGGTGGGAAAGTAAAGAAATTCACAAAAAGAACAAAGATTTTTACATTATGGCAGAGAACACTGTATTTTTGTCTTTTTTTTTTAATGCCAAAGAAATCTAATTTCAACAGCTATTTTTGAGTTCTAAGATTACTAGGAACTTTTTCAGAGTCTAACTTTCTGCAATATTTGCCTTTTTTCACAAGTACCTACTACTTTCTAAAGTTATAAATAAGAGCAAAACACAACACAAATGTTAAAAAAACATGAAGGGTCCAACAACAGGGATTTTTTTTTTTTTAAAAGTTATGGATAGAAAAGTGTTATAAATGGGCTTTTGTTTTTTGGGTTTAGTTACTGTTGTTTGGCTGCTTTTGTTTAGGGTGTTGTTGTTGTTGTTGTTTTTGAGACAGGGTCTAGCTATGTAGTGTAGGCTGGCCTTGGAAATCACTTCGATCCTCCTGTCCCAACCTCCGGAGTGCTGGGATTACAGGTGTGCCACCATGCCTGGCTATAGATGGACTTTTAAAACTATTAAAATTTAGGTTGTAGGTTTGAGGATTCAGAAAAGCACATAACAGAAATGATGTATTGAAGAGTATGTATAGTGTTACATGTACCAGGGTGGGGATACAGCTTCATGGTAGAGCAACTGCCTAGCATAGCAAAAAAAAACAAACAATGCTTATTGTACAGTGTTACTGATATATGAATGGATACATACACATATTAAAAAAAAAGACGAGATGTATTTAGGGCAAATATTACTAGTTATTTCTATAAGGTTTATATTCACAATTCTTTTTTCTGTATCTTCTGCCCTGTACATTTATTTTTGTAATTTTTAATTAAAATATGGATGTCGGCCTCACAAGCCGCCAACGTGCCAGGACGAGAACTAACGGTGACTCCTGAGCTCTGCATCATGTTGGAACTTGGGACGCTGGGAAAACAGGCAGCTTGCTCACCGCCCTGGTAAGCAGCTGGGGGCCTGCCAATGAGCAGGCTAAGAATCAGACATTGATCCACCTACCCTCCCCCCTGCTAGCAGGTGGGAGCTGCAGGTCTGAGTATCTCTTGGGAGAATGAATATATGCAATGTGGCAAATAAGGATTTCCTTATACCATCTCTTTGAAGGCAAATATTTTTATCACTGTTTTGCTCAGCTCCGATTAATGGTACTGCTCTATTCAATATTCTGTCTTTATAAGTTCAATATTTCCTTTCATTTTGCTCTACCTGATTGAAATAGCTAATGTGAACAGAACAGGATGTACTATAGTGCCTACTGCTGTAGTCCTGGTGACCTGCTGTGAGGTTCTGTGCCGATTTCACTGCACTGCCTCTCATGGGTTTGTTCTGTTTGGTTCTGCTGTATTTTGCTACCTTCAAAAAAACAAACAAAAAAAAGTAGATAACAAAGTAACGAAATGCCTCTGGGAAAACCTCCCAACTCCACCAAAGCTGATCCATGGGGCATGGATGAGGAGAAATTCAAAAACAAAGCAATAGAATAATATAAGGTGATTAAAAAGTAAATAACAACAACAAAACAGGTCAGTAAGGTACTAAGCAACCTGAAACATGATATAACTAAACATAAAACATAACTTACTTAAAAAGTAAAAGGAGGAAAAGAAAGTGCTCTAAAGGATATAACTGCATTTATCTTTAAGTGTGTAGGACTGATAACCATGCTAAGTTGTTATTGGATCATTGAACAGAAGAACTCTTTGCAGCTTCACTGTTTGAATGTCCACTTTGCATGCTTTAATTTTGTAACTTGAACAACTATGTCTAAGAAGACAATATGTAATTTATCAACTAGTGATTTCTTACTTTTTTTCTTTCTGAAATTCTGTATTGTTTTCTCTTTAAATAAAAAAAAATATGGATGTCATGAAGAAAAACTATTTAAACACTGTATATTTCACAAGAAGAATGGCTGTGACATCAAAACTGAGAACATCTCTAACTGGCTGCACTATTACACTGCTTTACTTTATGGCCTGATGGTAAAGGCCCCATATATCTAGGGAAGCTGATTTGTATGAACTCAAACAGAATACGGTTATAGAGGCTCTGGTCAGAACTAACCAGCCAACAAAATACTGCACCTTTGGTGCTTATAGCAGGGAAGCAACCCCTGGACCTCTCCCAAGAAATCATATATCCCACTATATATTTGATACCTGCACCTGGAATGTCCAAGAGGTATCTTAAACTAAACATGGTCAAAATAGCACTTTGTTTCTTCTGTTAGCCTCTTCCATTTGAGCATTTCTCAATTCCTTCTCAGCTATCACCATCCTGGTCAAAGCTACCCAATACCTCTGTTCTGGAATGTTCCAACAGCCTTTAACTATCCTCTCCCTCTGCCCATTAACTTTCCCCAAACTCTTTTCCACCCAGCATTTAGGTCTTCATATTTTGGCTCAAATATAACTTCTCAAAGAGACATTCCCAAACATTCTGTTTAAAGATTCTTCACCCTGTCAAATTTAGTTTATTTTAATCCACTGCATTTATAAGAATCTGAGTATTTCTGTTGGTTTATTATCTTTATTATCCTCTTGACCAAGTTCCAGAAAGGAGCTATGCCTATTTTATTCTTGTGTGTGCCCAGCATCTAGAATAGTATCTGACAACAAGTTCTCTCAGAAATCCTAAATGAAATTCTGAAAAAAACTTCAGTTCTAGACACTCAGATTTTTTTTCCCCAAATGCTAAAAAGGAATGGAAATATCAACCAGGGATTTAGCTCAGTGGCACAAGTGCCTGTCTGGCAAGCGTGAGGTCATGAGTTCAATCCCCAGTACAAAAAAAAAAAAAAAAAAAAAAGAGAGAGAGAGAGGGAAGGAGGGAGATGCCAGTCATCTGATACCAATTACTTGTTCCTTTGCATAGAACCACTTTGTGTGGAATTCAAGAGTGACACTGAGGTTATCTACTCAGTCAGAGGAGGCTCCATAGCTCCCAGAGCAGACCACATATCCTGCCTCAATCTATAAAGAAGCTAGTCTGATCTGTAATTGCTGGACATTCTAAGCCTTAATTTGGAAGTAGGCCTTCCTGCTTTGGGATCCTTATATGCCACTGTAAATGTGGAGATCTATAATATTCAGAATCAGTCCTGACTGGTGGTGGGGGTTCCTTCAGCTGGTTCAGCAAGCAAGTTCACTCCCCAGAGGACACCATTTACAGACATTTTTGGTTGTTGATACTGGAGGGTGCAGTGAGACCGACACCTACCTGATGGAGACCAGGAATGTTGTCAAACATTATTTTTTAAAAATTACAGGAGGACTAGGTGTGGCAGTACATGCATGTAACCTCAGCACTTGGCAGGCTGAGGTAAGAGGATCACTGGGAGTTCAAGGCCAACGGGAGCTACATAATGAGTTCAAGACTAGCCTGAACTCAGATATCTTACAACTGTAGTGGGGACGAACACCTCCACTGTGGGGCCAGACTTCAAGACAAAGATACATCAAACGTGCCCACATACTTCTTAAGGATAAGCATCAGGAACTGACATTCTAAATAGGTCTCTATCACTCTGAGGAAGCTGGGAGTCACCATTCAAACCCCCTACAGGAAGACTCACTGCTGTTTAACCATGCTCACTTGTTACCAGACTTAATCAATTTTTACCTGAGCAATTAATCTCATAGGTTGGTCATAGTTCTGTCCCACCTCATGCCTACCTTGCAAGTTCCCACGTTTTGCCCACCTTAGACCTGCCTTATTTTATGGTTTTACTCTATAAAAGTCCCTTAGAAAAAAAAGTCTTGGGCAACACACTTGAGACCCCTTCTGTCTCTCTCTCAAAAGTTTTCTTTCTTTCAATAAATATATCTCCTTTAAAAAAAGAAAGATAGGGCCAAGGATTTAGCTCAGCGGCATAAGTGCCTGCCTTGCAAGCACGAGGTCATGAGTTCAATCTCTGGTACAAAAAAAGAAAAAGAAAAGAAAAGACAAGACAAGACAAGACAAGATCAATCTTTGCTGGATGTGGTAGCCCATGCTTAGAATCTTGGCACTTGGGAGGCTGAAGCATGAGAGCACCATGAGGTTCAAGGCCATCCATGGTTATACAGCAAGTTCAAGGTCAGTCTGAATTACATAGTGAGATCTTGCCTCAAAAAAGCCAAATGTTAAAATCAAACTTGTTGTAATTTTGTTCTTTGACAACTTTCTCCAATGCACAAAACAGTCCAACACAACAAAAGAGAAAGTTTCTGGTCCAAAATGTATTTAATAGTGCCATGGTTCAGAAAATTCTAGTTTAGGGCGAGGGTAGTGCTAAGTGGTAACTAGCACCACTGATTTTTGCCATGTGGTAAATTCTGTACTGCACAGCATCTCATTTAATCTCCAAATTGTCCCTGAGAAACAAGGACAATGATGGTCTGATGGTCCTTTTTATGAACAAGGAAGCTAAGGCTCAGAAAAGTAGATCACTTGTCAATGACATGACTTAGTAAGAGCCAAAGTGGGATATGTACCCAAGCTGTCTGGCCTTCTTATATATATCGGCTCTGGGTTGCTCTAGTCATTCACTCACTGAGAGGGGACTGGTAGCTTATCAAAACCTCTCTGGAGGTGCCTGACTTTATCAGCTGCCACCATGGACAGCAGTGTGTCAGGCTACTCTGGCAATGCTTGGCTGTCAGTCAAAGAGCAGGTTCTTTGCTGAGCTGTCTCAGTCTGTCTGGTCCTGCTCTCCCCTTCTCCCCACAATTCAGAACAGTCCTTGGCCCAAAGTTCAGCTCTACTGCCAGCCCCAAGCTAGCACTAGCTGTTTTCCATATGGAGGAAGCTTCCTTCTAGCTTTAGAACTAGACACTTGCAATCTCTCCCATGGAGCCCCTGCTTTCTGGGCAGGGTCCCTGAATTAACTCTGGAGCCACAAGGTCACTTTATACTTCCTTTCAGATTGGGGAGAACTGGAGCTGTTAGGTTGCCCAAGAACTCATGGTCTTAAAAAGGAGCAAAAGTTCCAGAAAGCTTGAAAAGTGACTGCTTTACAAGGCTGGGAACAGAGCCATCCTGGGGCAGTGGTGGGCTGGAAGTTGCGGCAGGCAAGTGCCTTTTCAGTCTGTTTGCGGGCAGTGAAAGCTGCATGCCCTGCAAGGAATCCCTTGGCCTGCTTGTGAACAGCAACTCTGTAGGGCTTTCTGGGAGCCTTGGGAGTCTGAAGGCCAAAGTAGAAAGGAACTTGTGTCTGTAGAAGATGGAACAGTCAAGAACTGATTCAGGGACAACTTAGAGCATTCACCTCTGAGGAAATGATGCTGAGTTAGAAATATTCATCCTTTCTTCCATCTATCCTTCATCTATCCAGCATGTATCTAAGGAACTCCCACCAGCAGCCAGAAGTGCTTGAAGACTGAAGGTACATGACTCTCTTCAGAAGCATCAGGAAGGCAGAGTGGCTAACATGCTAGTACCATATGAGATTGTGAAGTCAGGAAAACCAGAATTTTAAGCTTAGCTCTGGCGACTTCCTGACAGTGAGAGCTTACAGAAAAGAATTCATATACCCAAGCCTCATTTGTTTCATCTATGTCACAGAGAGACCAAAAATTCATACCTAAGAGAGCGTGGTTTTGAGAAGTCAGTAAGATAAGGTGTCCAAAATGTTTGGCACATGGTAAGGTCTCAATACATAAAGACAATAGCTACCATTTTCTTGTATGTTGGCCAGGTCATTAGACACATCATTTAACACAATCCTTATGATGATCACTGAAAAACCAGGGACCTGCAGCTCAGCAAGTTAACTAACTTGAAGGAAGCTGCCACTTAGGTTTTTTTCCCAGATCTGTTTGGTTATAAAGCCTGTGTTTTCCACAATCTTGTCTCCCTCTCGCTAGAATTTCCTGTGGTAAGAATGAAAAATCGAAGTTTTAAGGCTAATAGCTAGGAATGAAACACAGTACACAGTGAGTTGCCAAAATGTGTATTGGGTCAGTTTAGTGGAGCCTGGAGAAGAAGAAATACATTTCAGGATTCTGGATTCTTCTAAAGCAGGTGTTGTTTTGTTTTGGTTTGGTTTTGGTTTTTGAGACAGGGTCTTGCTATGTAGTTCAGGCTGGCCTTGAACTTGTGGAGATTCAACTGCCACCTGAGTGCTGGGAATTCAGGTGTGTTTCACCACACTGCACTGCTGTTACTGCTTTGTAATGGAGACTAAATCCAGGGCCTTGGCACTAGGTCAGTGGTGGCATATGTTTACCACAGCAAGTTATTTATATCATTAAAAGCTCTAAAAGATTCAGCATTTCTGCACTAGACCCTGCTATATCCCCAACCCTTTTTAAAATTTTTGAGTTAGGGGCTCACTAAGTCAAAGTTACCCAGGCTAGGCTCAAATTTGCTACCCGAGTGCTGGGATTTACAACAGGCACATGCCACCATACCTAGTTTACAGTACATGTTTTTTAATCATATCTGTAATTCTGAATCTCTTCATGAATCTAACAGGAGCTAAGGATTCTCTCCCAGAAAAAAGCATGTAAGCACCACATATATTTTTGTGCACTGCATAAATTTTTTGTGCACAATTTCCAAGAAGCTTGTGGATCCTGTGATCCATTTATAGAGCCCATTTAAAAACTTTCATCTAGACTAGTCTTTCCTAAGTTTGTGACACATATCCAAGATCAGTTTTAGGACCATAAAATGTTTCAAATCCTAATATTTATATTTTACAGTTACTGTATCTACTATTTATAGCAAATTAAACTGACTTACAACATAATAATGGTATAAGTTTTATCTTCTAAAAATATACTTACTAGCTGGGATTGGTAATACATACCTAAAATCCCAGCACTCTGAGAGGCTAAGGCAGGTAGGTGTTAAAGTTGAGCCCACTCTGGGCAACTTAGCAACACCCTGAAGCAAAGTAAAAAACAGCAGGGAACACAGTTCAGCATAAAGGCTCAGGGTTCAGTCTCTAGTATTGTAAAAATACACCACTTGACCATCAGGAGCACTCCCAGAGGACCCATGAAATAATCTATTTTCATTTCTCCGAATCCAACAGGATGGTTCTTCTCATCAACTAACAATAGAAGGGTTTCAAGCCTCTACTTTCTTTCCTTTTTCCATGGAGTCTCCAATAAATGAAAACCTAACTCCCTGATGCCAATCAAAATTGCACCAGAAAATTGTCCATTTGTGCAGCAGTTAAGTGCACATATTTATTCAGAATTCATTCAGCCAACACCATTTGCCCAGTAGGACAGTCTATGTTCTATGTATTGCCAAAAAGTGTGGAATCCCTGGTATCCAAAGAACTTGTCTGATGTGATCAAGAAAGCACTAGAAGCCAGGTATGGTGGCACAGTCTCAGCACTTGGGAGGGTGGGATAGGAGGATTGTCACAGTTCAAGACCAGCCAGGGCTGCAAAGTGAATTCAGGTTCAGCCTGAGCCATACAGTGAAACTCTGCCTCAGGAAAGAAAAAAAAAAAAAAAAGCAAGCAAGCAAGCACTAGATTTGTAGTCAAACTAGATTAACCATTTACCAGCTCAATTATTTAAATATGGTATGACGAAAAATTGCGTATCTTTTCATTAATTTTTTGTAAGATTCTATAACAGGAAATACAAAAACAACGATTTTATTAAATTCATTCAATGTAAGAACTGACTGGTTGAGCTGGATATGGTGGCCTACCATTTGGAAGGCTGAGGCAGAAGGATCACAAGTTCTAGGCCAACCTGGGCTAACAATAAGTTCTAGGCCAGCACAACTGTGTGTGGGGGGGTGGAGGCTAAAGAATCAACCAGTTGAAACAACATCTGCCCAAGAAATGGGGGGATAGTCAGTATATAAACAAACACACTGCCCATGTGATGCTCAGGGTAAACTGTTAACAGTTTACAAATTATAAGAGTCCACAGGCCATATTTAGATTGCAAAAATCCTTTAACAAAGGAATTTACATTTTAAAGTAAGTGTGTTTCCCATAAAAATAATCCAGATTTCTTTAAAACCAGAAAAAAAAATTTTTTTTATTTGTACTGGGGATCGAATGCATGACCTCATGCTTGCAAAGCAGGTGCTTATGCTGCTAAGCTAAATCCCCAGCCCCTAAAACCTGAAAAATTTAAAAAATAAATTAAATAAAAACAGAAAAATTGGCCACTCTAGGCCAGCATTCATAAAGGCTGACACTTGTGTGATAACTTTAAAGGGGCTTCCCACCATTCCTCACTATGCCCCTATCTGGCCATGCTCACTGATGTTGTGTGCTGAGCCACTGCATTTCTAAAGTTCCTTCAAACCCAAACCTATTGACAGTAGGAGCATCAGCTTTCAGTTGACTAGACATTCCTTCAGGATGGGATTATAACTGATTCTAGGTACAAATAAGTTCCCAAATGCTGCACTGTATTTTTCTTTGATAATCAGAAGCTTTCTTTCTCTCAATAAATACATCCTGCTCTTAACCTCCACTGTTTCTAAAATTCATTCTTCAATTTTAGAGAACATGAGCTCGTACCGGACATAGTAGGTCGAGAGTTTCATTCCCCTGTATCACTTGGAAAAATCAATTCTCTGATCTGTAAAACCAAGATATAAGAGTGTAGTTTTAAAATTCAGTATTTATTCAGCACCAGACCCTGACTCAAATTCTAAAGATACAGCAGTAAACCAAACAGGAATGGGGAGACAGATAAACACGCAAATCAATCTATGACATAATTCCTTTGAAGGAATATATAAGGCAAATACAAAGGAGGAAATAAAAAGTTACAGTGACTCAACTCTGAGTGGTGACATTAAAGACAATTCAAGAGTGGTGATGGAGGCCAGCAGATAGAGTTCTTCTTGGAAAGTAATATTTGAGCTGAAATCTAAATAGAGTATCTTTGCTAACTGAGAAGAGGAAAGGTGTCCTAGGCACAGCTGTTGTGAGGAATAAGAGAAACAATGACTGCAAAATGCTAAACTTAGTGGTAAGCAAACACTCAGTAAGGAGTCGCTTTCTTAGTAGCCCATCCACATTACTCTCAGCTTTTATTCAAACAAGGCAAAGCTAGCCAACCCACAGATCAGAAGGGCAAGATCAATCACCCAGGTAGGTTCAGGGTCTGGGCTCATCAGTAGATACCACAATTATGGATTTTAGGGGCACTAACCCAATGTCACTTGTTGTTAATTCCACTTTTTCCTTGGGATGGATGCTGTATAGAAATATTAACTTCTTAAACCCCTAATCCCACCATAAAAACATAGAGCAGGGGCCGGGGGTTTAGCTTAGTGGCATAAGTGCCTGCCTGGCAAGCGGGAGGTTGTGAGTTCGAACTCTGGTATTTAAAAAAAAAAAAAGAGTAATTTTGGCCAGGCATGGTGGCTCATGCCTGTAATCCCAGCACTTGGGAGGCTGAGGCAGGAGGATCACTGTGAGTTCGAGACCGGCCTGGGCTACAAAGTGAGCTCAAGGCCAGCCTGAACTGCATAGCGAGACCCTGTCTCAAAAAAAAAAAAAAAAAAAAAAAAAAGAGCAGGAAGAGGGGAGGAACCTCTTTGATTTAACTGATATACATTTGTTGTACCTAAGGAAATTTGTTTCCCAGTTAATTTCTTTGGAGTTGTGTGTCTCTGGCAAACTATCAGGTTTCCACTTACATGATTAACCTAAAAGTCAAGGATGCAAGTTCAAAAACACACTATAAGCCGAGCATGGTGGCTCATGCCTGTAATCCCAGTACTTGGGAGGCTGAGGCAGGAGGACCATTGTGAGTTCGAGACCAGCCTGGGCTACAAAGTGAGCTCAAGGCCAGCCTGAACTGCATAGCAAGACCCTGTCTCAAAAAAGAAAAAAAAAAAAAAATACACTATAGACATTTTTTTTTTTGTACCAGGGATTGAACTCACAACCATGCGCTTGCAAACCAGGTGCTTATGCCGCTGAGCTAAATCTCCAGCCCCACACTATAGACATTTTAAGTGTTGTTGTTAAAACCTCTGCAACAGTTCCATAAGTGACAATCATTGATAAAATGCATTGAGTACTATGTCCCTACATGCAGTGTTAGAACTTCAGTTCATATGTAATACTCCCAATATGCCTATGTAAGGGTTTCCTTTAAATTTATTCACTAAAAGCCTATAGTTCGAAAATCTTGTAAATAACAATACCAGAATTAAAATTCACACTTACTTTGCCCCTCAATACCTTACTTTATTTAATCACTAGTGACCAGTTTAAGCCAGGAAAAATACCTCCAATGATCACGTTCTTATCCCTTAGGATACCACCTCCCTAGAAATAAATCCTCAACCAAGGAAGTCACAGACACAGGAGAGATTGTTCACTTAAGCAAAAAGCCCCCTTTTGGGGGCTCAACATTCCCAAGTCTATCAAGAGGCCCATTCTTCTTAATACAAATCTGTATTGCTTGAGACCCCACTCTTGGGGAGGCAGTCCTTTAAATCAAAAGAAACTCTCTCCCTGAAACCTTCACATCCCAAGGATAACCCTAATCCACAAAGCTTCTCAGCAGCATCAGTCAGGTATAGTCCCTGGTTTAAAAATAAATTTCAGGAGGAGCTAAAGATAGCCAATCAGCAAGCAACAAAATACAAAGCCTTCCGGGAGAAACAACTCACATCCCAGAATAAAACATCCTGGAGAGATCCAGATAGAGGGAGATGGATCCTCTTGAAATAGGAAGAAATTAAAACATAAAAAAGCTTGTCAAACACGTTGGGACTACAACTGAAACAGCTAAAAATTACAGGACACAGCGTTTTCGCTGCAACCTGCTAAGTGACAAGAGCAGGCAGGAGAGGGCAGAGGTCCCTCGCCAGCATGCTTCAGAGGAACCATGGCCAACAGGGAAGGGGACTGGGACCTGCACTGTAACCTGTGTGGAGGAAGCCAGGGCAATGACAGAAGAAAAAAGCAGGAGGAGGCCCCCAGCCCAGAACCCTGAGAGCCCTGATCCCGGAAAGGGAAAAACAAGGTTAGATTGAGGGCAGCAAACATGCAACATCAGACATGGCTTCAATGGACATTAAGAGGTATCTTCAGGACCTTGTCGATGAGCTCAAAACTGAAATATTAAATCAGGTAAAGAAAGATATGAGTACAGTAATAAAAGAAATGCTCTCAGGAAGCATCTTCTCAGGAAGATAAAGACAAAGAAGGGAGGAAGGCAAAAAAAAAGGAGCGAAATAATTCAATAAAGAATATAAAGAAAATATAGAACACATGAAGCAGATTCAAAGAGACTACCAGGAAATTAAAAACTCCATTGAAAGCTGGCAAAACTCCTTAAAAGAAACTAAGGATAGACTATCAAAACTTGAAGAAAAGTTTGCAATGTGTGATCCTGAAAGGAAAGATCTCTTAAAAATAACAAGGAAACAGGCAGTAACAATACAAAGGCTAGAAGACGACAAGAGAATCTACAATTTAAGAATAAGAAATGTAAACAAAGAAGCAGGAATACAAACAGGCGAGTTACAAAGGCTATTCACGGAAATAATTAAGTAAAACTTCCCAAGCATGGGAAAAGAAAATGACATTTGGTTATGTGAGGCATACAGAACTCCAGCCACCTACAACCAAAACAGCTACACCCAGACCTATAATAATCAAGATACCAGAAAGTCAATATAAAAACAGAATATTAAAAGCCATCAGAGAAAAGAAACAGATTACCTATAAAGGTAAGCCCATCAGAATCATGGCTGACTTCTCAACACAGACCATCAGATCAAGAAGAGCTTGGAACAGAGTATTCCAAGCCCTGAAAGAAAGTAACCTCTAGCCCAGATTGATGTACCCTGCAAAACTGTCACTAGAAATTAATGGAGAAACAAGATGCTTCCATGACAAAGAGGAACTGGGTGAGTTTGTGACCACCAATCCAACCCTACAGAGAGTACTGAAGGACATTCTAGAGAGAGAGAAAAAAATACCAGGATTTTAGGAACAGTGGCAGAAATACCCCAGTGGGATCGGGGCAGGCAGTAGAATGAAGGAGAAAAATAGACAAGCAAAGACAGAAAAATAGCATAGCAGAAATGAGGCAGAGAAGGATGGCTAGAATCTCTAACATAGATGGCCTTGATACACTATATTGTTAATAGTGTACCAGGATTTAAAACCCACATTACTCACTTCACTCTGCTTAGATGTATTATATTCTCTTCTAGTCATTCTACCTGTACTAGATTTGAGGGCACAGACAGTAATCCCAAAAATAACAGGATATAGTACAGTAATCATCCTTAATTTCCTATTAACTTAATCTAGAGCTCTGTATAACCTACACTGTTTTAACATGACTGATCATAATCGAATCTGGTTTGTTAGATTGTTGTTTTGTATTGATAGACTTTATTCAAAGCTGTTATGATTGATAGTATCAAGTCTGAGAGTATAAGCAACTGCACTGAAGATGACAAGATCCACTAGAATATCCACTATGGTTTGATTACTTGCCTTTGAAGTTTTACACTGTCTACAATGTTTTATTTTTACTAATATTGTTATGTACTGCTATATTCAATTGTACTGCTATATTCAATTATGCATGATGATATAGACAATTGTATTGAAGATAATAAGAAAAAACACAGTAATCACTGTAGATCACCTTGTACCGTGGTTTTATATGACTTTTTGGTTTCATGTTTTTATAGGAATTGGTTTTGTTTTGTCTTGCTATGATTTGTTCTTCCCTCTAACACAGAAAGTATAGAAATACATGTAGAGCTTCATGTAGCTGTTTACACTCTCACTGTTTGAATATCTACTTTGTATGCTTTAATTTTGTAGCTGGAACAACTATTTCTAAGAGGACAATACATAATATATCAACTAGTGATTTCTTATTATCTTTTTTTTTTGAAATTCTGTATTATCTCTACCCTTTACATTTTTTTCTCTTTAAATAAAAATAAATGTTTTCATGACTTTAAAAAAATAAATAAATAAAAATTTCAAGAATGAGCCAGGCGTGGTGACTCACACCTGTAATCCCAGCAACTCGGGAGGCTGAGGCAGGAGGATCACTGCAAGTTTGAGACCAGCCTAGGCTACAAAGTGAGCTCAAAGCCAGCCTGAACTGCATAGTGAGACCTGTCTCAAAAAGACAAAAAATAAAATAAAATAAAATAGAATGAGACCGCAGAACATTAAACCAACACCGAGAACCTTCCTACATGATTGCACTAGTATGTAGCTTAGCCATAAAGCCAACCCTGCTTCTCCCACAGGAGAGCACACCTCGATCAAAATTTGTAAATTCCTGATATGGGGTAGGGCTGTGAGGCACACAAAGAGGCATCTTTAAAGCATATCCTAGGTTAGCCTTCTTTTAATCACTTTTGAGATGGCTGAGTCGTCCTTGTGATCCAGCCAGAGTTGACTTTCAGGATACCTGGGCAACCTGCAATAAAATGTGGACAAAAGCTCTCCAAAGAACCACTGGGAAGGTTCTGGAGTTTGCGGTAAACCAACAGGGTATACTGCATGGGTGGAGCCTGCGGGCCCAGGACAGGGTCTAGCACTACTAGGCAGGGGTGGCCGGCAGCACCTGGTGGCTTAGAAGCACCACTGCTTCCACATCTACTCCCTCTAGGCACCATCAGACCAGCACCTTCTCAGGAGACTACTACCGTTGGCCAGGCCCTGCTCCACAGTGAGAAACTTAGGGAGAAGTCCTCCCTAACTAGCTTTGCCTGTAATCCGGTGGAAGCACTACTCAGGCTTCTCACACCTGTGCTTCCTACAGGCGGGTAAGCAGAGGCCAGTAGGGCTAGGTAACAGGTTTCCCTTGCCCTCAGCTCTAGCCTTCACCCCCAGGTGGCAATGTGCAACCCAATGGCAATGTTCAAAAAGGCAGACCTGTCGGAAGGGATGGAGTGTGGTACTCAGACGCTAGAGAAATGTAACATAGAAAAGGACATTGCAGCCTACATTAAGAGGATGAGAATAGGGGCTCACTGCTGACTGAGTCACAACTTCTCCCAGACCTTGTGTCCTCATGGCACCTAGAAGAGACTCTTGGGGTGCATGCAGGTAGCATTGGGTAAAGAGGTTTCCTGTAAGGACCCAACAGGGGCCAAGGATTTAGCTCAGCAGCGTAAGCACCTGCCTGGCAAGTGCAAGGTTGTGAGTTTGATCTTTGCTACCAATAAATAAATAAATAAATAAGGACCCAATGAACTGTGCCCTCCTCTGTGGAAGACCAAGACCTTCAGAGCTTGAAATTTGTTTTTATTAATTATCTCCACCAGGGACAACAGCACCTAACAACAGTTTCCAAGATCAGGGAGCTGTGAGCAGTTCCTCATCCTGTAGGATTCCTGCCCCAAGATCCATCTGGGTGTACCACAGGCAGGAGTTGTGTGGGAGTTTCCAGCCAGTCCAGAGGGAAATTTTGTCAGCCTCCCAGTGGGGAGCTAGCTGGTCAGCAGTTAAGGGAAAGTCAAGGGAGTGGTGGTTGGGGCTGGGGTGGGAGCTTGATAAATAGCAGTTTGTAGAATGTTTGGCAGGACAGCCAATTTCTCTAGCTATGTTTGTGGGAAAGGAAGGAAACTAGCAGTTTAAACCATGGGAGGGTTCCAGTGAGAATGCTAAAATGAAAGGCTTCAGATATAAATCAACAGCCAAGTGTGGTGGCACATGCCTATAACCCCAGAATTTGGGAGACTGAGGCAGGAGGATTACAGTGAGTTTCAAGTCAGAATGAACTGTACAGAGAGACCTTGTCTCAAAAAAGTAAGTAAATAAAAATAAATCAATACCTTTTTTGACACAGTGCATTCGCCTATACTGTAGGGATATTATTCCCAATAATACATTTAGAAGGGTTTCACACTGCTTGTGATTAAAGTACAGCCAAATTTTTCATGAATTGTCATACTTTCTCTTATAAGATCACCTTTGGCCTACTGCCCACAGGGAAACCCTGTAAAGAAATTAACACAAATATTAACTCTAAGTACTAGTTCTAAGTATTAGAACACTAGTGTTAATTTCTTTACTAGATTACCAGGTTTCCTTTGGGGGGAAGGGTGTGCGTGGGGAAGAGTTGTTCCTGCAACTTGCTAACCTGGTAGTGGACCAGGTAGTAGATTACTATCATTAGCACCAGGTGTGGTGGCACATGCCTGTAATCCCAGCACTTGGGAAGCTGAGGCAGGAGGATTGAGAGTTCAAGACCATCCTGGGATACAAAAGGAGTTCAAGGCCAGCCTGAGCTGCATGGACTCTGTCTCAAAATGGGGGGGAAAAAAAAAAGGGCAATAAAGTGGTGAAATGTAGAACTTTCAAAAGAAGTGTACATTACCAATTTTCGATACACATATTATAAAAAAAAAAGATTGTATTTCAAGGTATTCCATAGGAGGGACACTACTACACAGTATAATGACTATAGATAACAATTATATACTGTACATTTCAAAAAGCTAGAATGATTTTTTAAAAATTTTTTATTTAAGAAAAACTAAAACAAAATAGAAAAAAAAAGGTAGAGGAATACAGAATTCAAAAAAAAAAAAAATTAACCCTAAGAAATCCCTAGGGGCCAGGGATTTAGCTTAGCTGCATAAAGTGCCTGCCTTGTGTTCCAAGTGTGTGGTCATGAGTTCGATCCCCAGTACAAAAAAAAAAAAAAAAAAATCGCTAGCTGCTACATTACATATTGTCATTTATGAAATGGTTGTTCAAGTTACAAAACTTAAAACAACTTTTAAAGTTTTCACCATAAACATAAATATGTTCAAAGATATGAATATGGTAATTTAAACATTACAAAATGTATACATGCATTGAATATGCACAGCTTTTGTTATCAGTTAAAAATTTAAAACATTAAAAGAAAAAAAAGAATGTATCTACAGATTCTCTATGTAGCCCAGTGTGGCCTGGATTTCATGGAGATCTTCCTGTTTCAACCTTTTGGAGTGCTAGGATTACAGGTGTACACCACCACACCCAGCTGCAAATTGAGAATAAGAGGAAAGTAATATCTTTTAAAAACAGAAGCAGAGGTAAATACAAAAATAAAGCTAGAAGGAACCGAAAGCAGGCTACCACACAGGAACAAAAACCAAGGGTCTCAGTAAATTGAGACAACAGAGTTGGCGTGGAGCTGAGGCAGCTAGAATTTGTAACACAGAGTGTGACAGGAGAGGAAGAAGCTCTGCAGATCTGCAGAGGGGTTCCCTTAGTCTCAGATTTCCCAGTACACAAAAGGAAACCTTCTGCAATATTGGAAAACAAATTACCAAAAAGCAACAGATTCAACAGAGCTAGCAAAAAACTGGGCACAGTTTGTGATCCATATGTTAGAAAGAAAAACCAGAGTCAAAACTTAGCATGGTTAAACTGGGGAAGTCTAAGAACAGAAGAGTTTCGACCTGTCACAAAAACCTTCACAAGGATCAAACTGATCTAAAAGTAACTTAACTATGTCAAAAGAATAAAATCTGACTATCTTAAATCAATGTCCACCAATAAAAAATATAAAATTCATAATGCCCAGACATGCAAAGTAGGAAAAGATGACAGTCCAGAAGAAAAAATAATGTAAACAGACTTATATAGAAATAAATTAGAACAAGCTACTAAAACAGACATTAGAAACATAAATGTATAGAAGACATAATATGGAAAGAGAAATAAAATTTTCAAAAAGACTCAAATAGTGACTTTTAAAAAGTATCTCAAATGGGCTAGGGATTTAGCTTAGTAGCTTAAGCGCCTGCCTGGCAAACATGAGGTCGTGAGTTCAATCCCCAGTACCAAACAAAACCAAACCAAACAAAAATGAAACAAAAAGTACCTCAAATGAAAAATACACTAGATGGGAGTAACAGATGAGATGCCGTACAAGAAAAATTACTGAACCTGAAGATACAGCAACACAAAATGGGGGAAAAGACTGGGGGTGGGGGAAGCACACCTCAGGAACCTATGAGACTGTATCAGGTCATCTAACATAGGTGTACTAGGGTCCAGGAAGGATGGACGGGAGAGCAAAATAAATGTATATTTGAAAAAATAATGGCTGAACTTTCACACAACTGATGTAAACTATATCCACAGATCCAAGAAACTAAAGTCAAGAATAAAAAAGAAAAACCACCTCCTTTACTACCAAGCCTGGGAACAGGACTGCTTCAGTTTCCAGCCAGTCTGATGTGAGGTATATTTGTGAGGTATATTAAAAACCTTTAAAGGTCAGGAAAAACAAAAAACAAAAAACACCTACAAGAAAAGGAAAGAAAAGAGAAAAGAGAGGAGAGGAGAACTTTGTAAGCATTCACAGGCAAAAGGCATTATTGACAGAGACACAGATTTACAAATGCAAGCAGATTTCTCATGTGAAGCCATGCAGCACAGAAGAAATTCTATATCCCATGATACAGTTTTCAAATATGACAAGATATTTTAGACCATTAAAAACTGATAATTTGGCATTGGCAGATTCCTTCTAGAACAAATACAAAGGAAGTTACCAAAAACAAAAACAAACCCCTAATTTTTTAAAAAGGCAAAGTTTAGCTTAGGGTATGATATGTAGTTCAATGATAAGAGAACGTGCTCAGCAAGCTTCAGGGCCACAGTTTAACCCTCAGCCTCCTAGATAAAGGGCAAAGATCATCAAATTGAACAAAACCCAATTATATGTTGTGTACAAAAAACACTTTAAATATAAAGACAAAAATAGATCAAAAGTAAAGGGTAGAATATCCCCACACAAACACTAGGCTAAAGTGGTATATGGACTTTGGAACAAGAACTATTATAAGGGACATTACAGAGTAACAAAGGGGCAGGCTCCTCATAAGGACATAATCCTAAATATTGTGCACCTAATAACAGAGCCCCAACTTGGAACTGAAAAAAATAGACATAGCAATTAGAGTTTAAAAGTTCAGTAAGTCTAGGTCCACCTCTCCTCCTCCTTCTGCCAATTCCACTGAGCCCAAGCCATCCCAGTGTGGGCACTATGGCATCTGGAGTTACAGTGAATGATGAAGTCATCAAAGTTTTTAATGATATGAAAGTAAGGAAATCTACACAAGAGGAGATCGAAAAGCAAAAGAAAGCAGTTCTCTTCTGTTTGTGATGACAAAAGACAAAATTGTAGAGAAAACAGCAGATCTTGGAGGATGACATTGGTGATACTGTAGAGGACCCCCATATATCTCTTGTGAAGTTGCCTCTGAATAACTGCTGATATACTTTGTATGATACCCCTACAAAACAAAAGACTCTAAGAAAGACTGCTTAGTATTTATGTCCTGGGCTCGTGAAAGTGCACTGTTATAAAGCCAGATGACTCATGGCTGTTCTAATGATGCCATTAAAAGGAAATTACAAGTACTAAACAGAAATGTTCAGGCTTGGATGACATTAAGGACCATTCAACACTTGGAAAAAAATTGAGATGCAATGTAGTAGTTTCACTTGAAGGGTAAGTTATAAAATATCAGTTAACTGCAATCTGGATCATAAGGGGCTTTCACTTATTCAGCTCAGTCCACTGGAATAGCATTAGGTTTTGTTTTTGTTTTTTTACTTTCCACTGGACCATTCCAAAGCAAAGAATAAAAGAGATACTATTCATTTAAGAACCTGTCAGTGACTGCCACTAGACTGTTTAACACGGTTACTTTTATGTACCACCCAAGAAATGCCTTCCTAATTATGTTAGCCAAAACAACTGGTTATATGCCTGCCTTGCTGCAAGCATTACAATGAATGTGATTGTCAATGTGAATAACTTAGAATACAGCAGAGGATAAGCTAATTGAATGCCTTAAAAGTACCAGTCACTGGTCATATGGTAAACGTTTTTCAGTATTTTTTACAGTTGTATTTATCTGCAATTCTGTGAGCCACTCAGCATTCATACACCTCACCTGGCATGGCAAGACTATTTTTATGACATGGCAGCATGAATATAACACTATGCATTAAAAAGCACTTTTTTTGTAATGAGTTAAATACTCTGAAAGAATGCCAATTAAGTTTCATCAATTATGTCATCAGTTTACCCTAATATCTCAGTGTTCGTTCCTGTTACCTGTATATCTTAAATCACTGTTACAGTACTAATACCTTTGTGTTTTCTGTTGTGTGCACTACTGAATAGGTGTATAAGTTTTACGTTTACCATGAATCTTGCAACACTAAAGATAGTTTGAATATCAGAGTCCCAAAGGAATAAAGTCATTTAAAAATACAAAGACTATTCCATCTAACCAACAGTTTCATGAGTAACTTAGAATACATGAGGAACTGATAAGGAACAGGCCAAAGCAAATCCTGAACATGTGGAACAATCAGAGTAAGACCCAAACAAGACTAGGGAAGAGAGTTCAGAGGTAGAGTGCTTGCCTAGTGTGCAGTATGTGTTCAACTCACAGTACTGCCACAAAAACAATGAACAAAAAAGCTAACAGTTCCAAGAGATTTCTTTTACTTACTAAGAACTGCAGAACCTGAATCTTCATGAATGAAGAGATCTTGCTCCTGCTAACCTCTGCTCACCATTAAAAACCTGAGCTATAAAGAGCTTGCCTTGGGCCAGGGATTTAACTCAGCGGTATAAGCAAGTGTGAGGTTGTGAGTTCCATCCCTGTTACCACAAAAATAAATAAATAAAGAGCTTGCTTCTCTGTAATTCTCTAAAGATCCTTTTCTATGTTTCTTTTTTTTTTAAAGGCAATGTGTCACTTATCTCTAAGTAATCTTCCCTCTTGGTTACTTTTGTCCCATTGCCAAGACAAAATACTTGATGCTCAAAATGGAGGAAAGAAAGGTTTATTTTAGCTTACAATTTTTGGAGGTTTCAGCCCATACTGAGCTGGCTCCAAGGCAGGGTGGCTTGGCTAAGCGGCAACAGTTCATGGCACCACAAGTGGCAAAAAGGAAAAGCACACCTCCTCTCCTCCCCTATATTGTATGCTGGTTACCCACCCAAGGGTGGGTGCAGCACTCACACTGCAAATCCCAGTGCTAGACAATGAACCAATCACAAATGACTCAGTTGCCTCCATGACTACATGAGGCTTTGGGGGGACATCCAAACACCATAACATGCTGACAATATAAAATTAAAGCAGGGCCAGGGATATAGCTCAGTGGCACAGCACCTGCCAGGCAAGCACAAGGTCCTGAGTCCGATTCCTGGGGCCAAAAAAATTAATTAAATTCAAGAGGCAGAAATGTAAAATTAATAAAGTATTCATCTATTTTTCCAAAGATACTTTAGATCATCATACACATGAGCACAGCAATCTAGGTCACAAGCATTTACATCTTCCAGAACTGCACTGTTCAATACGGTGGCTGACAAGTAACCATGGATCCCACTGAAAGGCAGCTAGTCTGAATCAAAAGACTTTGGCCAGTGTGATGCTGTATGTTTAATACTCCAGCTACTCAGAAGGCTGAGGCAAGAGGATGGCAAATTTTAAGTCCAGCCTGGACAACTTAGTAAGACCTTGTATCTAAAATTTAAAAAAGCCGGGGTTTTAGCTCAGTGGCATAAGCACCTCCCTGGCAAGTGTGAGGTCGTGAGCTCAATCCCCAGTACCAAAAAAAAAAAAGTTCCAAGTAAAGTTTTAAAAAGGGCTGGGGATGTAGCTGAATGGTAAAGTGCATGCCTACCACATATGAGGCCCTAGGTTCAATGCCCTGTACTAGCTGGGGTTTTGTTTGTTTCTGTTTTTTTGTATACTGAGTTAAATAAACCACTGGGCTGGGCATGGTGGTACCCATCCGAATTGCATTTGGAAGGCTAATGCAGAAGGATAAGGTTTAAAGAGAACCTGTCTCAAGAAACAAAATCTATTACTACTATTATCACAGGGCTGTGGGGGGGAGTACAGTACTGAGGACTGAAATCAACACTTTTGCACAAAGCTATATTCCCGGCTGGTTGATTAGTTGAGACAGGGTCTCAGTAAATTGCTCAGGCTGGGTTCAAACTTAAGATCCTCCTCCCTCAGCCTCAAATAGTGCTGGGTTGACAGGTATGCACCACCACGCCCAACTTAATTTTACTTTTTAATGTGGCCACTAGAAAATTTGCATTATATTTCTATTAGACAATCCTGCTCTAGGAAAGGTCATATTTTACAATTAATTCTTCTAGTAATTACCTTCCTGTCCAAGTAGTGTTATGAGCTCCTCCATACAACACATCCCCACAAAAAACCCTTGAGCAATCAAACTACTCTTAGTCCTGAGCCTACTTATGATGCAGCAGTAAGATGCCAGAGTAATTTAATCATTTACCCAAAAGGAAGGAGATACTTAACAATTGAGATTTTCTTCCAAAATGATTCTAAGCACCTACAAGAAATCAATGGTAGCTGGGCCTGGTGGCACACACCAGTAACTACAGCACTTGGGAGGCTGAGGCAGGCAGATGGCTGCAAGTCTGAGGTCAGTCTGGGCTACATAATGAGTTCAAGGTCAGCCTGCACTACAAAGTGAGACCTTGTTTCAAAAATAAAAAAAAAAAATACAACTGTAACGTGAAGAAAAGAATCTCTGATAGACATGTTAGCTTTTTAATCTATGCAAGATTTTATATATATATATACATACACACACACACACACTTTTTGAGGTGGGGTCTCACTCTGTAGTGCAGGCTGGCTTCAAACTCAAAGCAATCCTCCTCCTGCCTCAGCCTCCCATGTACTATACTTTTGGAAACAAACAGATCTAACAGTTTAAACCACTACTTTTTTCTCTATAAGCCCTTAGTTATACACATCACACAAATAAAAAAAACCATAATGACATACCACTTCACACCAAGATGGCTATAATTTTGTTAGTGAAGATACAAATAAACTAGAAACTTCATATATTATTGGTGAGAATGTAAAATGGTGTATTTGTTTTGGAAAACAGTTTGCAGGAAAACAATGTAAGCCAGAAATTTTACTCTGAAGTATTCATCCAAGAGACACAATATATGTCCACAGAAAAAAAATGAATATACAACAATATTCACAATGACTAGTTACGAAGTTCACAATGGCTAGTTATGAAGTTAACAACCCAAATGTCCATTAATTAATGAATGGATAATGCTTGTTATACACATAAAATGAAAAATCATTTGGTAATAAAAAGGAATGAGGCTGATACATGCCCCACCATGAACCTTAAAGACATTATGCTAAGTAAAAAGCCAGACACAAAAGACCACATATTATAAAATTCCATTAATATAAAGCAGGTAAATTCAGAGACCAAAAGTAAACTAGAGATTGGAAGAGGCCTAGAGTAAGGAGAAATGGAGAATTATTGCTAATAAATACAAATTTGCTTTGAAAATGAAGAAAATATTCTAAATTGTGGCACTGGGTATACAACTCTGACTATTTAAAAAGCCACTGAGTTGCATGTGTACATGACTGCAACTGTAGAATTTGTAAATTCTATCTCCAAAAAAAAAAAAAAAAAAAAAAACCTGCCTGTAACACATTAGCTGGGCCTGGTACCTCGCTCCTATAATCCCAGCACTCTGAAAGACTGAAGCAGAAGAATCCCAAGTTAGAGCCTAGTCTGGCCAACTTAATAGTTGGCCAATTTTTAGTTCTCAAACTAAAAAATGGGATGAGGAAATAGCTTAGTGCAAAGCTATTGGCGTTCAATCCCCAATGACAAAAAGAAAATAAAGGGAAAAGAAAAAAGAAGAATGTTACAGGAAAGGGCCTCTATGAAATCTAGAGTCTAACTATATGAAACACTCCATTTTAAAATACAATGAGAAAGTGGTAACTACCCCCATAAAAGGGAAGAGGGAATATCAATTGTAGTAGAATGCATTACTGGCCTTATCCATTTATGCCTAGTGTTCCAGTTTTGGAATGCTACAAACAGTGGAACATAAAAAATTTTTCTTTGAATTCTTGTTCCTTAAATTTTTCTAGTAACATACATGAATTTCATATAACAATTTTTTAAAAACTGCAACCCAGGATCTAGTATCCTCCTATTAAAGATGTAAGATTTTTGCAATTCTTGGTCTCTATTTTCAACCCTATGCCTTGCTTCAGCCAAAAGAATGAGGCAGAATGGCAGCATGCCATTCTTGCAGGTTTCCACTTGCCTTTTTGTGCCCCTGCTAGTACTATGAGAAGAACTTCCCAAGTGTGGCTGCTGCCCATTCAGCCTGGCCTCCATAATGAACACAAAGGGAGCATGAACTATCCCTATCAACTTAAAGATTTAAAGCAAGAACCAAAGCTGCATCTGCCAATCTGCAGATGCAGGAGGATAACTTATTATCTGAAGATACTGAGTTTTGGAGTAATGTGCTATACAGTCTAACTGCGGCAACAGCTAACTGATACAGTAATTAATTCTCCCACTGTATTTGGAAGATGTTCCAGACATTAAAACTGACTATATCAAGGTAGGCCTGGCCAAATACTTTGAATAGTAACAATTTCACTTATTAAGCCCTAAGATGGTGATCTATAGACTTCATTCGATATTTGATGCTTGTCCCTTTATGTTTAGCTGAGAGGGTTGATACCAATTTAAGATAACACGCTTTTTTTTTAATCTAAGTATATGGTTATTACTTCTAAAAATCTAATGTGCAGTTAACATTCATTTTAACAGACTGCCACACCACTGAGGATAAACACGAACAAAACACAATCCATTGCCTCAGAACTTAACTAGGACACAAACAAGGAAGCAGTAATTGAAAGAGGCAAGTATAGGAACACAACAGTCATTCTGAGACAAAGATTTCCGAATACACACACACAGAGTATGTGATCGAAGTATACAGTAAATGTTTAAATGAAATAACTATTACAGTAAAAGACACATTGCCATTAATCCCCCTCAAAATGTTCCCCTTGTTTCAAACACAATTGCCACTTTCAGTTCTACAAGTCTTCTTTCACATCTTTAAAGGGTATGATCAAAAATGCAGTGAAAGGGGCTGAGGATTTAGTTCAGCGGCATTAAGTGCCTGCCTGGCAACTACAAGGTCGTGAGTTCAATCCTCAGTACCAAAAAAAAAAAAAATCAGTGAAAATTGATGCCACAAAATACTGCTGCATTCTGTCCATCCTATGAAAAAGCAAGCTTATAAAAACATTGTGCTGAGTCCTTAAAGGGGAACTGTGATAGGTAAAAAAACAAAAACAAATAAAACCCTGTGCATAGTTTTGTATGAAAATAGGCACTTTAGTGTGATGGTAGCTAGCTGTGCATCTCAGCAGCTATACTGAGAAAATACAGGAAGCAATCTTTATGTTCATCCACTTGGTACAATGAATGGCAAGGTATGCATGTGTGTCCAAGTATAAGTGGGTGTTTTACCTACATTATGTATTATGTATTGTGTTAACATTTTTTCTGTATACTTTTTTAAAAAATGTTTTAGTACATGTTTGCAATTCAGTTTGCAGGGGACTGGTTACATGTACATATTATAGCTTTTTTTTTTCCTAATCCCCTCCCCTAATTGCCCCTATCACCTTTTACATACTTACTATTTGTCTCGGTTCATGTTAGAGCATATAATGTTTACACTGACTGGAGGTACTGGGACCCCATACATGGCATGTCTTTATTCGGCTCATTCCAGTTTCCCCTCCTTCCTCTGGACCACTTCCCTATTGGTCAAGATCTGTCCCCTTGTCCCTTTCTACCCATCATCTTTTATCATTTTGTTTGTACTTTGACTCATTCAAATGAGAGCTACCATAAGGTATTTAAACTTGTATATGTCTAATTTCATTATTATATTTTCCAGGTGTATACGTTTTCCTACAAATGCCTCAAATTCGCCATTCTTCAAAGCTGAGCAGTACTCCATTATACATCCAGCTATCTGTTGATGGATATACAGGCTGCTTCTAGGATTTTGCTAATACAAATTGTGTGCTATAAACATTGGTATGCATGTATCTCTGTAGTACATGATGGTTAAACTCTGGGGAAGACACCTAGAAAAAAATAGCTGGACCTTATGGAATTTCTAATCTCAGTTCTTTCAGAAATCTCCATACTGATTTCCATAATTGTTGTACTAGTTTGCATTCCTACCAAAAGTGTAGAAGGGTTTCTTTTTTACCACAGTTATGTCAGCACTTGTTATTGTTTGATTTTCCAATGACTGCCATTCTTTTGTTGCTTCAATTTGCATTTCTCTAAAGGCTGGAGTAGGCAACATAGTTTAAGGACAGCCTGGACTATATAGTAAGACCTTGTCTTAAAAACTCAAACCCAAACCAAATCAAGCCAAGTGAAGACAAGCCCAACAAAACCACAAAAAGCAAAAACGAGAAGAAAATCCTTTCCTACAACTATATCTTCAAGTGTTTTACCTATTCTATCTTCCAGAAGGTTTAATATTTCTGCTTTAATGTTTAGGCCTTTGATCCATTTTGATTTTAATTCAATATATGATGAGAGATAAAGAGTCCAGTTTCACTCTATAAAGAGATAACCAGCTTTCCCAACACCACTTTTTGAATATGCTGTCCTTCCTCCAACATATGCTTTTGGACTGTCAAAAATCAAATAGTTGAAGTCTGGGCACTCAGGGGGTTGAGTAGGAGGATCACTGAGGTCGAAGCCAGCCTGGGCTACAAAGTGAGCTCAAGGCATCCTGAACTTCATAATGAGACTCTGTCTCAAAAATAAATGAATAAATAAATAAATAAATAGTTGAATATCTCTGGGGAGCATTCTATATTCTCTATTCTGTTCCACTGATCCACATCTGTTTCTGTCCAGTACTGTGCTGTTTTTGATCATTATTGCTTTGTAGTATAGCCTGAAGTCTGGCATAGCTGTGCCACCTGCTTTGCTCTTACTGCCCAAAATTGGTATTAGTGGTCTCTTCTGGTTCTATATGAGTTTTAGGACTGTTTTCTCTAGATCTGTAAAGGATTCTGTTTGTATTTTGATGGGGACCCCTTTGAATCTGTATAAAAGTTTTGCAAGTATGGTCATTTTCTACCTATCCAGAAGCAAAGGGTATCTTTCCATTTTCTAACATCCTCTTCAATCTCCTTCAGAGTACTCCTTCAGAGTACTATAGTTTTCTTTGTAGAGGTCTTTCATTTCCTTGGTTAGGTTTATTCCTAGATATCTGATTTTTCTGGCAGCAACTGTGAATGGTATTGTTTTCAGAATTTTCTTCCCATCCTGTTCACTGCTGCTATACAGAAATGCTAATAATGTGCCGATCTTATAATCCTACTTTGCTAAAATTAGTTAATTCTAAGAGGTTTTGATGGTGTTCTTTGGTTTTTTGTAGAGTATCATGTCATGTGCAAATAATAATTGGAGTTCCTCCTTTCCTATACTTATTCCTTTTACTCTTGCTAATTGTTCTGGCTGATGTTTCAGGGCTTGTGTTGAATAACAGAGGTGATAGTGGACATTCTTCTCTTGTTCCTGATTTTAGGGGGAATATTTTTAGTTCTAGCCCATTTAGTATAATGCTGGCCTTTAACATATTGAGGTATACTCCTTGTATGTCTGCAGTCTTCAGAATTCTTATCACAAAAAGGTGTTAGATTTTGTTGAAAGCTTTTTTTGAATCTACTGATATGACCACGTGGTTTTTGACCTTGCTGTTGTTTATGTGAACAATTACATTTACAGACTTATGTATGTTGTTGAACCATCCAAACCATCCTTCCATCTCTGGAATGAAATCTGCTTGGATCACGATGTATATATGATCTTTTTGAAAATGTGCTGTATTCTATTTGCTAGTATCTTGTTGAGAATTATTCCATCTATGTTCACTAAGAGATTCTTGTTAATTTTTTGGTGCAGTTGAGAGACAAAGAGGTAAGAAAAAGCCTTTATTGCTGGTGCAGAAGACTGCAAAGACTCTCAAAGGAGACAAAGCTGAAGAGTTGCTTTTATGGGACTGGGATAGGGGGTGGATACTACGTGAGTGGACAGGTTATTATGTTGGGAGAGGACTGGAGGACTTTTTGGCAGAGGGGGTAGACACTACCTGACTGGATAGTGTCGGGAGGGGAATTGGACCTTTGACATGTGCACGAAAGAGACAGAAAGTTTACTGTTTTGTGACCATAAGATGAGCATGGGAATTAGTGTAGAAGAGATATGTGGGTTGTTTTAGGGGTCAGTGCCAAGTTGGACTGGTGTCATGTGGAACGTGGCAGAGTCCCATATGAGCAGAACCCATCAATTCTCTTTTTCAGTTGGGTCTTTATCTGGTTTGGGGATCAGGGTGATAATGGCTTCCATAAATGAATTAGAAAGTACTCCATCTCTTTCAATTTCTTTGACGAACTTGAGGGATACTGGGATTATAACATCCTTAAAGATTTTATAGAAATCTTTTATATGTTTTGTAGAAATCTATTACATGTTTTCTTTTGATTTTTCTTGCAGAATTAACCCAATTCAGTAAAATGTTGCACGAAAATTCACTTTCACAATTTTGGAAGAAGATTGAAATTGATTCAACCTACAGCTGATGACTTGGATCATGTAAGCAAAAGAAATTAGAAAGATATGACATAGAAAAATACAGAATGAAGACCTTGATTCAGACAAGGAAGGAAACATTAATGTAAATAAATACTTGACTAGTCAAAAGGCTATCAAATGGTCATGTATACCTGAATGATCCAAGCTTAAACCTAGGTAAGAAAATGTTATCAGGTTCTTGCTAGGGGTTAAACCATAGGACAGAATGCCAATACTGCAATTCAATGTTGGAAATTGTAAAAAAAATAAAATAAAATAAAATAAGGTACAAGACATTTTGAGATGAGTGTGGTGGCACATTCCTGTAATCCCAGCACTTGGGAGGCTGAGGCAGAAGGAGTGACATGAGGTCTGGGCTAGTGAGTTCAAGGCCAGTCTGAACTACATAGTGAGATCCTGTCTCAAAAAGGGGGGGGGGGGCAGTGATTTAGCTCAGTGGCATCAATGCCTGCTTGGCAAATGGGAGGTTGTGAGTTTGAACCCTGGTACCAAAAAGAAAAAAAGTTTCTAGTTACCAAAAAAAAAAAAAACAACTTTAAACTATGCTAATAATAAAACACAAGTAAAACATTCTATATGCATCAATAGTAATACTCAAAAATGTATTTATCATGGCACCTCACTATCTGAACTCAAAATCTTCATAGTAGGACTATTATATATTCTAATTGAGCTACTCAGAATCTAAAGGATTTATGGAGAACAGGTAAGATTTTTAGAACAATAATGACACTCAAGAGATTGTTTCCTTCAAAACTGCCTATGTTTTGATGACTAAAAGACCTGCCCAGGAAGAAAAAAATCTGACAATTTGGCAGCTATTCACTTGTTTTTTGAAAGTTTTGTTTTAAACTTTCATGCACTTTATACACCATCTGAATATGGGACAACTGATGAACAATTTGCATCATTTTGTGGTTGTTGAAGGTTTCAGCAATACATGCCAAATAAACCTTCCAAGTATGGCATAAAAATATATGCCCTGGTAGACAGATGTGAAGACATCTTACACCTTGAATTTAGAAATAAATGTATCCTGGAACTCAGCCACCAGATCCTTTTTCATGCAGTAATAAACTATGTGACACTGTGAATACACTTGTTGCCCTATTTCAAAAAGTAACTCAAATGTCAATTTGACAACTGATTCACAAGTTACCCAATGATGTTACCTTTGCTAAAAGAATACAGAGATGAATACAGGAAATACTGGCAAGAGTAAGAACAAGAAGATCACTGAAAAAATCTTGTAGTTCACAACAGAGAAATGTATAGCATAATCTTTGAAATTTAGAAAAACATAACATTGGCCTTCTGTATAGTGAAGAAAAACAAGAGTATTCATACTGACAACATTACACCATGATGATAAGATTAACAGTGACTGCCAGGCTTGGTGGCTCACGCCTGTAATCCCAGCACTGGGGAGGCTGAGGCAGGAGGATCACTGCGAGTTCAAGACCAGCCTGAGCTACAAAGTAAGCTCAAGGCCAGCCTGGACTGCATAGCGAGACCCTGTCTCAAAAGACAAAAAAAAAAAAAAAGATTAACAGTGACTTAGCATGATGGTGCACATCTGTAATCCCAGCACTTGGGAGGCTGAGGCTAGAGGATACTGTGAATTCAAGGTCAAGCCTGTGCTACATGGTTGAGTTCAAGGCTAGCCCGGACTACAGTGAGACTTTGTCTCAAAAAGAATAATCAAAAAAAGCAAAAGAGAGAGAATACCCTATCTCAAAATAAAAAAAAATAAATCCTCAACACAAATTAAACCAGAAATGGTCACATTCTATACCAAAATGAAAGGTAGAGTAGATGTTGCTGATGAGTTATGTAGTAACTATAATGTCACTTGAAACATAAAGCATTGGCAAATGGTTATGTTTTACTTTCACATGTCAGGTGTAGTCTCATAGTTTACAAGGAAAATAACAAGCACAAAACATCAGGGAGAAATTTTCTTAAGAGGACTGGGACTGAAATTGATAAATGATCAATTACAACAGAGGAATAACAATATATATCTGGGCCAAAGAATTCCGCAAAAGAATTCAGGAGCAGACCAGTGAACAGACAGGTGAAACATTAGAAGAACCTCCTAAGAAAACCAGAAGACCAGCAAGATGTCAATCACGCTCTACCAAAGATAGGAAAGCAAAACACATGTGCAATGTGATGTAAGGATATCTGTGTCTGGAACAAGCTGTTGTCATGTGTGAAGACTCCCTTAGGTGTAGTAACTGAAGCAAAGGTTATTTCTGCAGTTGAGTTTTGTTTGTATTTTCATTATAGTTCACATATGAATTTATTTCTGATGTTATTTGGGAGGGGGTAACCAAAGATCGAACTCATGACCTTGCACTTGCCAGGCAGGTGCTTATGTTGCTGAGCTAAATCCTGGTTTTACGATGATGCCCATCAATTTACCTTATTCATTGGATTCAGCATTGTGCAAGTTTTTGCTCTTCCCAAAGTCAAAATGACCAGGAAAGCTAAACATTTTGAATGGATTTAGGGAGGACAGCAAGCTGGCCATGACAGTACAACTAAAGACATAAAAGAGGACTTCCAGCTACGCCTGGTGGTGCCTGCCTGTAATCTCAGCACCTGGGAGGCTGAGAAAGGAGGATCACTGCCAGCCGAGCCTACTGCCTTGGTTACTTTTTTCTCATTGGGACAAAATACACATCACCCAAATTTAAGGAAGGAAAGGTTTATTTAGCTCATTGTTTGTGGAGGTTTCAGTTCATAATCAGCTGGTTCCAAAGCAGGGTGGCACGGCAGGGGCAACAGTTCAAGATGGCAGAAGACAGCAAAAGCAACAAGAACAAAAGGGGTGGAAGTGGGCATGGTATGGACTGCTGCCAGTTACAGGCCAGTCTGGGCTACAAAATGAGTTCAAGGCCAGCCTGAACTGCAATGCATAGTGAAACTGTCTTAAAAAGATTTAAAAAAAAAAGAAGAAGAAGAAGAGGAGGAGGAGGAAAGAGAAAAAGAGGGAGAGGTGGAGCAAGTCTCTTTTCCTCCCTCATATTGTAAGCAGGTTACCAGCCGCTAGGGTATGTGTAGCACACCATTCTCCTGTGGTTCTCTCCTCTTCAACGAGATCAGGATGTTTACAAAGTGAGGATATGCTGAATTGCTTCATTAAACTTTTAAACTTTTCATGTTTAGACAATGTTATCAACTATTACAGCTACATAGTGAGTTCAAGCTCAGCCTAAAGTACAAAGCAAGATCCTTTCTCAAAAACAAACAAACAAAAAATCTACTTCCAGAACTGCTGGTAAAGTTAACAAGAATGTTAAGATGGGTTTGAAGCTCAAAGGGAAGTATGGCAATGTGTCTTCTACTGTAATAAAATTTATTTATATATTCACTATTTTTTACCATACCACATTTTTTTTTCAATCATTTTACACACACACACAAATACACATAGGCAGAGCAACAGAACTTACTGACTTACTTGAAGTGAGGCCTCTGTGAATTCCAGATACTCTTATTAGCTATTGGGACAGATTAAAACCGCCCTATCACTCAATGTAGACTCATTACTCTAACTTGGCAAACCTAAAATGAACACAATTCTGGATTTCCAGTAATGTCTAGGGTCATGTATATGTTTGTTACACAATGACCCTGGTTTGCCTACTTTCTAATTACTAGTTCTATTTTTTATTTGCTATTATAACTTAAAGTTTCATGATATTTTCATTTCTAACCTCTGCCTCTGCTTCTACTGCCTAATTACATAAGTTATCATTATTCTCCCCTATTACCTCTTATTCCTTTTTTTCTCAAGTTGGTTGATACCAATTATGCTTGGCTATAAAACCTTTAAATTATAAGCCTAATATATCATCCCTAAATCAGTAGGGATGCAAAGCATGGAAAGGTTCAAAACCAAACTCCTACTTCCCCCAAACTTTTGATGCCTATTCCAGATGACACTGTTACTTAATTCTGACCTAAGACTGAGACACTGCTATAGTACATTTAAAATATGCAAACATCAAGGCAAGAGACTTTTTTTTTAAACCCATGCTTTGTAATAATTTTTAAACAAGAAACCAGAAATAAGAACTCCTAAGACAGGAAAAAGATAACAAAATAAGTTTCTATTTAAAAAAAAAAAAAATTAGGCCGGGCGTGGTAGCTCATGCCTGTAACCCCAGCACTGGGGAGGCTGAGTCAGGAGGATCACTGCGAGTTTAAGACCAGCCTGGGCTACAAAGTGAGCTCAAGGCCAGCCTGAACTACATAGCAAGACTCTGTCTCAAAAAGACGACAAAAAAAAAAAAAAAAAATTATAGTCTTAAAAAAAAAAAGCTTAAACACAAAGAACATGAATTTCTAAAAAAGAAGCCAAAAAGAAAGAAATGTTAAATTGCTCAGAAATTGGTTCTAATACAGTTTATGGTTCCAAATATCTCAAACTGTCTTCCAAGCATTTTCATTTGATCATGTTACTAACAGTTTCCCCTAAAATTGTTAAAGAAAAATTTCAGAACTTCTCTATGAGTAAGAGAGAGAGAGAGAGAGAGAGAGAGAGAGAGGAGAAGAGAAGAGAAAATAGGGTTGAGGATGTAATTCAGTAGTAGAACACCTGCTTACCTGGGGTTCAATCTCTAGCATGGCAAAATTAAATAAAAAAAACAGAAATGTAGTAGTGTATGCCACGTATTTAACAAGTGGTTGTTTGAGAAATAAAGCAGAAATAAACTGGTAACAGTCTATGGTCTAGTTCAAGAAGATTACAAATAAACAAAAATGACTAAACAACTTGCAGCTAGGCTTAGTGATGCACATGTAATCCCAGCACTCAGGAGGCTGAGTAAAGAGGATCATTGCAAGTTCGAGACCAGCCTGGGCTACAAAGTGAGCTGAAGGCCAGCCTGATCTGCATAGCGAGGCCCTGTCTCAAAAAGAATAATAAAAAAATCCCAACCAACCTGAGCATCTACTATGTATAGGTCCTTATACCACAAAATTAATGACTTGGATCCTACCCTTTCAGAGTTAACTGTCAAAGTAAAGAGACACACATTTAATACATTCAATGTAAGGTAAAAAAAAAAAAATTACACATGCTGACCATGTACAAAGTTATAGCTATCAGCAGAGTATTTCTCCTTGGCTAATCATAAGACCCTGAATCAAAGGGACAGCATTTCAACTAGACCTTGAAAGACAGGTATGACTTACTTAAAGACTTGGGAGAAGGGCCAACCATGTAGAAAAGCCATGTAAAGTACACAGAGAGACAACAGTAATCTACTTTGGCTAAAGAAACAAGTATTTTAGAGACAGGCATGGTGGCATGTGCCTGTAATCCCAGCACTTGGGAGCCTAAGGCAGGAGGATCAGACAATTTGAGGCCAGCCTGAACTACATAGCAAGAAGGCAATACACAGGATTAAGATCATAAAGCCAGACCATTCTCAAAGTCAAATTGAATTCTACATTCAGGCAATAATAAAATTTATAAAACAACATGGTCAGAACAGTGACAACGTAAAGACCAAAGGTGCCAAGTATGGTGGTGCATGCCTACCGTATCAGCACTTACGAGGCTGAGGCACAAGAATCAGGAAAGCTGGAGGCCAGCCTGGGTGTGGACTACCATGAAACCCTGTCTCAAAATAATAATAACAATAATAATAATAATAATATAGCAGCAAAAATCTCTAAACTATAGTGTAAAAAAAAAAAACTTTTCAGTACCAATTTCTTATTCTCCCTGCCTTCAAATACATAATTATTTCCCTTACTGAAGAACACAAAAAAGCAAAAAGTACCTTCATAATCCAGCTGCCTAAACCATCCTCTTTCCTTGTGTCTTTCATAGTTTATATTCTCAAATTGTAAGTACCCAAAGGATGCCTTTATATTTCATCACCCAACCTCAATTTGACATTCAACCAGACAACTGTGATCTTTATTAGTGCAGTTTCAGCAATGACTTTCTTTACAAATTCAATAGCCTGTTTGTTCTTTCTTCATGCTCTCTGAACTCTGAATCTTTTTACACTCCTAGCCCTAAACTTCTTTTTTGCCCTTCATGTGCCATCACACCTTGCTAATAATCTACCTCAAATGGCTTCTGACTTCTCTCATTTCTCAACCATGAGTTTTCTAACCCTTGGTTTCTGGTCTTCCATTCTTTTTTTTTTTTTTTGAGGGGGGGTCTTTTTGAGACAAGGTCTCACTAGGAAGTTCAGGCTGGCCTTGAGCTTACTTTGTCTTACTGGTCTTGAACTCGCAATGATCCTCCTGCCTCAGCCTCCCAAGTGCTGGAATTACAGGCATGCGCCACCACATGGTGGGTCTTCCATTCTTTCATCTCTGAACTGACCTTATCTTTAATCCTCCACACCCTCCTACACACACCCCTTTTCTTTCCCTTCCTAATGGGATTAAATCCAAGGTCTTTGACCGTCCACCCCCCACACACACAGTATCTCAATTAAGTTAAAATGGCTGGCCTGAGTTTGAATTTGAGATACCTCTCTGCCTCAATCACCACAGTGCTGGGATTACCAGTGTGCACTACTATGTCTAGTTTATCTTTAATCTGCAACTAACTCTAGCTAGCCTGGCTTGTAGTCTGAGGTGGCATTTTTTAAATGACTGCACTGAAGATTAGACAATTTGTTCTTTACAATTAATTTTTACTTCTAACAATTTGTAAGCATGTCTGACAAATGACTATGAATTTTTGGAAATTATAACTCAGAAAAGAGCTGTAGGTATCCACAGAATATAGATTTAATCAAGTTTAAAAGTTCAAGCTAGATCATGCTGAAAATTAAGAAAAAATTAAAAATTAAGAAAAAAACAACAAAACAAAATCAAGCACTATACTTAGATCAAAAGGTCTGTATCACCAGGGTGAAGAAACAATGAACAAGACACTAGTACTGAATGTACTTTATTGAGCTCTAGAGGGAAGCCCATGCCTGAGGCCCTCAGATGAATGCAAGTGGGTGTGCCTGACAGACTTCATGTGGAGTAAAGTAACAGATTAAGAAACTGCTTCACATTTTAAGAAAGGTGCAAAAGTGTTCTGTACATCATAAAGAAAACAAGGGAAAGATAGATTCATCCACCCCACTGCTTTCTTCATTTGAGATGATGCAAATTATCTTCAAAAGATCAAAATAAAATTACATGAAAAATGTAACTTTATAATTTTCCTTCAAATTGTGAAATACAGTGATGGACTATGAAGTTAGTGACTTTTCAATAGCAGTAATACATAAATCAATGACAATTTGTACTCACTTTCACTCACTCTCCTCCCTCTTTTACTTGTTGCTTTTGCTGTCTTGCACCATGTAGTTACCCCTCTGCTACATGTCACCTAACCTTGGAGCCAGCTGATTATGTACTGAAACCTCTACAATCTGTGAGCTAAATAAATCTTTCCCCTTAAAAAAAAAAAAAAGAATTTGCAAACTATTGATTCTTTTTATACCATATTCTTAATGGGATGGACATTTCAAAAGTTTAAATGTTGGTTAAACTGTCTAAAAGAAGAATTATCTCTGTAGTGAAGAACTATCCAGAACCTACTGGGATCTAAAAAATAATGCAGTGAACAAGTTTGCTTTTACACAGCACTTACAACTAAGTGCTCACATCTCAAGATTCCACGTAGAAATTTAATCAGAAATTCTTTTTGAGTGATCATTTACATTCAATATAATTCATCAAGATGTGATGAAAACTAGATACTTCCATTTTAGAAACCTTAAAAATATCTTGAATGATTCTTAATTACAAACATTGGAACGCCAAAATAGATATTATCTACATTTTTTTTTTAATCGGTACCGGGGATCAACTCGACCACAGGCTTGCAAGGCAGATGCTTATGCCGCTGAGCTAAATCCCCAGCCCCTACAATTTTCTTACTAGAGTAGCACAAACCAAACACTACAAACCAAGAAATGTGAATTTCTATGACATCTCTGTTAGACCAATGCATAGTCATTGGTCTAATACTTAAAAAGAGTTACAAACATGACCTTGTCATAAGTGCCCAATCTAATGTTATCACAACAATTGAGCTGTTTCATTTTAAACTGTGGCCCCTTGAGACCTATGAGCAAGAGCAATTCATTTCAAAGACATAAACAACTGTAGATTTTTCCCTTAAAACTGAATTTGGTCACTTTGAGCCCCGCCAGACACCAAACAGGTTAAAATTCTAGAAAGGTATTCTGCCTCTCTTTTTTTTAAGTGAGGATTAGAAAATATGCTATAGCCTAGTGTGGCACATGCCTATAATCCCAACACTTGGGAGGCTGAGGTAGGAGGACTGCTGTGAGTTCAAACCAGCCTGGGCTACACAGTGCATCCAGGTCAGCCTGAACTACACAGTGAGACCTTGTGTCCAAAACAATGTCAATTCTGAGAAATACATGAACATTAGGCATAACACAGTGTACTACTGGATAATTACAGGCTGATTCAGTTACAAACCTCAGCCCCCTCCCCCAGGCCTCATAATAAACATTGAGGAAAATGATTTAAATACAAATTTGTGGTGTTAACTTTGGCTAATTTTAGTTTAAATCGCACATCACCCCAAACAGCATCATCATAGTACTTTATAGGCAAAACATGTTTTTAAAATGATGAGCAATTCTTCTAAAGTCTATAATTCTGGACATGTTTTCAACTAGCTTCCCTCAAAAAAAACTTCCAGCAGTTACAAATGGATGTGATCATATCCAACACAATGAAACACAGCAAAACTCTAAACTGACTCCATTAGTTGAGGAGTTACATGTTATTTTTCACTCTCTGCACCTAATTGACACAATAATGCCCCTTATCACAATAATACATCACCTCAGTGAAATGCAGCCCTGACATCAGACATTAAAATAGGTAGCAAAGGTAAAAGCATTCTGCATTTTATTCTAACTTTAGCAAACAGCCTTAAGAAGTTTTTAGGGGAAAGTACTGAAGAATCTGCAAAAATATCTGACTGTAATTATCAAGTAGTACTATGAATTTAAATGCCTAATGTGGGGGCTGGGGATTTACCTCAGTGGCTTAAGTGCTTGCCTGGTAAGCGCAAGGTCATGAGTTCAATCCCTGGTGCAAATAAATAAATAAATAAATAAATAAATGCCTAATGTGATCTGATTTAGGTTGTCAGAAGCACTCAGGAGAATGGCCATTGTCTAGACCAGTGGTGATGAACCTATGGCTCATACGCAACATGTGGGCTGCTTATATCATTGAAAAGCTCTAAAACCTTTGGCATCACTGGTGTAAACAATGGAGGAAACCCAAGGAGCCTAATACAAGAACTTAAGGGAAAAAAGTGTAGCTTAAGAGTAATGGCTATGGATTCACAGTGGACAGGTTAAAAGCCAATCTCTATGGTGGTACACATTTGTAATCCCAGCACAGACTTCTGGGATAGGGGTGGGGGTGGTTTCTGAGGGTTCTGGTGGCCAGCCTGAAATATAGAGCAAGATCTTATCTCAAAAGCCAGAATCTTGGTGTCAAACAGTCTTAACTTTGAGTCCTTCAACCATTTGTAAACTTGGTCAAGTTACTTACACTTGAGTCACTTTCTTATTTGGCAATGATTATAAAATTCTAGCACACAGAAAATATACAAATTATTGATAGTTGCTCTGGTACAGAAACCCACTTGACATCTTTCCCCCTGCACACACATTGGCCCAAATATAAGGAATTTTTATCAAGGTTCAAGTGCAACCATATACAATTATTGCACTGACTCAAAAGACAAGCTCCTACCAGGCACCATGGTACACACCTGCAATAGATATCAGCACTCTGGGAGTCCGAGGCAGAAGGATCACAAATTCAAGCCAAGCCTGGGCAACTTACCAAGATGCTATTGGAAAAAGGGTTAAGGGAAGGAAAGGAGACAACTTCCTGTTTCTTACAGAACTTACATTATAACAACGGATCATAAAGTGTTTTCCTCAAATTAGTAAATCTAGTTTGCACCTTCACTTTGTGTTTTCACATGCATTTTTTTACTTCCTCAGTGTATATGACTAAAACATATACAAACACAATCTTATAGTTAATCATGACAATGATCCTGGTGTTACTATGGATTGTTTTCATTTCTTCTGTCAATAAGTTTTGTTTAAACTTTACTAAGAGATGGTACTCCTCATTCTTATAGCACTGGCAGATCAGAAAACCAAATTACCACAAGCTCTCTTTTATAAGTATATGGATAATAAACACAATCTTTGGAAACCTCCCCTTAATATTCAACACAAGATGAACTGACCCTGAAACCGATTTACTATCAATCACTGAGTGTGTACTAAGACAGAGCTATGTGCAAGATGTGTTAGGCACTCTGGTAAAGGCCAGCGTTTTCAAGGAGTTTAGTAAAGAGACTCAGTTTGCAAGAAAAGGAGGGCACGATGCAAACAGAACTACCAGTATTAAAAATAATGCCTGTAATCCACTACTCTGAAAAGTTAAAGCAGGAGGATCATAAATTTGCCATGAATTCAAGGATAGCCTGGGCCAGGGTAGGAGAAGCACTCAATGAGTTACACAAGACAGGATGGATCACCTTACTTTCCTTTCTTTCTCATTTGGTCCATAAGAAAGCTCCAACAGTAATCTTGTGTTCCATACCACCTTACATTGAGATGCAGTTCATTGCTACTCAAAACTATCACATACTTTGTCTTTTTAAAACACATGTGCTGCTGCTGGGCGTGGTGGTGCACTCCTATAATCCCAGCAGTTGGGTGAGGCAGGAGAATGGATCAAAGCAATTTTGAGGCCAGCCTGAATAACATAGGAAGTTGAAGCCTTAACTGTGTATTGAGACTCCGTCTCAAACAAATACACGTAGAAAGCAATCAAGCAAGCAAGAAGAAAGAAAACACATAGAAACTGCTCACCAAGGATCAGGGGTTTAACTCAGCGGCACAAGCACCCTGGCAAGCTCCGGGTCATGAGTTCGATTCCCAATACCAACGGTGGGGGGGGGGGCGGAGAAACTGATCACCAAAATTAGAGTTACTCCCCTTTCCATTTCTCAGCTGTTTTGGGATGTACACATCACTTAAGTTCCCTTTCGGGTTATCTTCAATCACCAACCCTCTTTTCCCTACATGAAAACACAGTGAGTTCTTGACTTACCATAGTTGAAAACAGTATAAATCACCCATTAGGTCAAATTGTAGGAAGTTAAAGATTCCAGCCTGGGCTACAAAGCGAGTTCAAAGCCAACCTGAACCACACAGACCCTATCTCAAGAAAACAAAACAGGGCCGGGGATTTAGCCTGGCAAGTGCAAGGTCATGAGTTTGATTCCTGGTACCAAAAATAAATAAATTAAATTAAATAATTGTATAATGAAAATTTCTAGTTAAAACCGTTCTTTTATTTTCAGATTACCAGGATTTTTTTTGTTTCCCTAAGATAATTATAATTAAGTAACTACAGCACCTCAATGTTTGCCAAGTGCTTTAAGTACTTAATGCCTCCTTGCACCCTGTGAAGAGGTAACTCCCTTATTTTATAAAGAAAAGGAAATGAGTAACCAACTCACTGTCTTGTTCAGTATGAAAGCAAATTAATGGGTGAACCCGATCTTCAAACCATCTTCAGATACTATGCTATTTTCTAACTCAGTGAAGTCAAACCACATTTGCTTCAAATAGCAAACTATCTTCAAATAATGTCACTAGATTGCAACCAGACTTCTCATTCCTACACCTACAATCACCCATTTCTTACTTCCTCTCCACTACACAATTTCCACAGTCCACGAATACTTTCATCTATCCTTCAACGTCTCCTGCAATATATATTCCACCTCTGCATGAGGAAGGGAGGCCTCTCATAGCCTTTTCGCCAAACCTCGGCACTCCTTTGTCAAGATATGCATGTTGTCACCCCGTAAACAAGTATGCTCCTCAGTACACAACTTTCAAAGTCGCACAGCTTGCAGAGCCGCCTTCTCGGTAACTGGCCCAGGACACCAGCACATTTCAAACTCTTTACTCTGTTCTTACAAAAACTCCTGTCCCTTCCCTACAGCCACCAAAGACTTCCTTTCCAGAATGTGGTTATCCAAACAGCCTCCCCTTCGAACCTTTTCAATCAGCAATCTCTTCCAGGGGACCCAAGGTTTCATCCCTCTGCGGTTCCCCTTCCTTCACTCCTAGACTTCTTTCTGTCCATCTTACCAATCCTAACTTCTCTATCCCTTGGCTAAGCAGCAGCTCTACAAGAGAAGCGGCTGCTGCTCTCTCAAAACTTACAAGTTCTGCCTCTTATCACCTGTTCTCACCACAGCTTCCTCTCAGCCCTGCGACCCACCTTTGCCCAGGCCCGTCTCTCTCTACCCCTCTGATTCCTCCAGCCTAGGAGCCACCACCACAAGCCTGTTCCGGCGTGGCCGTCGGATCCAACGTCCCATCCCGAGGGATATTTCCACCCTCAAGGGTCATGCTACCCCCCTGCATCACCTGCTCCGCCCATGGCCGGATGACATCCGTCGCTGCCGCCTCCACCTTATCCATCCCCCTCCTCGGACGCCGGGTCCCCTCGGCCGCTCACTGGTTTCCCCGGGCGTCAGCCGCCGGATACATCAGGGACGAGGGGGCGTGCACCCCCTCCCGCGGCCCCCCGACACGCACCTGTTCGTCCCCCCGCCTCCTCTGGCACGGCCGGCGCCCCGACCCCCACCCCCGTCGCGCCCCGACCCCGAAGCCCCACCACTCACCATGAGTAGGTCTGCTCCGCCATGGCGCTGCCTCTCGCGGGCTCCGCCGCAGACTGCGGCCGGGCCCGGAGGCGGCGGCGGCGGCGGGCTCGCTCGGGCCGGGAGCGAAAGGCGCGGCCGGGGCCCGGCGCTGCTCCCTAGCTCGCTCGCTCCCTCGTTGCCCGCCTCGCACCGCGGGCAGGCGTGCGGGTGGAAGGCCAGGAAGAGGCCGGGCTCTGAGGCGGCCCCGTTCCCTGGGCCCCGGGGCGGGGCAGCTCCGCTCTCGGCCTCCCTCACCCGCGGCAGCGGCGGCGGCTCCGCTGCGGCTCTAAACCCAACATGGCGGCGGCGGCGGCGGCGCGAAGAACAAGGGGGCCCCGGGGCGGGCGGAGGGCCCCACGGGCCGCGCTCACTGCGCGCCGGGCCGCAGGAGCGCCGCGCTCAGGCGGCGGCGGCGGCGGCCGGAGGACATGGCCGGCGGGCGGAGGCGGAGGAGGCGACGGCGGCGGCGGCGGCAGCGGCTGAGGGGGGCGCTAAACGGTGAGGCGAGGCCGCTCGGATCACACCCGCCGAAGGGAGGAGGGAGGAAGGGGAGAAGGGGGCGGGAGCGAGCTCGGCCCCCCACGCAGTCACGTGCCCAAAACACGCTCACGTGACGCGCGCCCGGCCCATGCGCGGAGAAGTCGGTTTCTTGATTCGAAGTGACTACAGCTTGCTGTTCGCTCAGCCTCTGGTCGTGGGGCCGCCTCGGGCCGCCCCTTCCCCACTCCCGCCTCTTTCTCAGACACTGCTGCACCAGCAGCCAATCAGGAACTCTGGCGCGCGTCTGTTGGCTGCCACTCAGCTGTCAACCTTCAATCAACAGTCCAGTGACCGCGGGTGCCCACCTATCAGTCAACCTGTCGGTGGGCAAGCAGAGCGCTGCATTCCTTGATTCCTGCTTTGCGTGGTTGCTTCATTCATTTAGAAAATGTTACATGCAGCCAAACTTTATTGCGCTGGGGCGCAGTGCCAAGTCAAATACCCCATGCTTGCCTTCCTGTAACTAGGTATATTAGATGCCAACTCTGTGTAAAGTCAGACTACCTGGTCTCGCCCTCCACATGTTTAGATTCTAGAAAGAGACAAAGATAGTTCGAGCAGACCAATAAACGAAGATAGCCTTAGGTCCTGCTCAGTTTTATGAAGATGGTAACACAAAGTAATAGGACAGAGTGACCAGAGCTAGGGACTGCTTTATATAGATCGGATGTTAGAGCACCTTTTTGAGGAGGGGACATTTGAACTGACATTTGAAAGTTGAGAAGGAAAAGAATTTCTGGTAAGAGGGAAAAAAAAAAAGCAATGGACACTACCCATCTGGAGGGCTGGATGCAGACACAGAAGCAAACATAATAGAGCCAGGCCAACAGAGTGACTCTTGAAGGAAGGAGGAGGAGATGAGCTCAGGGGAATGTTACCTCAGAAATGAGTGAGGCGGTCTGAAACTGGAAGGGAAAAAAAGACAACGACATGAGAGATGACCCACTGATGGGAAGGTTGGGGATGAGTTTGGGTCCAGGCGTGGTATGGATGATTTGTGCCATGGACTGTTGAGAAAAGACTAAAACTGAGACTGGAGGGCCTAGCTAAGCCTCCCTACCAGTTACGGTGTTTGTGAATGAAAATGATCAAATTTGAGAAAGGTGCTGAGGCCACAGACACACTAGCCCTCCCAGAGGTCCCCTCCTGCCTTCACAGAGAGCAAAGCTTACGAACCTTAAACCAGCAAAGCTAAACTTGCCCAATTTTAGGCCAGGATCTAGCTCTGCCCTAGTTTCTCAGGGCCCGCCCAGGCGTATGAGAAACACCACACCCTCACACTATCTCCAAATGGATCATTTGGCCATTGCCCATACAGCTGTCACTTGCCTGTTCCCCAAGGGGAACCCTGTAATGAGAAAGCCAAGTACACTTTACTTCACAAGCAAGCTGTCTTCCTCCTTCCCCCACTGCCAAATGCCAGGACTAGTCAGGTTCAACGTGTTTCCTCTACAAGTCTACCAGAGAGCTCTGGGAAAGGCCCTGCTGATAAAATCAAGGTTCTAGGGAGAGTCTGACATAAGGCTCCAAGAGATTACCTGACCACCAGAGACCCTTCTCTGCATGCACAGAAAGATATCAGGCTGCGGAGATCTGCACAGCCATAAAAATCACTGGCTATCACACCGAGATGAAAAGGCAAAGGGCCTAAATTCTTGACATTAGTAGAGATCTTACAGTTTGTTCAGGTGCATTTACAGAAAGTCAACTGTGACCTTGAATGTGACACTTTGAGTCTCAAAGGCACATGAGTGAGGTTTTTGATCCCATGGGAAAGGCCAGAAGCTACAGGTAGGAGTGGTTTGGGGAGGTGCAGAAGCTTTTTCTCTGGGGAGCTAAAAGCAAAACAGACCAGACGTGTCACTAATGAAGCCAGAACGATGTGCAGAGCCTCTGGGCAATTCAGTTGAGCTTTGGTTCCCAGTGAGTCAGAGAAGGCAAAGCCAAGTAAAAAGTTGGTAGTAGGTGAACAGAACAGGAGCTGCTGAGAAAAAGAAAATCAATGCACCTTTTTCCCTGGTGAGAACAATCTGGTGGAAGAAAGACGAGAAACCGGTACTTGGTGAAGATACAGGATAAAATAGAAGAAAAGTTTTCCTCTCTCTATCTAAACCGGAGGTTCCAAAAATGTCTCTTGGCAAACCTGTGAATGCAGACCCTGTGAGAAGCCAAACAGCCCTTGGGCACAGAATCCCTGTGTGCGTGATTCCAGGAGACCAAATGTGAGCCCAAAGACTGGTGGCTTGAGCACCTCAGGATGGGCTGCCAGAGCCTATAAGGTACTGTCAAGACCTAGGTAGATTTGCAGCCTCATGGGAAGGCCAAACTGGCAATAATCTGTAGCCCCAGTGTTGGCTGGAAGCTGCCTCACCTGTGGCACTTGGGGAGTGACTTTCAGTCCCTGTGCCAATTGCATTTAGCTCCTAAGTGGAGCTGCCCCAGGTGTATTGATGGCTCCTATGGGCCACAGCCAAGGGCAATAGGTGTGTTTACCAGAAGGCAGAGGGCATTGGCTCTCCCTGGGAGGGGTGCCTGGTTCTACTCCTCCTCTACCAGGCAAATGAGAGAGCCACAGCTTGTGTAATGTTTGTTGAAAGAGGCCATGGAAGTGCCTCTAATTATCACCACAGTAATTATAGGATGACTCTTTTACCGAGTGTGTTCAAAAAAGAGACTTGGGGACTCTCCCCAGGACACATCAACTGCCATAGGCACAGATTCCCAGGAGCAGACATTGTCAGGTTTGGCTGGGCTGATAGAGGGTCAAAGACTCAAAGACTCAGGTCTAACCTGGGGACCATCAGTCCACCCAACCTACCTGTCACCGCACACACATGTACTTTATACACTGCAGTGACCTACTTGTAGCCTCCCGATGGGCTATGTTCTCTTTCGATTCCAGATCTCTGACCAATCCCAGGAGGCTTTCTCATTGCCTTACAGTCTGGGCATTTAGTTTCAATGTCACCTTTTCCAGGAAGTCTCACTAAACCAAACCTAGGCTGAGTTAGCTATACCTCTCCTGTGCTCCCACTGTCCCCTGAATTTGCCCACCTCCTAACACTTAGCACAATGAATTCTTATGCCTGTTTGCTTGTCATTCGCTCCCTTAGACTGTGAATGCTTTGTGGGAAAGGACTGTGGCTTGTTGCCATTTACACCCCCAGTGTCCAGCATAGGATTTAGCTCAGAATAGAAGCTCAGCATTTGTGGAATGAATGCTTGAGTGAAAGAAAAGGCAAAACAGGATTCAGAACAACTGGTTTGGCAGGGTACTGTGTTGAGCATCTGCTCCTGTCCTCCACAATTTCCTCCTTGACTAAGAAAGAGAATCATTAAGAGCAGGGCCTGCTATGATGGAGCACGCCTGTAATCCCAGCACTCAGGAAACTAAATCAGGAGGATTACTGTAAATTTGAGGCCAACCTGGGCTATGTAGTGAGTTCAAGGTGAGCCTGAAGTACACAGTGAAACTTTGTCTCCCAAAACCAAAACCAAAAACCAAACCAAAATAAAAACCCGGGTGAGTGTGATAGCACATGCCTATAATCCCAGGATTCTAGTAGGTGGAGGAAAAAGGCTTATAAATTTAAACTCAGGAGAGAGAGAGAGAAAGATATTAAGGACAGAAAAGTATTTATGTTAATTACATTATAGGGAGACAAAAATCAAAATTAAGTTATATGGTGAACTTATTAGATATCAGGCCACTTGTTTGTTTTATTATTTATTTATTTATTCATTCATTCATTTTTATGGTACTGGGTATTGAACCTAAGGCCTTTATACAGTTACATCACCAACTCTTTTTTTTTTTTTTTTTTTAGTGTCACCAAATTGCCAAGGCTGGGCTCAAACTTTCAATCTTCCTTCTTTAGCCTCCTAAAATGCTGGGATTAGAGATGTGCACCACCATATCCAGCCTGAGCTTTTTGGATCTATAAATTTGTCTGAATAAATATGAAAAATCAGTAAATACTTTTTCAAATATTTTTATGCACTGTTCTCTTTCTTTCTCTAAGATTCAAGTGACTAGGGCTGGAGATTTAGCTCAGTGGCATAAATGCCTGCCTGACAAATGTGAGGTCATGAGTTTGATCCCTGGTACTGCAAACAAACAAAAGATTGAAATGACATATGTAGATCTTTGCATGTGTTTCACAGGTCTGTGATGCTTCATTTAACTGTTTTATTTTTTTGTTCTCTCTCTCTGGTCTTCAAAATGAATAATTATTACCTATACATCTTCAACTTCATTCACTCCTTTTGCATCCTCATTGTGCTATTAAACCTATTGAGTTAATTTTTTGTTTCAATTATTATAGTTTCCAGCTCTAGAATTTCCATGTTCTTCTTCAGTTGCTCTTCTGGACTTTCACATCTCTTCTTTTGTCATGAATACATTTTCTATTAAGGCCTCAAAAACTATAAGAGTTGCTTTAAAGTCCTTGGCTGGGGGTTTAGCTCAGCAGTGTAAGTGCCTGATTGGCAAATGCAAAGTCATGAGTTTGATCCCCAGTACCAAAAAGAAAAAAAAAAAAATGCAAACCAAAGTCCTTATTACTAATTCCAACATCTGAGTCATCTTTTTTAAAGCAAATTTTTAAGTATTACTCAGAATTTTATGTTTCCTTGTATGTTTAGTACATCTTGTGTATTGAACACTATCAACAATATATTGCATAGACCTTAGATTCCATCCTGTCCCTCTCAAAATGTTAATTTTTTTTCCTTGCAGGAAATTGGCTTATCTGAACTCCACCTCTAAAATTAGTTTCTGGGCCAAGTGTGGTGATGCATGCCTGTAATCCCAGCACTTGGGAGGCTGAGGCAGGAGGATTGCTGCAAGTTTGAGGCCAGCCTGAGTTACACAATGAGTTCAAGCCAGCCTCACTGCATAGTGAGACCCTGTCTCAAAATGATAAATAAATAATTGGTTTCCCTTGTGGAGGCAACTGTGAAATCTCCACTCATTCTTTTAGCTTCCAGTTGCTACTTTTTCCAGTTGCTACCTGAAACTTCCTGTGCATTAGGTAAACAGCCAAAGTTTCTGACAGAATTTATGTGCAGATTTGAGGACTTGTTTGCTCTACAGCTCATTTCTTTCTGGAATTTCCCTCTTAATTTCTAGCCACTCTACTTGCTTGGAAACTCTACTCATATAATTAAGACTATAATTGTCTGTACATCCCCACCTGCCACACAAATTACAGTGCATATTATGGAGCAAAACCACTCTTCTTATGTCCAAGAACTGAGAGAGAAAAGGAGAGAGAGAGAGACGGGGGCTGTACAATCCCCTTCCGGGCCACACACCCAGTGACCCAAAAACGTCTCAGCAGATCTCACCTTAAGAGTCTGCCACCTCCCAGTAGTACCATAGACTGGGGACAGAGCCTTCAATGCGTGGGCCTTGGTAGTCATTTGCAATTCAAACCATAAACCAAGTATGGTGGTACAAGCCTATAATCCTAGCATTCTGAGAGGCTGAGGCAAGAGGATCCCAAACTCAAGCCCAGCCTGGGCAACACAGCAATTTAGCAAATTTGTCTCAGAATAAAAAATGAACTAGAGCCGGGCGCGGTGGCTCACGCCTGTAATCCCAGCACTTGGGAGGCAGAGGCAGGAGGATCGTTGCGAGTTCGAGACCAGCCTGGGCTACAAAGTGAGCTCAAGGCCAGCCTGAACTGCATAGCGAGACTCTGTCTCAAAAAGATAAAAAATAAAAAATGAACTAGGCATAGTGGTGCATGGCTGTCATCTCAGCACTCCTGAGGCCGAGGTAGAAAGATGATCTTGAGTTGGAGGCCAGCCTGAGCTACATAGTGAGTTCAAGCCCAGCCTGAACTATCTAGTAAGACCCTATCTAAAAAGCTAAATAAATAAATAAAATATTGGGGATATAGCTCAGTATGAAGGCCCTACATTCAATCCCCAGCACAGAAAAGAAAAAATAAATCAAAACTATAGCAATATTTTCCCTCAGTTTTTCTTTTATCACAGCCTCTGATATGTCTCTTATTTAAATCAACCTCCTAGCACCAGATTTTTTTTTACATTTTTGGTATTTTGAGACAGGGTCTTGTTCTATAGCCCAGGCTGGCCTCAACTGTGGTGATCCTCCTGCCTCAACCTCCTGAGGGCTGACATTACAGGTATGTGTCACACTCCTAGTTTATTACTACATTTTCTACTAAGGCCTTGAAAATATGAGTTGCTTTTAAATTCTTGTTGCTAACTCCAACATCTAGGTCATCTGTATTAACCTCTATCCTTGCAACTAATCCGCCCTTTCTTGAGTTGCTCTTTCCAAGAGTACAAAACATTTTAAACTTAACCTAGAGCCTGAAAAAAGAAACTTCTTAGAAGTGGCTCAGTTGCCCCCTGCTTCCTAGTGACTACACTGTCAGTGAATCCCTGAGGGGCAACTCTGAATACCAGAATGGGACCAGATTTAAATGATTGCCATGACCCACTGCAATGTCTAAAACTTGGAGTATTCAGGGAACTTAGGTCTGACCCAGGACAGACAGAAGGGAAAAACTTTTTTTTTTTTTTTTCAGTACTAGGGATTGAACCCAGGGCCTTTGCACTGAGCTCCATTCCCAGTCCTTTAATTTTTTTTATCTTGAGATGGAGGTCTTGCTAAGTCCCTAAATTCCTCAGGCTGAGCTCAAATTTGCCTTAACTTGCAGCGTAGCTGGGACTCTAGATATGTGCCACCACACTCAGCAGGAAGAAAACTTTTAACATCCTAGTTCTAGATGCCAGATGAATAGGTGGCTGGGATACAGAAGAGTGAACTTGGCTACCATCCTCAAAGCTCACCGCTCTCTGATAAAGATCTCTTCAGGGCTCCTTCCCAGGGAAACCCATCCCAGCTGGCACACCTTAAGGTGACTAGGGGTCACTAGGGGTCTCTTCCATCACATGTAGAGTGTGTAGGGTTTCAGTAAACAGTGAGGACCGCTAAGAGGTTTCCAGAGCCTGGACCTGCTGCTTGGAAGGGAGGAGGAAAATGCCCTGTTTTCTGGGAGGCCTCTGTGTGCCAGGTGCTATACATTGTTTACTTTACCTCGTCTGCTGCCGAGGTGCCTGTTCTCCTTGCTGAGTCCTGAGCTCATGCCTAACAGCAGATACTCACTAAATATTTAATGATGTTGAGAAACAACTGCCATTTATTGAGCGCTAATTATGTACCAGGTACTCCTGAAGGTGTTCATAGCTCTTAACTCATATATGATTTCCTGAATGGAAAGAGTGATAACAACCCTGTGTGGCTAGATCTTTTGTCCTGTTTTCCATAAAATGAAACTGAAGCGCAGAGAAGGTAAAGAGGTGGGCAAAGGGCAGCCAGGTAATAAATGAAGAGTGGACCTAGGTTTGAGTCCAGGAAAATGTAGCACCCTAGGAAGGGACAGGGAAGTTTGGGTTGGGTGTAGGGGTACAAAGAGAGAGACTGAGTGGTCAGTAAAAGAGGTACTTCTAGGGAGGGCACAGTAAGGTTGTGTGGCCTCTGCCAGCTGGCTGTCTCCTACAACAAATGTCACAGATGCTGCCACAAGACCTTGAGCCACTCCCTCAAGAAATGCTGATGTCATGTCCTCAAGGACCACACCCCTTCCTCACAGGAAAAAGCCGAAATGAACCTCAAATTTTGCCCTGGCCACTATAGAGTGTATATGCAGGAAGCGGGGTGGAGGCTGCCCCAGCAATCACAAGCCTGTGTTTCTTGGAGTGTCTGGTCCTATCCTGTCCTGGTGGCTTTGTGTAGGCTGGGGCAGTGTTGGGGGGGTGGGAGGCTCTGAGACTTTGCCTGTGATGAGTCACAGGTGATGCCCCCGCAGTGGAGCCTGGGATTCCTGGGCAAGTAGACACACATCTCAAACACCATCGGTCTCCACCCATTCAGAGGACACCCATTCCTTTCTAAGGTGAGACCTCCTCCCTCCCCCTCCCCTGGGCAAGGAAGCATAGTGTTGAGCTGCCCCTCTGCCTAAGCCATTCAGTCAACCTGACTTCTCAGGTGACCCAGGGACATCAGCAAGGCAAGGCCCAGGGATGGTGGCCAAGGAGATGAAAAAGATGTGACCCCTCTAGCCCAGCTTCTTGCGTGGTGATATAAATAACCGAAGCTTCCCTGGTCACTCAACCCACCACACCACCTCTGGGGTCACTGCAGAGTTGACCTTGGTCTGAATACTTGCCTGTTATTTCCCTTGTGCTCTTGTTTATTGCTCCTCCCGGTCCACCTGAAACAGAGCTCAGGACAGCCACGGTGATGCATAGGAATGGAGAAGCCAGGTGCATGAAGGGTCATGGTGGCAGCCACACCCACAGTCCTCCAGTCCTTGGCCTCCAGCCCCCAGCTGGGCCAGCAGGAAGTCTGTCAGGAAGCCTGCACCAGTCTCCTTCACCAAGTACCCAGGGATGCTCTGGATCTGAGGGCACTGTGGATTCCATGCAAGGCTCTCTCCAGGGCCAGAAGGAGGTGTTTTGGCTGTGCCTGCAGCTGCTATTTGCATGCAGAAGTCCCTCTGCCTGTCTTGTGGACCACAGGCATTGCACCACCACCTCTCTCCCTGCAGGAGGCTTTTTTGGGGGAGAGGGGTTGGGGGGATTGAACCTAAGACCTTCCTATTGAACCACAAACTTGTGATTCTCCTGTCTCAGCCTCCCAGAGAACTGAGATTACAGGAGTATGTGACCTCATCCAGCCTCAGGAGGCTTTTTACTGCCCCTTCTTTGGCCACACCACTGCAGTGCATTTTGTTGAGCTCAGTCAGGGAGGGGGACCATCCAGCAAAGCTACTTGGGCCCAGGTGAGCCCACTATTGCCTTCATAACACAACCCTCTCCATCCCAATGCAGCAGGAACCATGGGAGAATGAAGAAAGGCTGAGTCGGGGGTTTCAGTCACAGTGGCAGACTGTTTCGCAAGCCCTATTCCCTGCAGTCTCCAGGCCCAGCCCTCATTCAGGCAGTCAGTCTGTGCTGGTGCCTACCTCCCTGAGTTTCTTTCTGAGGCCCCTCTCCTTCTTGAATCTATCTTCCCTCTGGTCCTGCCAAGCCCACTGGGCTGGTTTGGACCTCTCTGAATCCTGGGTTCAGATACTTGTACTGAGTGACATCCCTGCTTCTTCGAGGACCCCCTGGGTGCCATGCAAGCAAGGAGTGTGGCCAGGCACATCCACAAGGCAGTTTCCCACTCATCTCCACACCCCACAGCTCCCAGGGCCTGGTCTGCTCCTCACTCATGGGTCCCTCTCCAGCACACTACGGTGGGCTCCCTCAGCTCTGGTCCAGTGACAAGCACAAACCCAGGAACCTTGCCCAGCAATTTAAAAAGTGGAGAAAGAGAACAGACATTTCTACAGCACCCACAATGAGCCCAGCACCCCACTGGCCTTTCCAAATATAACAGTTCAGAATCCTCTAACTCTTCAACAAATGTCTGTGTGAGCACCTACTCTGTATCATGCCTTACTGAGTGTGTCTTGTCGAACTTTTATTTTGTGTTTTGTTTTATTCTATTTTATTTTTGGTACCAGAGATTGAACTCATGATCTCTTGTTTGCCAGGCAGGCACTGTGCCCCTGAGCTGTATTCCCAGCCCTTGAACTTTTAAAGTATTCTTGTGAGCTGTTACTTCCATTTCACAGCTGAGGAGGATGGGGGTCAGAGAGATTAGAAGACTCACCTAGGGAGGTACAGGTAGGAAATGACTCCAAAGCCTGTGCTTATTTCGCTCTGCTACTGTACTTCCTATACCCAGTTGTGGCCTTAAAAAGACAGAGTCAGCAGGGCATGTTGGTGCATGCCTGTAATCCCAGGTGGCTGAGGCAGCAGGATCACCTTCAGTTTGAGTCTAGCCTTGACTACATAGTGATTTCAAGGCCAGACTGAGTTATATTGTGAGAACTTGTCTCAGAAAACAAATAACAGACAGCAACAACTACATAATGAGAATAGTGAGACCTAGTCTCAAAAAATCTCCAAACAAATCAAAAAAGGGTGGGAGAAGGAACAAGAAAAATGTTTCCCTTAAAAAAAAAAAAAAGGCAGACTCAAAAAAGTTGGACATAATGGTACACACTTATAGTTCCAGCTACTTAGGAGGCTGAGTCAGGAGGATTGCAGACTAAAGATTGACCTGGCAATTTACTAAGACTCTTTCTCAAAAACAAACAGGGCGGGAGATTTAGCTCAGTGCATAAGTGCCTGCCTCACTAGGGCAAGGTCATGAGTTGATCCCCGGTACCAAAACAAACAAACAAAAAAGCAAGAAGCACACAGTATATATCCACCTGAACAAGGAGTTAAAAAACAAGTAGATAATGAAAGTGAATAAAGAGTTCCAGCTATAACACAGCAGGGCTAGACAGGGACTGTAGCTAACAGGACAAATCACATCCCATCTGCAGGGGACAGGTGCCACTGAGCTCCCAGTGAACATTGCTGTACAAGACTGTGGGTGAGTGTGGGTCTGTGTTTTCATGATCATTGGAGATCTGAAACTTCTATATGAAATTTCCTGATAAAACACAGAGCTTGCTGTATTAGGTCAACAATTTTGTTCCCTAAAACTAAAACATGCTCCATGAACTCGGAGAGGATTCCAAGTCTAAGAATGACCTGGGTGAGGTTTTTTTTTTTAAATAATTTTGTAGTATGTTCAGGCTCTTAAGATACCCCTCTTTTTCTTTTTTTCTTTTTTTTTGAACCGGGAATTGAATTCATGACCTTGCACTTGCCAGGTGACCCCTCTTTCTAAGGTAGGCTGCTCAGGAGTGGAAAGATTGAAGACAGAAAACTGACAGGCATAGGGTACATAAGGAAAGGGGTAGGATTATATCACAGGACCACATGAAAGCCGGAGCCCATGAGCCTTCACTTGCCAAAGACAGAATCTAATGCTAGATACTTTAGAAAGGAGTTGGTTAGGAAGCCAACCAACCTGGATACCTGGAGTTTCAGAGAACTAGTGAGACAAAGGATCAGAAAATTAGCAGAATGCTGGGGATTTAGCTCAGTGGCTTAAGCGCGAGGTTGTGAGTTTGATCCCGGGTACAAAAAAAAAAAAAGAAAAAAGAAAGAAAGAAAGAAAATTAGCAGAATGCTAGCTGTGCTGGTGCACACTTTTTTTTTATTTTAAAAATGAAAAAGAATAAAAACTATGATACAGAATTTCAAAACAAAATAATAGGAGATTAACACTAGTTAATATATTGCATATTGTTATCTTCAAAGTAGTTGTTCAGGTTACAAGATATATAGAAAAAATGATCAAACAATGAAAGCACAAATTGTTCTTTTTGATGAACTAACACGAGACTAGTAGTATAGTATGTAGTAACTATACTACATACATACATATAATCTTTTCCATTCTTTTTTCCTTTCCCCTATCCCACTTGTTCTTTCTGTTTGAGCAGTTTCTTTTCCTTTCACTTTCACAATATCTGTTGTATATTTTTGATCCTATTTACTCATTTTTTTTTTATGGTGCACCTTTTTCCTTTTTTTTTTTTTTTTGGTAGTGGGGATCAAACTCACAACCTTGCACTTGCCAAGCAGGTGCTTATGCCACTGAGCTAAATCCCTAGCTTCTTATAGTACACACTTAAATAAGCTTTTCAGGAGGGTAAAGCAAGAGGGTCACAAGTTCCAGGCCAGACTGAGAAATTTAGCAACATCCTGTCTCAAAATTTGAAAAAATAATTTAAAAAGACTGGGAATATAGCTCAGTGGTATAGTACCCCCTGGGTCCTGTCCCTGGTATAGCCAGTGATATGTCATTCAGCCATAAAAAAAAAAATGAAAAAGTGTCATTTGCTGTAACGTGGAAGTTTGGAGAATATTGTGTTAAATGCACTAAGTCAGGCACAAACACAGATACCACATATTCTAACTTAAACATGGAATCTGAGAAAACTGACCTCAAAGTAATAGAGCCTGTAACAGAGGTTACCAGGGCCTGAGAAGAGTGGGGATGGCGAGGGGGGTGGGGAGATGATGGTGACAGGTACAGGGGTGATGGGGAGGTGACTTCTAAATAGCACAGTAGGATAATGATCTTTGACAACAATTAATTGAATATTTCAAAGTAACTTGAGTGTTCAAAGACATGGTAAACCTCTGAGGTGGCAAATGTACCGGTTCCTCTGATTTGAATTTCTTTCTTTCTTTCTTTCTTTCTTTCTTTCTTTCTTTCTTTCTTTCTTTCTTTCTTTCTTTTCCTCTAGGGATTGAACTCAGAGCCCTTACAGTGAGCTACACCACCAGCTGTTGTTTTATGATTTTTATTTTGAGATAGAGTCTTACCAAGTCACTAAATGGCCCAGGCTAGGCCTGACCTAGTGGTCCTCTTGCCTCAGCCTCCTAGAGTGCTGGGATTATAGTATACACCACTATACTGGACATTTTTTGTTTCTTTCTTTCTTTGTTTATTTTGGGACAGGGTCTTAGTACGTAGTCCAGGCTGGACTCAACCTTGCTATGTAGCCCAGGATGGCCTCAAACTTGTAATCCTTCTGCCTCAGTCTCCTGAGTGCTAAGGTTATAGGCATGTATCAGCACATCTGGCTAAAAGTTACTGCTTACCAAATGCTAATTATATGCTAGATATTCTGCTTGGTACTCTAAAGGATTGTATCTTTCTTTTCTTTTTTTCTTGCTCTGTGGTACTGAGTACTGAACCTGGGCCTTATGCATGCTTGGGTAAGCACTCTGCCATCCACTGTGCCATATCCTCAGCTCCTCCAATTACTCTTATCTAATCATTTACACTTTGTCATACCACACCCATAAATATGTACAATTATTATCAATTACTATACAGGGTTGCTATGTGCAAAGCCCACAGCTGTACGCTTGATGTGCTGTAATAGCTCCCAGAGTCCTCAGGAACCCTCACCTCAGATTTGGAAACATGCATCTGCTAGGTCCGGCAGAAACACCATTTGAACTTGGCCATGATGAGAGGCTGGAGAGAGCTGGGAGGTGAACTGGGGACAAAGTGGATGGGGCAGAGGTGAGGTTGTGGAGGAGGAACCGCTCCACCTACCGCAGGGCTGTGCAAGTTTAAAAGCTGTGGGGCCGGGCAGGGTCAGGTTTAGAGGGGACTCTGAAGCCAGGCAGAGCTGGAGGCGGGAGGGCTCCTGCACCTCTCAGCTGGTCAGGCTGCATCATGCACTCAGGTTACTACAACAGCGTGCTGAGGAATGCTGAGGAGGCAGCTGGGAACTTTGCAAGTGGCCCCCCTCCCCCCACTTCATCCTGAGGCCCAGAGAGAAGCAGTGATGCAAAGACAGCAAATAAAGAGTGAGTAGAGGCCTTGGAATCCGGGACTTTCTGAGTCCCAGCACTTCCAGACTTCTCCCTGGCAGGACTGGCTCATGCATAGGAGCCTCCACAGGTGCACATGCTTCTGCTTTTCTGCCAGTGAGGCATTTGAGGGAAGCTGGGACTCCTACAGGATTATGCCCTGACTCGCCTGTCCCCTACGTAACCCACCTCCGACATAGATCCCCAGTTCAGCCATTCTCTTCTCTGAATTCAAATCACTCTGCTTTTGCTCTTCCTGTCCCCCTCCTCCTTTTTTGATTACAATATCATACATTACTCTGCAATTCACCCTCTTAACATGGGCAGTTCAGACTGGGCACGATGGCACATCCCTGTAATCCCAGCACTCTGGGAGGATGAGGCCGAAAGATTGCAAGTTTCAACCCAGCCCTGGGGGAATTTAGGGATTCAGCAAGACCCTGTTTTAAAACTAAGACAAAAGGGGGTCCTGGGGATGCAGCTCAGTGCCAAGTGCCTAGGTTCAATCTCCAACACCACACACACATATACAAAGGCACAATTCAGTGGTTCGTAGTCTAGTCGACAAATTGTTCAACCACTGTTACAATTTAATTCCAAGTAATCATCTACATCATCTCAAAAGAAACCCCATGCCCTTTAGCAGTCACACTCCTCTCTTTCTGGCCTTAGCCCTTATCCACATCTACTCTCATGTGTCGCTGTGGAGGTGATGCCTAAGGTAAACCTTTCCTGTAAAGGTGATCAAGTGACAAGTAGTCTTTTTGTGATTGACTTCTTTCACGTCACATAATGTGTTCAAGGTTCATTCAGATCATAGCACCATCAGTACTTTATAGCTCCTCCCCTGCTTTCCACTAGGGACTGAACCCAGGGCCTGGCGCTTGCTGGGCAAGCACTCTATCACTGAGCTACACTTTCAGTATTTGTTTGTTGGTTTTTGTTTTTGAGACAGGTTTTCATTTGTGGTTCAGCCTGGCTTTGAACTCATGGCAATCTTCCTGCCTCAGCCTCCCAAGTGCTAGGATTACAAGCATGCACCACCAGACCCAGTTTTGAAGCTGCATTTTGATGTCCCGTAGAAGACACTATTGGTGCCCTGACTGGCTCCCTTTCTCCAGCAGGTGCTTCTGTTCCTCAGCTGCTAGGAGTGTAGACTGCAACCTTCTCCCAGACCACTGCCCTCATTCAAGGGACCCTGCCTCATGTGGGAGGTTATGACACCCCTCCCACACCCATCCAGCAGCCTGCAGACTGAGGCTGATATGATGACGGATACAGGGACACAAAAGTCTGGCCTCCATTTGTGAACCATTTCTACGGTGTGACATAGACTTGAGAGCATGTACAGGCACACACAGGCATGCACACACAAGCTATTTCACCTATGGCAAAATCTTTCTTGGCCCCTCCCTGCCCTCTCTTGTCACCCTTCCCCTACTCCCCAGTGACTACTGTGTGCCTAGCTCAGGAACTCAGCCTAAGATAATAACATTTTGCATAAGCTGGGAAAACTATCCTCATTTCTCCTTCCTACTCCTATGGATGAAAATGGTGATGAGGAAGGCTAAACTCTCCCCAGTGCCCCTTTTGCACTGTCTCTGTGCAAAGTACCCTGAAAGTGCTTTCCAGGCCACAGTGCATCTCCTTTTGTGCTCCTACACATGTCTCTTGTTTATGAGTCCATTTAAGTTGCCATAACAAAATACCTGAGGCTGCATCCTTTAATAAGCAAAGAGGTATGTTGAGCCCACATTTCTGAAGTCCCAGAGCATGGTACCAGCATCCACTTGGCTCTGGTGGGGCCCCTCTGGCTGTGTCACAGCATGGCATGGATGGCATCATGGTGGGAGTATAAAGGAAGAGAGAACAGTTAGCAAAACAGGCAGCTAGAGATTGAGGAGGAGCCAATCTTGCTCTTTTTATGACAACTAACTCTAGAGGGAACTAACTGGCTTCCTGTGAGAACTACATTAGTACCTTCCAAGGACCATATTACCAACGATGCAATCACCTGCCATTAGGCCCAACTCCTGAAAGTTCCAACACTTAGCCGGGTGTGGTGGCTCACGTCTGTAATCCCAGCACTTGGAAGGTTGAGGCAGGAGGATTATTGTGAGTTTGAAGCCAGCCTGGGCTACAAAGTGAGCTGGAGGCCAGTCTGAACTGCATAGCAAGACCCTGTCTCAAAAAGACAAAAAAAAAAAAAAAAAAAAAAAAAAAAAAAAAAAAAGAAAGAAAGAAAGAAAGAAAGAAAGAAAGAAAGAAAGAAAGAAAGAAAGTTCTAACACTTGATACTGCTGTCACATGGACCAAGACTTCAGCACATGAACCCTCAGGATACAAATGATATTGAAGTCACAGTGACACGTTTGTATGACTTTTGTTGTATGACTTTTGTTGACTGTCCCCCTCTTGATCCTAAATTCTCCAAGGCCAGCAACTACATCGATCTCATTTTCTACTTTATCCTAATTACTTGATACCTTGGGAGACCCAAGAGTACACGGTGAAGGATGGTCTTGGCACTGTTTCTAATACAGAGAATTTTCAGTTCATCTCAATGCTCCTCAAGAGGAAATTTTAAAATAAAACTCTCTAGCCAGACATGGTAGTGCACGCCTGTAATCCTTGCATTTGGGAGGCTGAAGCAGGAGGCCTGTAAATCTCAATCCCACCTGGGTGGGGAATGGTTATCTCCACATCAGAAACCTGGGAGCCTGGAAGATGAGATGGGAGGGAAACATTTCACACTCTTTTTTTTTTTTTAAACAATGGAGGATCAATTTATTAAAATAGTTGCCTTAGGCATCTGCAATGGTGACTTCAACCTCCACTCCCGGCTCGATACTGATGGAAGTAATCTGTTTAACAATCTCAGAAGGGCTGTGCAAGTCGCTTGTGAATTCTCATCTGGAAGCGATCCCATGTCTTAGAACCTTCTGCACAAGGCGTTTTTCTTGTCTTGATTCTCAAGGTCTTAGTAGGCACGCGAACGAACAGGTCCTTTCACTTTGAGATTCTTTTCTTTTGCATCTCTGATCAAGTCAGCACACACCTTTTCCAGCGACTTCACGTTGTGGCTGGTGAGAGTAATCCCAATCCGGTGAATCGCCACCTCTGGCTCCACAGGTGTCTTTCCAGGATCTTTAAACGCCATGGTGCAGGTGGGGCTTGGACTTGTTCCTAGGAAAGGGCGAACAGGGGTGAGCCAGGAACAGGGGCTGACGCTCCCTAGAGGGGCTGCACCCACTACCACCTCTTGCTCGGAAAAACTCTTTTTTTTTTTTTTTTCTTGGCAGAAAGAGATGCTCTATTGCTGAGCTATGTTCTCAGACGTTTTCACTTTTTTTTTTTTTAGACAGATTCTCACTAAATTCCCCAGGCTCACCTCACACTTGTAATCCTCCTGCTTCAACCTCCCGAGTACAGGCTTAATTACTACGCCTGGCTACTCTGTGTTGTCTTGTCTTTTGAATTTTGTACTATATTCACACTTAATCTGTAGCAGAAAATGCAACCCCACCCCCACTTACCAGTATACTTCAGTTTCTCAGTTGCTCAGGTAATAATAGTTCCTGTTCCAGATTCAGTTGCTACTGTCTCTTAGAAACGGCTGGTCACTATGATGCACATTGTAAAAACCAATCCACAACTGACAAGCCACTCTGCCTATGTATTTTCTGCTTGTTTATCCCATATAAGCCCTAGACCACCAGAGATCAGGGCCTGATGTTCTGGGAATCAGTGCCCATTGATGTAAATAAATCTGCCTCCAAATCCTGAGTATCGTCTTGTTGTCTCTGCTTGCCACTGCATAGCCAGTCAAACAATATGTTCTCTTTAGTGATTTTTTGTGATGCTGGAAAAATACATTTTTTAGTGCATGAATGAACACAATATCAAAAGGAAAGTTCTTTAGACCAATTAAACTTAGTAAAATTGATTTGAGCAAAGCAGGGCAAAACAAAAATGATTTGCAATCTGGGCAGCTCCTCAAACCAGAACAGGATCTGAGAACAGCTAACAATGTGATCTGACAGCATCTAGAGAAAAACAGGAGCACGACCTAGAAAATAGCTTCTCTGGCTACACCTCAGTCAGCTAGGTTACTGGTTACAGCTTACTGAGTTAATTGGTTATACCGACCTATGCAGCTAACCACAGCTCAGTTATTATAATTGAATGCTATGCTGGCTTGGTCTGATGGGCTTAGTGCTGGTACCCGGTTCAAATCCAAGCCCTTCCACAAGTTTCATTTTATTATTTTATTTTGTGTTGCACTGGGAATGGAACCCAGGGCTTCTCACAGTGAAATGCTGGACAAATGCTTGCAGCTGAGCTGTAGGCCCAGTCTCCTCTTTCTTTCTTTCTTTCTTTCTTTCTTTCTTTCTTTCTTTCTTTCTTTCTTTCTTTCTTTCTCTTTCCACTTTGAGCCAGGATCTCCCTAAATTGCCCAGGCTGTGTTTGAATTTGCAATCTTCCTGCATCATCCTTCCAAGTAGCTGGGATTACAGGCATGTGCCACTAAGCCTGGCCCATACACTTCATTTAATAGGATAACTGGGTCTTTAAAAAGCAGCCCTGTGCATGCATCTGTACAAGAACTGCTGGTTGGCATCTTCCTTACCCAAGGTAGCTCTCAGTCATCAGCCAAACTCTTGGAAACCAGTAAAGGGCAGTAGACAGAGTGTGGAACTTAATTGATTAAATATATTTCCAAAGCCTTAAACAAACAAAAGAACAAATGAAAAACTCATGCAGCTGAATGTGGCAGCCCATGCCTGTCATCCCAGTACTCTGGGAGGCTGAGGCAGGAGGATCACAAGTTGGAGACCAGCTTGAACTGTTACAGAAAATGCCCCCACCCCCAGCCAGTATGCTTCAGTTTCTTCGTTGCCCAGGTAATAGTTCCTGTTGCAGTTATGGTTGCTTCTGTCTTCCAGAAATGACTGGTTATCATGATGCATAGCCAGTCACTATGGTGCATATTGTAAGAACCAATCAAAGACACCCAAGTACATCCTAAGTACAAAGTATAGCCTCTGTGGCCTGGCAAGCCACAGTCACCCCAGAGTGAGAATCATCGGCATTTCCTGAGCTCTGCACCATGTTGGAACTTGGGACGCTGGGAAAACACCAGCTTACCGCTCTGGTAAGTGGCTGTGAGCCTACTGGCACTCGGGCTAAGAATCAAACATCCATTCCATTCCCCCACCTCCACCCCATCCCACCCCCCGCTGCTAGCAAGTGAGAGCCAGAGGTCTGAGCATCTCTTTCAGAGTTTGACTATAGGCAATATAGCAAATAAGGGGGATTTTCTTCTGCCATCTCTTTGAAAGCAAATATTTTTATCTCTGTTTTGCTCTGTTCTGATCAATGGTATTGCTCTATTCAATATTCTGTTTTTATAATTTTGGTATTTCCTTTGATATTGCTCTACCTGATTGAAGGAACAACTATTGTGAAGAAAACAGATATACTATTGTACCTATTGCTGTTATCCCGGTAACCTGCTGTGAGGTTCTGTACCAATTTCACTGCACTGCCTCAGTTGGCTATGTCCTGTCTTGTTCTGCCGTATTTTACTACCTTCAAAATAAAATAAATAAATAAATAAAATAAAAATAATAAATAAGAAAAAATTTAAAAAAGTAAATAACAACAACAAAACAGATCAGTAAGGTACTGAGCAACCTGAAACATGATATAACTAAACAGATAATGGACTTAAAAAGCAAAAGGAGGAAAAGAAAGTGCTCTAAAGGATATAACTGCATGTATATTTAAGTGTGTAGGATTGATCACCATGTTGCTAAGTTTTTGTTGGATCGGTGAACAGAACTGTTTGCAGCCTCACTGTTTGAATGTCCACTTTGTATGGTTTAATTTTGTAACTTGAACAACTATATCCAAGAAGACAATATGTAATTATCACCTAGTGATTTCTTACTGTTTATTTTTTTTGAAATTCTGTATTGTTTCTATCCTTTTTTCTGTTTTGCTTTCCCCCCCCTTTAAATAAAATTTTAAAAAAGGAAAAAAAAAGAAAGAAACGATGAGGAGGGGCCGGGGATTTAGCTCAGTGGCTTAAGCACCTACCTGGCAAGTGTGAGGTTGTGAGTTCAATCCCTGGTACCAAAAAAAAAAAGAAGAAAAAAGAAATAAGGAAATCTGCATGAAGCTCTAACTACACGGATAGTCACTGAAGAATTGCTTACAGCAGTGGGAGAAAGACATGGGAATAGGGAACAGACTTGACAAATCAGCCAGCATTCTTGTGAACCACTGTGCACATTCTTTATGGAGTTTCCTTCAATCTACTTTTGCAGTGCTGGGATGGAACCCAGGGCCTCACACATGCTAGGTAAGCTCACCTCTAGAGTCACCTCAACATCCCTATCCATGAAATTTTTAAAAAGCTGTTTGAAGAAAAAAAAAATAGTAAATGACAGGGGTGTCTAGTGCAGGCAGAGCTGGGTTCAAATCCATGCTGCATAGGAGGGGGCCACTCTGCTAAGTGATTTCACTTGCTGTAGTTCAGTTACTCATGATTCAGCCAGGTCTGAAAATATTAAATGGAAAATTCCAGAACTATAAAGTTGGGTACTGTGTGGTTTCAGGGGTTTAATGTATCCCCAGCAGATAGGGAAGGCTGCCATCCTTACAAACTGTGTGACCTCTATCTACTTAATTAACCTCTCTGAGCCTTTGTTCCTTTGTTATGGGAAATGGGCACACTATCACATCCCTTGCATCAATTAGAACCAGCTCATTACTGTACTGCCAAAAGTTCTCTGGCTTAACATAACAAGGGTACGTTTCATTCTCCCAGACTCAAATGTGGGTGTTCCTGGTCTCTTCTCACTGACGGATTGAGGGACTGGGTCTCTTTCTGTCGGAGAAGGTGCCCATCATAAATTCATTTCTCCCTTCCACATGGACAGGAGAGAGCATGAAGAATCAGCCCAGATGTTTAGTGTCCTGGCTGATGGTAGGGTGCCACCCTCTGTGTCAGCTGCACGAGTTACGTGGCCTTCTGTGGACACAAGGGGCTGGGAAATGTACTGTAGCCAGGGCCCAGGAGGAGGAAGTGGGTTTGAGGTGCTCTTGGCTTTGTCCCTGCACACACCTAGTGGGGCGCCTTAGAATGAAGGCATGAAGTAAGGTTAACAAAATGGTACACAGTAGGCAGGCACTGTGGCCCATACCTATGTAATTCCAGCTACTTAGGAGGGTGGGGCAGGAGGATTGCAAATTAAAGGTCAGCCTAGATAATTCATTAAAGTCCTGTCTAAAAATAAATAAAACAAGGCAACACAAAAAGTGTTGGGGATGTAGCGCTATTATATAGCATGTGCTTACCAGGTGGGAAGCCCTGGGTTCAATCCTCAGTACTGAAGAAAAAAAAAGAAGAAAAAAGAAAACACAGGAAGAATACATGGGAGGTGCTCAAATGTGTCAGCTTCTTGTGGCTGAGACTACCCTCCATCTTCAAATCCACATCCTCAAAAGTTTTATAGACAGTGAGCCAAGCTGTTTACCCTTGGTGGAGGAGAGTGTGGGGTCACTGGAGGGGCCAGATGTCCACTGAAAATAGCCCTGGAGGAAAATCACTTATTCTATCACGATGCCCCGTTCCCACCCAAAGAACCTTCCAGAAAGATGTACTACAATTCTGACCACATTGCTCTCCTGCGTAAAACCTTCAGTGGCTCCCAGTTGCCTTAAGGGCTGAGTCTAACCATCTCACTTGTGCAGGATCAGCCCAGCTCACATCTCTCCAGCTACCAGCCCTGTGGCTTTCTATGCAATGTCTACACCTGAGCTTCTAGAACATACATTGCTCCTTGCTTTTCCTCTCAGCCCTCTCTGGTACAGCCTTTGGGCTCACCCAGCCCTTCCTCAGGGAAGCCTCCCCACCTGACTCTCTCATTGAGTTCCTGCCTCCCTTCCATGGTGGCATCTAATCTGAGGATTTAATTTTTGTCTGTCCCATCAGATTATAAACTTGTGAGGGGAAGGAGAAAGCATCTTTTGTTGACTGCTCTCTGTGACCAGTGCTTTATTTTCCTCATCTATAAAATGGGACAATAACTGGTTCAGGGGTACATTTTATACGCCGAAACCCTAAATCTGAAGGTAAGGTATTTGGAGACTGGGTCTTTAAGGAAACAATTAAGGTTAAATGAACTCATAAGGGTGAGGCTCTGATCTGATAAGAGGAGACACAGAAGAGAGGTTGTGTGAACCACCCAGGGGAGAACGAACAAGCCAAGTGGCCTCAGAAGGAAACCTGTGTTTCTGGTACCTTGACCTAGACCGTCTTGCCTCCAAGATCTATGAGAAATCAGTTTCTCAGTCTATGCCATTATAGCAAACTGCACAGACGAAGACATAGCAGAGCCTACCTTAAATACCCAGTTTACATTTATTTATTTGCAGTACTAGGGATTGAACCCAAAGCCTTTGCACCGGGCTACCCAGCCCTTTTTTCATATTTTTATTCTGAGACAGGATCTGGTTAAATTTCCCAGCCTGGGCTTGAGTTGGCAATCTTCCTGCTTTACCTTCCCAGAGTGCTAGGATTACCAGAGTGTGCCATTGTGTCCAGTATACACTGGGTTTTTGAAATTAATTGTTAATACCTGCAAAGCCCCTACAGGTGTCCCTGTTATGTGTGGAGTTAGCTCTATTCGCTATTATCAATCACTACATGTATTTGTCGAAGGAGCAAACAAATTCATATTCTAAGTTGGAGTTCTCGCATAAGGACTCTCTTAAAGAGTATTTACCTGCATTATAATTCCAGGATATTTGAACACAAACAAAAATCCTTGGAATTTAAAAAAAGTGTCAGCTAGGCATGGTGGTGGACACCAGTGATCCTGGAACTCTGGAGGCTGAGGCAGGAGGATGTCTGTCAGTTCAAGGCTAGCCGGAACTACATAAAGAGACAAACAAAAAGTATCAACTTGGAAGGGGCCGGTGGGAGAGCTGTGTGGTCTCCAACTCTTCTGTAGCTGATTCCTGGCATCTATTTTCTCCTTATTCACTGTCCCTTCAAGTAACTATCTAGAGAAGGAAGATTAGCTCGGTTTTCTCCTGGATTTATTCCATGAGAGGAAACAAGGCCAAATAAACCCAGATGTGGCGAAGCAAGCAGAAAAACTCAGACTAGGTGAGGAGCAGTGTGTTGGGACCTTAGATTCTCTGATTTGAGGCTGGAAACTTGGCGGCTGTGTTGTCTCTAAGCCTCAGGGTCCTAATCTGGAGAGCAGGAGGGAGTTCATCTAGCGCTGCGGGTTATGCATAGCGCTGAGGAAAGGCATTGTGGGAAAGCACATGATGCACAGGGTGTGTCACTCATGTTCGGCCCTGGGCTGGGTGACTGGGCCCAGGGGCCTTGCCCAGTTGAGTCCACCAGTGCCTACCATTCAGCACTGAGACTCTGCAAGGCTTTCAACTGTTCCTGAATTCTTTATGCTATCATCTCTGCTTTTGCCTATTGTCACTACGTGTCTCGCTTTGCTGATTCTACCTAACCTGCCCTAAAGGCTTCTGGGTTTGCATCTTGATGTAAACTGAGCACCGTCCTCCATGCCGGTCGCATGAGGTCTAGTGCCTGTGCTCATCAGCCGGGTCACAGCTGTTTAGGAGATGGGCACCAAGCTCTTTACATGATGTGTTCATGCCAAATCCAGGAGGGGGCCTAATCTCTGCCAAGTGACTTATTTGGCAAAATGTAATTGGAAGTAATTAAAAATCTTTTCTCACAAAGTGTGGTGGTGCAGGCCTAAAATTCCAGCACTCAGGAGGCTGAAGCGAGAGGATCACCTTGAGTTCGAGGTCAGCCTGGGCTGCATAATCAAGGCCAGTCTGGACTGTGTAGTGAGGCTCTGGGTCAAAAATCCAAAGAAGCAAAAAACAAAAAACCACCACAAACAAAGCACTTTTCTCATGCTCTCAAAAAAGTGCGAATGATTTTTTTTTTTTTTTCTAGTGCCCGGGATGGAAAATAGGGCTTCGAGCATGTCAGGCAAGTGTTCTGACCCTGAGCTAGACCCCACCCCAGGGTAGTTTTCTTTTCCTTTCTTTTTTTTAAGGAGTTTTAAAAAGAGCAGTGGTGAACTATAATTGACGCACAACACAATAACACAGTTGAAGTCAGCTAGTTGATAAGTTTTTATTTGTTTGTTTTTTTGAGATAGGGTTTCACTATGCAGTTCAGTCTGGCTTTGAACCCATTTGTACCCCAGGCTGGCCTCAAACTTGAAGCAATCCTTCTGCGCCAGCCTCCCAAATGTGGAGATTACAAGCGTACTACCATGCCCGGCATTTTTTGTCTTTTTGAGACAGAGTCTCACTATGTAGTTCAAGTTGGTCCTGAACTCACTATGTAGCCCATCTTGGCCTTGAACCCACAGGGAGTCTCCTGCTTCAGCCTCCCAAACGCTAGGATTATAGGAGTGCATCAGTATGCCCAGAATCTGATAAATTTTGACACGAGTATCTCCCTGTGAAGCTCTGTCCATAATCAAGATCACATAAACAGTCAGGAATCACATAACAACTTCTGGGTCATTGGTGGACTATATGTATATAAGACAGTGGTTGGCTATAAGTATATAAGATGTGGTGGCACACACCTGTAATCTCAGCATTCTGGGAGGCTGAGGCAGGAGGAGCGTAAGTTCCAGCTCAGCCTGGACATTTTAGTGATTTAGTGAGACTCTGTCTAAAATATGAAATAAAAAAGGCTGAGGATGTAGCCAAGTGAAAAGGTCCTGAATTCAATCCTAGTTCTCAAAAAAAGAAAAAAAAGCAGTCAATGGCTGGGGATTTAGTTCAGTGGCATAAGCGCCTGCCCTCTAAGCACTAGGTCGTGAGTTTGATCCCCAGTACAAAAAAAAAAAAAAAAAAAAGCCAATGGAAAAAAAGCAGTCAAATGAGATTCTGTCACTAGGCGTTGTCACCTTAGTTGTGTAATGCACTTTATGATATTTACACAATATCAAAATTGCCCAATAATATGTTTCTCAGAGAGTATCTTGTCCTGAGATGACACATGGTGTGGTCCTAAAAATTCCTCCTAACAATTCCTTGATGGCCCTGGCAATACCTTGTTCCCGCCTAGTCTTTCCTAATTCTGTTCCCAAGTAACCAATGGTCAGTCTGCTTTCTACCACTGCAGATAAATTTGCATTTTCTACAGTTTACAGAAATAAGATCAGAAGCATGGATCCATTTTTTGGTCTTCTCTCAAACTTGGCATCATTTTGAGAGTCACTGTGTTCGTATGTATCAATAGTTCATTTTTGCTGTTATTACTGAGTAGCATTCCATAGTATAGATAGCCCAGATTATGCTTATCCATTCACTATCCAGCGATGGTCATTTCTGATGTTTAGCTATGACAAATAAGACTACTGCAAACATTTGTGTGTAACTCTTGTGTGGACATGGGCATTTGTTTTCCTTTGGGATTTTCCTATGAGTGGAATAGCTATATCACGTGATCGTATATTTATCTTATCTTTTTTTTTTTAAAGATAGGGTCTGACTAAATTGCTAAATTCTTCAAACTAGATTTGAACTAGTGATCCTTGTGCCTCAGCCTCCCAGAGTGCTGGGATTATAGGCGTGGGCTACTATTCCTGGCTAGTATAAGTAATGTTTTTGAAAATTTTTATTCCTGTCTGAGAAGGAGTCTACTCAGCTCTTCTAAATCTCTTGCTAGGTTTCTCCCAAGGTGTAGCTCATTGCTAAGAGGCAATAGACAAATACAAAGCTGAGTCAGGAAGAATCTTCTTCCCCAACAAGGTGGAGTGGGAAAAAAAAGAAGCAATGAGTAATCACAGTGAGATAATAATAAATTAGTTCATCTAATCCTCATGTTAATCCCTGTGATTATTAAGATCCTTAACAACTTGGTAGCAATGAGGAAAGAGGCTTAGAGAAGGATGTGCCCGAAGTCACACGGCCACATCCAGGATGACTCCTGGCCCAGCATGTCATCACAGGTGTGCTCGACCCTCTCCTGCATAGCTCAGAGTCCTGGACCTCACGGCCTTTGAAGGACTCTGTGGTCTTTGAAGCATTTGAGGCGACAGAGTGTGCGAAGTGGTCTATCTGAAACGTGTCCTCCCTCTGAGGAGTGGATGAAGGGACCAGGACCATTCAGCTAGTAGGACAGAATTCAAGCCCCAGGTGGGCAAACCATCTTCAGATAGGCCAAGGACTGCATCTGACATCATTAAAAAACCTTCCCTTCCTCTAGATAGTGAGCATATTTTCAGAATCAATCATGTAAATAATCAGTAATGATCCTCCCATTCTTGATTCATTCTTTTCATTAAAAACAATTAACAATTAGGAGAGAGGGATACATTTCAATTTTCAAGACATTATTTAAATCAAGTGAAACTATTTCATGCGTGAATTTAACCAAATAAAAGCATCACGCCTCACTGCTAGTTTCACTGTTTGAAATTTTAAACACAAATAAAACTCCAAATGTTTGCCTACAATGGCAGAATAAATTCTGTTTCTGTGTCATTGGCGTCACTATGCATTTGCCCCTCATGTCTGGGGGAGTTTGGCTCCAGGACTTCCACAAAGATCATACTTTGTACACGCTCAAATCCTCCCTCATATAAACACATATTTGCATAGAACCTACACAGCCCCTCTCATACATGTTAAATCATTTCTAGATGACTCCTAATACCTCATGCAATGGAAACGCTATGTTTAATGCTTGCTATATGGTATTGTCTAGGAAATAATGATAAGAGAAAGGTCTGAAATCAGGGTATAGTGGCACATATTCGTAATCCCAACCCTCAGGAGGCTGGGACAGGAAGATCACCTTGAGTTCAAGGCTAGTTTGGGCTATGTAGTAAGTTCGAGGCCAGCCTGAGCTACACAGTGAGACCCTGACTTGAATGGCCTACACATATTCAGTAAGACGTGATTTTTTTTAAATATAATTTTTTGAACCATGGTGGTGAACTTGCATACACAAAGGGCTAATTGTAGTATCATTTTTTAAAGCTATAGTTTAAATGCAGGAATATGTACTACTATTTGGACTGAAGTCATGTACTGTGCCCAGTATAAACTTAACTTGAGACCATTACACCTATCCCTGATTCTACCTGTGTCAGGGACCAACTCTACAAATAGGAATTCTCCAAACTAACTTCCATTCAGACTATGATGTTTATTGCAACATAAGGTATCAGAAAGTGTGAATTTTAAATTTATATTATTTATGTTGTAAACTACCTACCTATCAACTGAATGATTGATCAAGCAGTACTGGGAATTGAACTCAGGACCTTTCCATTGAGCTACATCCTCAACCCCTTTTTATTTTCTAGTTTGAGACAGGGTCTAGCTGAGTTGCTAAATTGTCCAGGCTGTGCTTGAATTTGGGATCCTTCTGCCTCAGCTTCCTCAGAGTGCTGGGATTACAGGGATATAAGTGTGACTATGTGTTGTATTTTACATTTTTTACCCATATTATATTTCTGTATTTTTTGTTTACACTACTGTTTAGTAAATATTATTAAAACTCAACAGTAACTTCAGCAAATATTTGGATCCTTATAACTCAGGAAAGAATTTTACCACTGACATAGTTTAGAACAGCTTTTGTATGGTGACAATAAAAAGTACATTGATTTAACAAGTTCAAGGCCAACCTGGGCCACATAGACCCTGTCTCAAAACAAAACAGAACAAAACAAAACAGCAACAACAGGGATACTAGTTATTAGGTGCTTTTATGATTGTTTTAGAGTTATCTACACAAAATGCTCCTCTCTATTGCCACTTGCTCTCCCTGTTGTGTCATCAGTAGGTCCTCTGAAGGAGGGATTGGGTGTCTCAAGGAACGTAGATGGGAGAACCAACAAGCATGTAGCCTCTTCTCTGAACTTCTGTGTCCCTAGTGCTCAAAATGGAATTTAAATGGGCATGGGCACATATCTGTCATGCCAGCTACTGAGGAGGCTGAGGCAAGAGGGTCACAAGTTCAGCTTCAGTCATGGCAATTTAGTGAGACCCTGTTTCAAAATTAAAAATAAAAAGAGACGAGCTTGTAGCTCAGTGGTACAGGGTCTCTGGTTTTAACCCTCGGTACTAAAAGAAGCAAGAGGAACTGAATAACACCTCTCGTGAAGGACGGCTGTGAGATCCAGTGATATAATGCTCTTGCTTTCCCTCTACGAGGGAAGCCCCTTCCTCTGCAGGACCGCAAGGGAGGGGGAGGTTCCCCTATCTCCAGCTCTGTGTGGCACTGCCGCAGAGGGAAAGCCCCTCCTGCCACCCCTCCCCCACATCCAAGGTCACTTTCCTGCTTTCTCCCTCAGGACAGATTGGGGAGCCCTCTGCCCTGTTGTGGCAGTGGTAGAGCCCTCGTCTATGTGCTCAAAACCCTGGGTTCAATCCCCAGCGCTACCAAACTCCTCCCCCAAAACCAGTCTTTTCTCGAAGGCAATGGTTCCTCAATTTTGTTTTGTTTTTGAGTACTGGGGATTGAACTCATGACTTCACACTTAGCAGGCACGCACCGTGCTGCTGAGCTATATCACTGGCCCTACTTCCTCAATTTTGGCTGTAGTACCACTAGCATCAAAAACAGCCTAGAAAATGGCAAACTGAGCTAACCCTTAATTTGCCACTTTTAACTGTATGAACTAGATTTGTGATTATATAATAAAATGTAAAACAAATCAGAAAGTTATACACAGTATATAAATCCTTAATATGCTAATTTTGCCTTGGGGGGGTTAACATTTAAAATGGATTAGGGAGAAAATGGAGAAGTAGAAGAGGAAGAGATTAAGGTTGGAAGACAAACAAGGATCATGCCAATTTTGGGAAACTAGTGCAGAAAACTGAAGGAAAAGAGAAATGAAAGACATAAAGATCAACAGAACCACACCCACCCCCTCTAAAATCCCATCTATGAGCCAGGCGTGGTGGCTCACACCTGTAATCCCAGCACTCAGGAGGCTGAGGCTGGAGGATCATTTCGAGTTCCAGACCAGCCTGGGCTACAGAGTGAGATCAAGGCCAGCCTGGGCTACAGAGTGAGATCAAGGCCAGCCTGGGCTACAGAGTGAGATCAAGGCCAGCCTGGGCTACAGAGTGAGATCAAGGCCAGCCTGAACTGCATAGCGAGACCCTGTCTCAAAAAGACAATAAATAAAAAAAAATTAAATTAAATCCCATCTATGACTGCATGAGGCTAGGAACCTTGTTCACATTCATATAAAAACAATGAAGGAGAAAGAAAAATACCCAAAAAACAGTCCACATCCAGGATTCTTTCTGGCTTCACTAATAGACAACCTGTGGAGACAGTCTCAAGTTGTGCTGATCTATCCTAGCAAGCCAGAAGTAGCTTTTTGGCAGGGTAGTGGATAATCTCAACAGGCCTGACTTGGGACCAGACCCATTGGACTCACCACTGCCTGAGCAATTTCCACAGGGCTTGCCCACCTGGGAGCTGCTAGATGGAGGTGGTAGCAGCTCTGGGTTCTGAGTTCAGCCAGCCTGTCACCAAGATGGCTCCCAGCCAGTGCTCTCACCCACGGGAGGACTAAGTCCCCTGCACTCACTGCCAGCCAGTGCAGCCCTCCGCATCCGCTTGCTCCCTCCACTGCTGCATCTTTCTGCAGAGGTCTCTGGGGTCGCCAGCCACCACCTTCACCGTGACTGTGTACCTGCAGGTTCGAACCGCTCCTCTCACACAGTGCAGAAGGAAGAAGGTACTGCCCGCTACTGCCTTCTTCTTCACTGAAGTTTTTCTCTTTTTTCTGTGTGGGCTTTGGTTTGCACTTCAGATTCTTCCTGGGCACAGTGGACTCACTTCCTTCTTTCTTGTCTTCCTCATGATGCTATATTAGAGGATTTGGACAGTGATTCTCTGAGAGGCTGTTTTCTCTGCTTACTGTTTCACCATCTTGGTTTCCTGGTTCCTCAATTTTACAGTGTATCAGGAACTTTAGATGGTGTTTTAGTTATTTTTCTCATTGCTGAGACAAAATACCTGACGCTCAAAGATTGAGGAGGAAACATTTATTTGGGTCACAGTTTGTAGAGGTTTCAGGTCACAGCTGGCTGGCTCCAAGGCAAGATGGTATGGCAGAGGGGCACTGCAGAGGAGAAACAGTTCATGCCTGGCAAAAGGTAGCAAAGCAAGCAAGAGGCCTTTGCAGCTTCTTTCTGCCTTATTTATACACTACTAGGCTACCAGGATTAGGGCAGCACCAAACCAACCCATGCGCTGATTTAGTTACCACGTACCCTTAATCACAACCAGCATCACACACTCTAGATTCAGCCACCTCTGAAAAAATCCCCTCTGTGACTGCATGAGGCTTCGGGGGACCTCTAGACACAAACCATAAGAGAGGGCTTATAAAATCTGAGCTCTCTGGAATGCTCTTAGGGTTTCTGATCCACCTCTTTAGAAGTCAGGGTGGTTCACAGAGGAGACTGATGTTGGTATTTCTGAGATCATGCTTTGAGAACCATTATCCTAAATCAGTCATGATGCTTTCATGCACTTTTGCCTGTGATAAATTAAGATATAGGCCTTGGCCAGTGGGCCAGTGAGATACAATGAAGAGGTTGGTGTTAGAGGCCAGTAGTTCCTCCTGTCTCCAGGAGGACAGTGTGTCAGTGAGTGGTGGCAGCCACTTTGTGAACGTGAGGGTAACTGGCCCTCGGTGAAGCTGGTCTTTTGGACGGCTAAACAGGAAGTAGAGGGAATCTGGTCTCCTAATGATATATATCATCTAGTCTGCCCAACTTTGAGACTGTTCTGTTTTTGTTTTTAATTCTGGTGAAACTTTTGTGTTGATTTACAAGCCAGTGGAGCATAGGATATGAGAGAATGTGAGGAATCAAGGATAGAGCCAAAGAACACAGGATAGGTTGGTTGGGCTCTGCTTGCCCTGAGAAGGCTGTAGATGGGGCAGTTTTAGGGGGATAAGGCTGACAATTCTGATCAACACTAGAGATCCCTCATTTGTTGTAACACTAGTTTAGTTGTTTCAAGAAGATACATTTCTTATCACAGTCTTAGCACCCCCCCTCCTATTTCCTAGTCATGTCTAGACTTTTGAAAGGGCAAAAGGCAATAAAAGAGATGTACAGACTTGTGCTGCAGGGCGGAGGTGATGCAAATAGTTGTGATCTGACCCCTGGCAGGCAGGCGGCAGCCTGAAGGTCCCATAGGAACTGGAGCCTGGCAGATGGATCTGCTCTGGGTGGCAGGTGCGATGCTCACAAAACGGTGTGTGGCTTGAGGTGCGGCAGTCAGGGTCCCAGTCTGAGGCCAGGCCTCGGTTTTCTGGTAAATGCACACTGCAGCCACAGGGGCAGGGATGGGGGGTGGGGCAGGGGGAGCAAACCAGGTGGGTGAATCGGTGGTGCCTAGGAGATCACTGCTGCTCACTGGCAGCAGGGCTGACCCCTCTGAGTTGTTGCTTCCCATCCACCTCCTTCACTCTGCAGTGGAGGAAATATAAGGTGTAAGCTGGCCCAGGGTGGACAGGCTGAGGAGGGAGGGCACTTTGAGTCTTAGTGACTTGCATATTTATTTTAAAAATATTATTCCTTTTTTGTTGTTGTTGTTTTGTTCTGTTTCTTGAAATAGAGTCTCACTGTGTAGCCCAGGCTGGCCTCGGATTTACAGCGATCCTCCTGCTTCAGCCTCCCTAGTGCTGGGATGATAGGTGTGAGCCATTGCCACACCTGGCATGCATTTCTTCTTATTCATTTTTTTTTTTAAGTGGGAAGCTAATAAGCCAAGGATTTGCTTCTCCCCACTGCTCTTAGCTTTGACTCCCACTCACCCGGGGGCATGCGCAGGAAAGGATCAGGCCAGGCTTTCCTCAGTGTTGGGTGAAAGATCAGCGGTTGCTCTGCAGTTTATAGATGGTGTTGTAGTCAGAGAACAACAGAGAACAGTTAGAATCAGGACATAGAATTTACAATAGTATTTTATGATGGTCACCCAGAGTTTAACACAAGAAAGTGCAGGAAGTCTTTCTACAGTACTAAAGACGGGGCTGGGGATTTAGCTCAGTGGCATAAGCACCTGCCTTGTAAGTGTGAGGCTGTGAGTTCAACCTCTGGTACAAAAAAAAAAAGAAAAAAAAAAGTAGTTTCCGTAGCGTAGCGGTTATCACGTTTGCCTGACACAAATACTAAAGACTCAGAATAGTCAGCCAAGGGCCTGGATCCCACAGGAATGTCTCATATGAGTCCGGATGAAGACCTAGAGCCCATGACAGTGCCTCCCATGATTCCAGCTGGAGGTCTGGAGCCCACGAGAAGGACTCACGCCAGTCTGTTTTACAGATCTGTGCTGGGAAGGCCCAAAGGTCAGCAGCGGTGGAAGCCAGAAAGTCCATGCCAGCGGAGTGAAGGAGCTGTACTGGTAGGCTGAGGGTTCTACACCGGGGCCGAGAAGTCACACTCATAATAAAGACCAAAGCTGTCCTGGAAAGCATCACAGCCATCCTCAGTGACACGGAGGTCCCGAGCTCTTCCGATGATAAGCACAGTCGAGTACATGCCAGAAAGCCAGCACAAGTTTGTCCTGGAGATTAAACAGCACACATCTTCCCCTCCGGGGCCAGGAAGCAGTGCTCCTCCCAGAGCTCCCCCAAAGTGAACCACGGCCACTCTCACCAACAAGGTCCTGAGCTCCTCCCATGACAATGGTGGAACGCACACTGGGGACGCTAGTCATGACGAGCTCCTCCAGGAGGACCAACAGCTCAAACAGCAACACTCAGAGAAACCCACAATGCCCCACTCACTCGTTCTCTCCACGTCTCTATTCATGCTGGCAACTTTCCTCAGGTGGAACATCTACGCTCAGCACCATGCTGATTTCACTCAGCTGGTGTTAAATTGACTCTCAGTTTTTAATCCATAACAGGTGTCCTGTGAAAAGCGCAGAGGTCCATGCGGTTTCAGAACTGTCTCAGGCTGGGTGTGGTGGTGCACACCTGTAGTCTCAGCTATTGGGGAGATTGAAGCAGAGGATTGAAAGTTCGAGCACAGCCTGGGCAACTTAGCAACTGGATGAGGCCCCCCCCGGTCTCCAAAAACAAAAACGGAAAGAAAAAATTTTTAAAAATATCTGGAGACATAGCACAGTGGAAAGGCCCTGAATTCGATCCTCAATTCAGCCACAAACCAAGTAAAGCAGATTTCTCTGGATCTGTTCAGGGAGTGTTGGTGAGGCAGGAACACCAGCGCTGGGGCACCCATCTGCTGACCCGTCCCCAGCAGGACCACTCGGGCTGCAGCAGGTCACTGCCACACACACGTCATTTCTCAGTGCAGCCAGAGTTGAAATTTCAGGAAATCACAGCGCAGCAGGACCTTTCCTTGCCTGCTCCAGCTTTCTGTGTCTCTGGTGGCCTTTGGCGTGCGGCAGTGGCACGAGCTTCCATCTGGTGTGTCATCACATGGCCTTCCTCGGGGGAACTGGGCTTCAGGACTTTCACGCTTGTGTTGATGTTCACTTGAAAACATCCTCAGTGACCCTGGGTCCAAGCTGTGTGACTCAGACAGTGTAACAGTGTGATTGATGGTGAAACCTGCCACTGTGTGTCCCGTTTCCAGGTGAGGCAGGAGTGGCTGAAGACTAGAGGTCAGCTGTGTGCCTGGTACAGTCTGGCTCCAGGGACAGCTCTGGATACCCAGGGCCCAGGAGAGCAGCTCTGGCTGACCATCCTCTCTGGATGTTGTCACACTTTGTAATTGGGACCTGGCAATAAGTTTTTTTGTTTTTTGTTTCTTGAGACAGGATCTTACTATATAGATCAGGTTGCATTTGAACTCTATGTAGCCCAGGCTGCAGTGATCTTGCCTCAGCCTGGGATTACAGGCATGTGCCATCACACCTTGTTTGTGTCTGTTTGCTATAAGAAAACTGTAGTCATAAGCAGAGAGCTTATGATCCTCCTGCCTCAGCCTCCCTACAGAGTGCTAGGATTACAGGGATGCACTACCATACCCAACAACAGATTCTTTTTTTGTAAATTGTGAAGTACACAATTCCTAGAGTCTGATGAGTCAAAAGCCTTTCTTCTCTTGAGTTTCTGCTGACCTGCAAAGGAATGAGGAGACTTTGTCCTCATGGTTCATTGATTCCTCCAGGGCACAGGGTGCAGGGCTGCTCTCTGCTAGAATAGGGGGGCATTGCAGGCCAGGCTGTGGCTATCAAGGAGTTAAAATCAAACATCTCAAACCACAAAAAAGTGAATTTCCATCTGAGACTGTTTTCTGCTGTGTTCTGGATGGGAAATTCATATTCCTTTGAGTTGCAGCACTTTGATTTAATTTCATAAATCTTGACCTTATTAAGCTAAGAGAGGGTCGCTCCCTCCCTGTCCCTACTTGGAGTTATATTACAAAGATGTCTGACATCAGTGACTTGTGGTGAAATGGGGTTCGCTCCTGTGTGTGTGTGTGTGTGTTTATTTCCCTTGCTACAGAAGAGGCAGAGGCCAATCTTATTTGAGCAGCGCACATTTATTAAGCACTGGGCATTGTCCAGCACATAGTACATGTTCAATAAATGAAGATGCTGTTATCATTTGCAGCCAGTATCATAATTAGTATACATTCTTTTTTTTTTTCAGAAGATCAAAACCAGGATTAGTCTATCACTGAATTACCTCCTTAGCTCTTTTTATTTTATTTTTTTGGGGGTATTGGCAATCAAACTCAGGATCTCATGCTTGCCAGGAAAGCTCTTTATGTTATTTTATTTTATTTTTATTTTGAGGCAGGCTCTCACCAAGCTGGACTCTACTTGCAATCCTCCCACTTCAGTCTCCTGCATTGCTGAGATTACAGATGTATGCCACCATGCTTGGCTCATATCTAATACAGAGTCTTTCTCTTCTTTTCCTTGGTAACAGAACCCTGATCTTGTTGCCTGGGATAAAGACATTGCCCAGTCTTTCTTGTGCCTAGTTGAGGCCGTGTGACTGGACTTTGTTCTCTGAACTGTAGGTAAAAGTATTGTATGAGACGCTCAAGAGTCTCAGCTTTGATCATTGCATTTGTCTTTCCTTCTACCTCTTCTTGCTGCCTGAAATTTGGGTGTAATGGCTGGAGCTGTAGCAGCCATAGGGGATAATAAGGCAACTTGTGTACAGAAGCCACCAATGAACAACAGAAAGGTAAAAGTAACGGTAACGGTAATTGTGGAGTCCATCCCCCACTCTTAGACTACCTACTTCTTGGAAGAAACTAACATGTGTTTGTATCACTGTCACTTTTAGTTTCTACATGATATATAGAGCTAAACCTAACTTCTGAATGACACAATATTATTTTTCAGAATAGCTGAGCTGGGAAGATAATCTTGACTTAGCATTAACTCCTGATGAAGTCAGGAGTTAATGAAGTGATCAAACCGGTGCTTCAGAGATGATACAGAGAGAAGTCACACAAAGAAAGATTCATTCTCCACACTTTTCGTGGGCCCCTGGCAGGGGTGTGGCCTTGTCCTGGTTGTTAACAAAACAGACTTCACAGCATGATCCGCTGATGGAGGAGACACATATACAGCCACTGCTGTTACACAGCACTGTAAAGAACCGAAGGCAGTGCGGACACCGGGAAGGACACACTGGACAGGGCTTGGTTGCAGGTGTTAATCAAGGCGGGAAGTAGAATGCTAAGTCAGCTTCCCATCCCTAAAACAAATGCCTGAGCAGACTTAGAAAACACAGAGCTTTGTTTGGACTCCCAGTTTTAGAGGCTGCAGGTCCTGGTACTTTTGAGCCAGTGTACATCGCAGCAGGCACGCATGGCAGAGCAGAACCGCTGGCCTTGTGTCTGGGAAGTGAAAGAGGAAGAAGAGACTGTCAGAAGGCAAGAGTTTACAATCCTTTTCAAGGCCATGTCCTCAGTGGCCTAAAGGCCTCCCAGCAGGCCCCCCTACCTTTGGAAGGTTCTACCCTCCTCTAATAGCACCAGGACGGGGACCAGGCCGACAATACACAGTCTGGTTGGGGGTGGTAATTAAAATCCAGGTTGTAGCAGATGTCTGTCTGTTCAGGCTGCTGTAACAAAACACTGTAGGTCAGATGCTTTAGAAACAGAGCATTTCTTTCTCATAGTTCTAGAAGCGGGGACACCTAGTGAGGCCTTGCTTCTTCTGATGGCAATCTTTTTTTTTTTTTTTTAATTAATGGGAATTGAACCCAGAGCCTTTTCACTGAACTACATCCCTAGTTCTTTCTTTCTTTTTTTTAATTAGAAATTTTTATTTTGAGATAGGGTCTCACTAAGTTGCCAGGTTGCCCAGGCTGGGCTCAAACTTGTGGTCTTTCTCCTAAGTGGCTGAGATTACAGGTGTGGGTCACCTGTACCTCGTTGGTGTAATCTCAGTGGCAGAGGGAGGACACAAGCTCCCTTGGGTGTCTTTTATAAGGGCAGGAATCCCACCTTCCAAATGCACCGCCTCTTCGTACCACCACGGTGGAAATAAGCATTCAACATATGAACCTGGGGAATCACAGTCATTCCAACCATGGCAGAGGGGAAGGATAAAATGAGCCACTGATGGGAAGAAGAGATTGAAAACACACGATAAATCAGGATAGCTTTGGGGTAAGGAGGAGCTCTGTGTTTCCGAGGAGCCTTGGGCGGAGCTGGTGGGCAGCCCTGGTGTAAGGCAGAAGGAGGGGACGGATACGTAGGGTGCCAATGCCCAGCATCATGGGCCGAGGCAGGGTGGCTGGATTTCACAGGCAGGAGGCAGTTCTGATGCCACATTGCCACCTCAGCGAGTCCTTGAAGCTCCCACCTGAGTCAGGCACAGCTCTTGGGGTCACCAGTGGTAGAAACAACAGATGAGAAAACTGAGGCTCAGAGTGGCTCTGGGACTCCTTTGAGGTCACACACCAGTGCAAGGAAGCACTCACAATAGTTTCCCTCTGGGCAATGCCCTCAGGTAGCTCTAGGAGCTCCTGCCATTTTAAAAATTTGCTCATTTGGATTCATATCTTTTGTATCACAGGTTTCCCTAAGCTTTTGCAGGTTGGAACCAGACTATTAGCTTTGTAAATACCTCCAGGGCAGGAGCTCACACCCTGTATGCTGCTGCCCAGTTCTGTGATTGAGAAAGAACCTTGCTCCAGGTGAGAACATTGCTTGAGGTGTTTGTTCAAGCGGCTGATTCAGGAACAATAGAGGTGGGGTTTTGGAATCTGAATCTGAGTTTTTTCTTTTTTTAATCCCATGACTCTGGGAAAAACTTTTTTTTTGAAACTGAGTCTCACTAGTACTTCAGTCTGGTTTTGAACTATGTAGCCCAGGCTGGTCTCCAACTCACGGTGATCTTCCTGCCTCAGCCTCCCATGTGCTGTGATTACAGGAGTGTGCCACCACACCTGCCCAGGGACTCTGGAAATTCTTCAGGCTGAGGCAGATTGGGCCACTTTCACAGTACAGGAATAGCACGCCCTCTGTTGTTGAAGCAAAAGATGACATTAAAACAGACAGGTGCCGGTGGATTTTGGCCCCTTCCTTCTTTCAGATTTTTTTTCCCACCCTGGCTTCAGTCTTGATTTTACTGTTCAGGGTTATTGTATGTCCAGATAAGAGCTGGAGCTGGGCATGGTGGCATATGCCTGTGATCCCGGAGGCAGGAGGATCACTGTGAGTTGGAAGCCAGCTTGGGCTTCATAGTTCAAGGCCAGTCTGAATTATGTAGTGAGACCTTGAGTCAACAAACCAAAACCAAAACCAAACCAACAAATCCTTCCTCCCCAAAGGAGCTGGGTAGGGAGGAGGGGAGTAGAAGGAAGGTCAAGTTTGTCCTTGTCCTCCTAGAGTTTACCATCTCACTGAACTGACAAGACACCTTCAGGCAATCGTGAGGAAAGTGTGCAGACATTATCAGTTGCCCTCCGTGGAAGGAGTATCTCCTGGGCAAGTGCAGTGTCTGGAGGCTAAGCACATGGAAGTGTCAGTCCTGGATGTGCAGGAAGAGACGGATGTTGGTTCTTGCCATCTGTGTTCCCATAGTTGGGAGAGATTCAGGCACAAACATCTATGACAGGGAACAGAACCGGGGGATGTTGGCTCTTTTTTTTTTTTTGTTTTTTTTTTTGAAGAGGACAAGAGGAGACACCATCCAAATAAAGATAGCTGGTTTTTTTCCTGACATACATAAATATTCATGTTAAATAACTCAAATAATACAGAAACGAATAAGCAAGAAAGTAAAAATGACCTGAAATCCCATCATGTAGAGATAACCACAGATACAACTTTTGGAGTTGTGTTCATGTGGCTTGTTCTGGTTCATACTGACACATACACCAAATCACTTCAAGATACATGAAGTGTCTCATTGAGTCCTCTTTTATTCTCTCCCCTTGCCTGGCTATTGTTTTTAATTTTTTAAATGCATACCTCTCTGTCAAAGGTAACTGATGTTGACAGTTTGGAGTATTTCCTTCCATATCTCTCAAGTGCATATCTTACTAGTTTAGAGAGGACAATATTCAATTTTTTGCTTTGAAAATCTGCTTTTGAGACAGGATCTTGTTATCTAACCTAGGCTGGCCTAGAAATTGTGATTCTTCTGCCTTAGTCTCCCCGGGGTAGGATTCTGGGCACCGCCACGCCCATGCCCAGCTATCGCTTATTTGCTTTTTGACGCATTTTTAGCAACTCACCCCAGACCTACTAAAATGAGAACTTTGAGTGCAGACCCAGAAATGTGTATTTTTAGGATTCAGGAGCTTGAAGCCAGGGGATTCTGGTGCTTCTAGCTGTGTCCCAGTGAGGAAGGAAGATTGGCTGCTGGAGGTTCAGGTTATGGTGAATAGCAGGGTCCACTGGAGACACTGACCTCTACCAGAAAGGTTTCAGGAAGAGAAAGCAGCTCGTAAGAAGGAAGAACTCTGGAGATGGCAAATAGTTATGTGAAAGCTGGGCATTTAGGGGCTATGCAAGATGAGTCTGGAGACATTCAAGTGAGGAACACTTTGAAAGTTGGGATAGAATTTTGAAAAAAAAATCTGTTTTGTTTTGTTTTTGAGACAGGCTCTTGTTATGTCACCCAAATTGATCTTGAACTCAAGTGATCCTCCTCCCTCAGCCTCCTGAGCAGCTGGGGAGGTCTGCATCACTATACCCAGTATGCACCATGTGCCTGGTAAATAGAATTGTTTACATTTCTCCTCTTCCTCTTCTTCCTCCTCCTCTTCCTCTTCTTCCTCCCGCTTTGTCTTCTTTTCCTGTGGTGCTAGAGATTGAGCCAAGGCCTCACACATGCTAGGTAAGTGCTCTGCTACTGAGCTACATCCCCAGGTAGAGAATCAAAATTCATTTTGTCCTGCTGCATTCCCCAAATGGTGGAGCATGTGAGGATTTGGTCACATACTGAGAACATTATCTTTTTATTTCCTATGAAAGGGATTAAGTCAAGGACCAAGTTTCAGTTAGATGCTAGCCTTTTATTTATTTAGTTTTTGAGACAGGGTTGTATAGTTAAGGTTAGCCTTGAGCTTGCCATGTAGCCTAGGTGGGTTTGAACTTGTGATCCTCCTGCCTCAGCTTCCTGAGTACTTTGGTGTTGATCCTAGCCTTACCATCCCCCTGAAAAGTAGCTAATTTTCTTTGTAGAAAGAGAGGACAGGCCTCAGGCTTAGAGCCTTAGTATGAAACAGAAGCAAGACAAAATGTTAGCTCTATTTCAGGTTGAATGACTTCTTGCTTCCTTCATTTCACATGTGGTGCTGAGTATGGAACCCATGGTCCCTAGCATGCTAGGCAACTACTTTCCCACTGAGCTACACACCCAACGCTTTCACAACTGCTTTCTGTTTATAGCAAGGAATATTTTTTGGTTTACTATAATTATATAAACGCTTTGTTTGAAAATATTTGTTTAATTAGTAAAAGTGAGCTGACAGAAGCGGAAACTACTAAGTAGATCATGCTATAGGTGGTAGTCAAATATGGTAAAAAACAGACAAACAAACCAACAAACAAAATGCAAGTTGTACCAGGTTCCTGCCCCTGGGAAGTAACACTATTGAAACTGGCAGCCACAGAAGGTTGTGAGCAGGGTTGTGGCTTTGAGCTTGCGTAAGGCAATTCTGGCAGCCAGGTGACATCCATTCAGTCCAGGAGGATCTGCTGAACACTAGCTGTATACCAGGAAGTTTTGGGCACACAGCACAGCTCCCGGGTGGTGCCTGTCCCCACAAGCTCACGGTCTATGGTGCAAGAGGACAAAACAGGAAGGTGCGCTAGGCGTGGTGGTGCACACCTGTAATCCCGGCACTCAGGAAGCTGAGGCAGGATGGCCACTGTGAGTTTGAGGCCAGCCTGGGCTACAAAGTGAGTTCACATCTGGCCTAAACTGCATAGTAAGACTCTGTCTCAAAAAGACAAAGAAAAAAAGACAGGACCAAGGCTGGGTGGTGGAAGGAGGGATGGCGGGTGGGAAGGGCTGGGGGCAATGGCCTGGGGAAACAGAGGAATGAGTCTCCCCTGAGAGACACAGCAGCAACAGAACTTGCCCCGGAGTGACAGGCACTGGTGTGTGTGGGGGGAACAGAAGTCAGAAGAAACTCAGAGACTCTTGACTTGATTGACCGAGGGTGGGAAATCAGAATATCTAAGAAGAGGAACATAGAGGCAACAGGTTTTGGGGAGCTGATGGGATGATTCAGCAACAAAATACTTGGGACAGAGCAAGTGAGTGCTCAGGACCTGGGAGTGGCAGGACGATCCCTGTCAGCGGGCAGTCAGGGAAGGTTTCCTGGAGGAGGGGCCTGAACAGGGATGTCGGATACCATCATGGCCACAGTCATTATCACCTCAGAAGCTGACATCCCCTGAGCGGAAGTGACAGGCACTCTGCCGCGTGCTGATGCCACCTTTAGCCCTCAGCAGGTGTTGGAAGATGTTGCCATTGGCCCTTACTTACCTGAGAAGCAGGCATGGAGAGATGTAGTCCCCTCCCTGTCGCAGCTTGTAAGTGCAGAGCTGAGTCTGAAACCTAGGTCCTTCTGTCCCCAGAGCTCATCAGGAATGGGAGGGACCTCACAGGGGAGGACTGGGAATTGTTTAACAACTGGCTTTCTGAAGACAAAGGATCAACCACCCCAACAAACCCCTGCCCCACTCCCCTCTCTTCCATGGAGTTCAAACTCAGTGTTGGTGCCCTGGTGTCACTTAATGTGGCCTGGGAAAGGATGCTTATAACTGGCTCTCTAGGGAGGGATGGCGGTGGCCTCCAGAGCTCTACTGGTTGGCACAAGTGAGCAGGGAGCAGGAGTGGATGGCGGGTGGAGGCCGGGGAAGCTACTCTGGATGAGAGGCAAACTGTGAGGTCAAGTTGTGACTGATGGCCTTAAACCCCAGGACTGGGACTTACGGACCAGGTGGAGTGGAGGGCACTGATGCTCATATGGAGATCTTTTGCAAAAGATGAGAACACGGCTGGACATGGTGGCATATGCCTATAATCATAGCACTCGGGGAGGCTGAGGCAGAAGGTTCTCTAGTTTGGTTCCAATTTGGACAACTTAATGACTTAGCATGACCCTGTATCATATAAATAGTAAAAAATACCAGGGCTGTGGATATTGCTCAGCGCAGAGGACCTGGGTTCAATCCCCAGCACCACCACCCCAAAAAGAGAATCCAGAGTGCCAAAGAGAGTGGAAGAGTCACGATAATCATGTACTGAGAACCTCTCAGCAGTTGGAGAGCTTGCAGAATGCTGGGCTCCATGCTGTAGGTGCGTTACTCCCTTAATCTTCCAGCAACCCAAGAAGTAGGTTGTCACACCCCCTCTGTTTTAGAGAAGAGGAAACTGAGGCACAGACAAGTTAAGCAAATTGCCTAAGGTCACACAGCTGACATGTGGCAGAGCTAGGCTCTGGCCTGGGTGACCTGACTCCAGAGTCTATGCTATTTATTTATTATTTATATTTAACTCGTTTATTTGTTGGTTTATTTTTGTAGTACTAGGGGTTGAACCCAGGGTATTTGCACTGAGCTACATCCCCAGATTTAAAAGAAAAATTTTAAAACTATTGAGACAGAGCCTCACTAAGTTTCTAAGTTGGCTAGCCTGACTTTGAATTTGTGATCCTCCTGCCTCAGCCTCCCAGAGTTTACCCTCTGCCTATTGACAGTGCCATCTTCATGTTGATTTTGCCAAAACTCCAAGAGGACACAGCACAGCAGGTAAGCACACAGACTCTGAGCTGTTGTCATGGTGCAAACCTATAACCCTGGAACTGTGGAAGGCTGAAGCAGGAAGATCTATAGTTTGAGTCTAGTCTCGACAATTTAGTGACTTAGTGTGACCTTGTCTCAAAAAAAAAGGATTAGGCTTATAGCTGTGTGAAAACCTTGGGTTGAATCCCCTGTTTTACACACACACACACAGTGTGCGGTACTTACCTCCCAAGATTATTAGATATTAAATGAGGAAATGGATGAAAGTCACATATTCCAGTAACTGTTCAGTAAAGTAGTGGGGAGAGAGGTGCATGATCGCAGTTGGGGGAGGACACTGTCTCCCCCGGAGGCACAGCTGTGAAGGAGAAGAGCCCTTTGAATCTAAAAAAGTGCTGCCTTTGGCTGCAGGGCCAGCCCTCCTGTGCTACTTCCCAAGGCCACGGAGAATCCCGTGTCCTGCGGCCTCGTCCACAGCTCAAGGCTCCCTCCTCCTGTCTACTGAATTGCTCCGTCAGGACCGGCCCTGAGCTCCGCAGTTCCCAGCCAGTGCGGAGGAAAATTGTGACAGAAACACAGTGACACCTGCCGGGCACCTTGCAAACTACCAGTTCAGAGTGGGGGACAGTCGGGCCGGTCAATAAAGCCGCTTAGACTTCCACGGGGTCTCAGCTTCCTGAAGCCAAGTTTGCCGTTATTGTCCTGATAAAGGGCAAATGCCACGAATGATTGTGGAGCAGGAAGAGAAAGTGGTAGTGTCCAGTCTAGTTCCAGGGTCTGAGCAGTCATGTGCAGCCCTGTCAGTTACATGAATCCTGTCAAAAGATTTTCAGGTATTTAAGAATGAACTCAAGGCGGGGTGTGGCAGTGCACACTCATAATCTCAGCATTTGGGAGGCTGAGGCAGGAGGATCACTGCAAGTTTGAGACCAGTCTGGGCTACAAAGTGAACTCAAGGCCAGCCTGAACTGCATAGAGAGACCCAGTCTCAAAAAAAAAAAAAAAAAAAAAAAAGAGAATGAAAAGCTTTTTCTTTCCATTACTTTTCAAGCAACTGCTAAATTGTTAGGGTACACATACTTACTAGTTGTATTGTTGTGACTATTTACTGAACTGTACGCTTGCTTTTTGGGGTGTGGTGGTGGTAATACTAGGGACTGAACCCAGGGCCTTCACACTGAGCTACATCTCCAACGCAACAGCCAGGCTGTCTTCTCGATAAGTCACCCAGGCTGGGCTTGAACTTGTGATCCTCCTGTCTCAGCCTCCCAGAGTGCTGGGATCATAGGTGTGTGCTACCATGCCAGGCTTACTGTTTGCTTTTGGGGTAGTGGGGAATAGTTAGGGGTACCTAACGACTGAGACACTAAGTGTGCCTTGAACCTAGAAAGTTTGAGATCTCTGCATGATGCTCTTTACAGAAAGTTGTCTCACACAATCCTGTGAGAGCCACACTTCCATTTCCTAGCGAGCCAAGAAAGACATGGGACTCACTCAGTTGCAGGCTCTAGCTGGGACCGCAAGCTGGGGTGGGCACAGTGTAATTCAGACCAGATCCTGAGGGATTCTCAAGAATGCAAGCCGTCTCCCATGGGCGGGACTGGAACTAAGCCAGGCGCAGAAAGAGACACCACACGTTTCCCCTCACATGTGGGGGCTCAAAACACTCATCCCATAGAAGCAGAGTAGAAGAGCGGTCCCAGGGGCTGGGAGAGCAGGTGCAGAGTGGGAGGAGATGGCTCTAAGGGACTCTGAGTCACCCTTTCACCACTCCAAGCCTCCGTGTGTTCCTCTGTGGCTGAGACGGTGGCAGATTGCCATGAGGAGCTGTTCCAATAATTCAGTGCACGAATACAGCGTGGAGCAGAACTGGGTGTGCGTGGTG